>JAQFVV010000061.1:4755901-5355901 GCA_028023455.1 Epiperipatus broadwayi | reverse complement strand
GGTGTATGCAATAGCTTTGTAGTCTAATTCCCACTGTAGAGGTTCCATCTTTTTAACTATGTATAAGTTTGATAGAAAAGAACCTTCATGCAAGAATATTAGTCATTCATACTGAATAAATAAATAAAAACAATCATTAGTTAACAAAAAAATAAACAACACAAACTCTGTCTTGTAGCAAGTGCATGTTTTTAATGTGGAATAATATCAAATAAAATCTTACTTTATTACATATTGCTTACAGTAAGGATGATGATAATACAAAATATCATGTTACTATGGAGGGAGAGTTAACCTAAACTTTATTCAATAGAAAAAAAAAATTGTCTAACTTAACAATCTTCCTCCCTGCACTTTTTTCACTTCAATTACAATCGACTCTTCTAAGTTATAGAGATTTAGGTTTCCAAGTGTGGAAGTGAAATAAATAAAAAAAAGATACCAAATTCTACAAACATATATGTAAAATAAGAAAAAAGATTACACAACAAATTAAGTCTTTCTTCAAGTTATCTTGCATAATGCTCATGAATTAGGCAAGTAATGTCTCTGATAAATACAGTTTGCCGCTGTTCTGGTCATATTCTATGGCAAGTCATGCATTACTCGCGGAAACTCCTCTGTGACATTAGAATGATGTTATTTCCATCTTCTGTTGTTGTTTTTATTCTGTATCCATCTGAATGTTTAAGCAGGGCATTTAATGTTTCAGCAAGCATTATATAATTGAATATTAAATCATTGCACTTCCTATGATCAGGGCTAATAACACTTTAGCTTTCTGGAGTACATAGTTTTGCAGTTCATAAATGATATAGAGTTTTCTTAATTCACTGTTTGGTATTTAATAATTTTTATAAGAACAGAATTATTCCATCATTTTTATATAACTATGCTGATGACATTCTATTTTGTTATTTTATCTGCATTTGAAGAATAGTGCTGTCCTTTTTATTTTAAGTGTCTATTTAAGTCAGTTAAATTGTTTTATCTAACTGCATGAATCTTTTAGAATTCTTTCTGTTGAAATATTGGCTGTAGTTTCTTATAATTCGTATTATAACTATCAAATGAATAATTTGGCATGTTTGAATAAGCCATCCATGTTCTCTTAGATTCAAACATTCAATTTTCTGATGATGTTGTTATACTAATTTTGCAACCTTTGAAAATAGTAAAAGATGATTGAAATGAACTGGGTTTGTTTTTATATTGGACCAGGCTTCCATTGTTTAATATACTTGCATTTTATTTCCTTTTCCGTCACTGTGTGAACCCTATTGTTGCGTGTATTATATTGATTGTAAGTAAAATAAAATTATATAGTAGAATTATACTTTCATCTTCCGCATTTAGTTACCTAGTAACTGGTTTGTCATTAGGTCATTACCATGTTTATTGAGTCTAAGTCTTGTATAATGATGTACAATGCATTAACAAGTAATTTATTAGTATGATTTTTTTAAATTAGAGTTTTTATCTTCATATTAGATAAGAGAAACTATCTTGACATTTGTTTAATATAACAAAAAATAAACGTTCTGTCTCTCTCTCTCTCTATATATATATATATATATTGTAACAAAATTAAAGATGGTTCAAATAACTATTACCATATCTGAGTTGTCTACAATATATATAAGATCATAATATTTAAAATAACGTTGGATTTCTCAAGATATCCCACTATCAATAATTATAAGCAATTTATTAACAACAAGGATTATAACTCAGGTATATGAAATCACGTGCGGTGAGTACACTAGTAATTCAATAAAATATAACTCAGGTATACAAACAGTAGATCTTACCCACTTTCATTTCTTGGTTTGATGTTAAGTGCATGTTTAAACAAATACTAAGTGAATATGGTCTAGCAGGGCGCCACTAGATTATCTGAATCTAGACACAGTTATATCTAATAACCTTTTCACATGTACCAGGTTTGAATCCCCTTTTGGTGCTTTATTTCTAATAAAAATGGGAGATTTTGCTTTTTGAGCCATATCACTATACGCACTAACATTTAGGTAAAAGTAAAACATCTATAAACCACAGTGGAGTATATTAGACATAAATCATTTCTTAGATCTTAGCATAACAAATGTGTTTCAATATTTTTATAAGTTTACTAGCTCAGATTATATATAACTAATTTAGGATGGCAATTCACTCATCCTTGCATGAAATAGATGACGGGATGTGGTTATAATAATACTAAGAAATCACTAAATATTATAAAATCAATATTTATTTATGGCCTTTAAACAGTTAAACAGCTCATTAATTAAAATGTTGATGATGATGATGATGATGATAATAATAACGATAATGACAAGGGTTTCAACTACAGCTCTAGGACTAAGCCTAAACATAAAACTAATTTTTATACAGAAATTCATAATTATTGCTTAATTTTAGCATATTTACTTATATCTTAAATAACTGATGATGATGAATGATCACACTTAACAAAGACTACACTTAATGAAATATATACGCCTCATTTAATAAAACAAACTAATATTTATTACTGCATTTCTAACATATACATAAAAATTTCTAGAGAAACTTGAAAATTGATATGAATAAGAATAATAATAATAATAATTGATTATATAACAATCCTCAGATTAATTTCAAGTTCTTCCCCCTTTCCCTTCAAATGTATATTGTATTAAGTTGGATGTCACATTGACCATGATTTTCACTTCATGAGAAAAGTATTTCAAGAAAAAAAAATATCCGCTCATTAACACACATACTTTATAAATCTAACATGTAAATAGAATGTTAAAAAAAAATGTTAGTAGAATTGAAAGAGCAAGTTTTAGAAACAAGTTTTAAATTATTTTCTCCCCCTCTCTTCTAAGCGCTGAAATCTATACTTTCTCAAGACAAAGTAATTTAATATTTTAATACCACCTATTATTTCACATTCACTTGCAATTATACACATATAAAATATTACTGTGTATGTGCATATTTTATCCCCAAAATAATAATAATATATTAGTTAAAACTAAAATCATAATACCATAAAAAATTATATTACATATTAATATTTCATAACTGTAAAATTAATAAACAAATAAATTTTGATACATTCAAAATCATTTATGTAGTTCAAAGCTATTATTATTAAGACATTCTTGGTTTCCATCGGTCTGAATTGTCTTTAAAAGTTCTTTAAATAAAATGTCACTTTATTACTAAATTTTTATTAATACTCTGATTTCATAAAGAAAATAGATATAAAAGTCATATTACCGATCCAAGGCTTCACTTGTCTTGTATACTGTCTGTACTTGGCAGCAACAATTTCCGTGTTCTTTGGAACAATCACTTTCTTGAAGTATATAATTATTTGATGATGAGGATCCTATTGAGGTTATTATTTTTCAAGTTTGTGTGTTGTCATCTATATATTGTGACATTACAATTTAGTTACTAGCTAAATTTATAGTAATGTGCATGTAGAAAAGGTAAACCAAAATCATCATCACATTTTTATATAACAATAAATGAAGCTGTAGGGCATCCAAGTTCAAACCCTACAAGGTCCAGTTCTAAAAGCTTTAGATAGAAAGAGAGTGGGTCAACAATTATATGCTTTACTTGTTTGTGTGTTGATAGAAAGGTAATACACACATTTAAACTATTCAAATTTTAATTTTTCTTTAAAAAGCAAAGTTATAATGCATACGTATAAGCATTGTACGTGTAAGTTATTTAATTGTTTTATATTTCAAATATTCAACATTTTAACTTTCTTTAAAACTGACCTATGCTTGATCAATTCTAATATCTTATTCTATGCTTCTATTTTGCTTTTCTATAATTGTAATTGGGATTTAAAAGTTACAGATTTAATTAAATAATAGGGTTATAATTACTAAGCTAGCAATTATATTATTTAATGTTAGTTTATGAATGATTTGAAATAATGAAGTATGTGTGTACATTACATACAGAAATTTACATTTATTAAATATTGAAAGAAAAGGAAGGGTTAAATCTGTCAAATTATTTTTTTTGTACAATTTTATATTAAAAGAGGAAATCTGTTGAATCAGATATCTATTTTTGTAGCAATTTTGTAAATGATTGTTTGTCACTATGGGAGCTTAATCTGGGTGGGAACTCTAATTTTGAAATTGTCTTATCTTAAGATCTAAAGAAGGAAGCTCAAAAATTTGAAATGTTACCTAGGTGTAAAAAAAAAGGATTAAGTCTATTTTTTTAACAAAAGTGTCTGGAAAAAGGATTAAACTTTTCAGTTGAAAAATAATTTAGTTGAAAATAAATTAGAGATCTAATTAAAACGAATTTGTCCAAAAATAGCAAGTGACGCTATCTCTGATTGGTTAAGTTAGCTAAAAAATTGGATATAAAAAGGTGTCTGGAAAAATCAGTTGAATTATTATTATTGTGATTATAATTCAGATTATTAGACTATTAAATTGAATGTTGAAAATATAATAAATGACTGGCTAGAAAAATTATATGTATGTCCCATCTTGGCCTGACCATCTGGAAAGCTGCACGTCATATAGGAAAGAAAAGATGTTTTGTCTAAAATAATATCCTACACCTTTCAACTGACCAGAGAAATAAGATGTTTTTAATAGAAGGAAGAAAGCATTCACCTGCATTCGATGAAAGATGAATTAATCTACCGATAAATATTAATCAAGTCCAATTAATTGTTCCAACAACTGAGTTTAAATCCAGGAAATTTATAACGTGAAAACAACTGCTGTATTTCATTCACTAAAAGAATAATGCTTGACAGGAAGAGAAGAAAAATTGATGTAATGATTTCCAAATTATCCACTAAAGCAAATAACCTCTTGTAATATAATAAGTCCTACCCTAAATATAAGCCCTAGTTAAGATTGACAGCCTGAATAATAGATTTCTTTTCATTTGTTGAAACACAATGCATGTATTGAATTATTATTGACATTAATGCTTTAAATAAATGATAACACAAATTATAATAGTACTTATATATTTTCCCATTAAACATTTTTGATAACTAAAATTCTTTGTTCATAAAGAAACATTTTCATCTCAGCTTAATCTTGGATTTAAGATAACCATTTTATTGAGTTTATGAATTAACAAACTTATAAAATTTTACCTACCATAAGCCAGTATTTGGACAATTTAAACATTCATTTAAGTAATTTTAGATATTTATTTTATATATGTTTAATACTTAGATTTAGAATGCTTGACTTAGTTTTAAAGTTTGATTGTAGTAGCTTTTAAATATTCAAGACAAAAGAAAAATCAGCTTTGTTTCTTACATGTTTTTTTCCCCTCCTAAAGAGTTTAAATAATAAAAGTGATTTAATAATTAAAGTTTAGTTTAAGTTAAATTAATCTTTCTCCTAAAGAAAAGTTTTAAGAAAGAATATCCAGGGGGGGCTATTATGAGTAATTTGGAAAGTACTTACAATATGAGCCCTTGATAATGGATGGATATGATTGTATTGTAACAGTTGTACTTAATACAGTGTGAAATACAAAAATGTTTTCTGAATTTTTGCCCTTACATTTTTCCATCTCTTTTTTATTCATAACTGTAATAACCTTTGTTACCACTTCTATTTTGTAAGTCTTTAATTAATACTTGATTTAATGTTAGATTTTGATTCCAGGCACTTTTTGTACTTAAATAAATGTAAATATCCCAGTGCATATTGCTGGTTGAAGATTCACATATTCATAGAGGGCATTGCTGAACAAATATATTTGGGAGGTTGATTTGAGATTTTGAATAAATGTATATTTTTGTAAGTGAATAAATGTAGATTTTTTTTTTTTCCAAGTGTCATAGCATCAGCCGGGATGCGAACCCAGGCAACTGCTTGTAAGGCAGTCACGCTGACCTCTTGACCACCAATGCAAGACTAAATGTAGATTTTTGTACATGAAAAAATAAGACATCCCCTGAAAATAAGCCATAAGGTGTCTTTTGAAGCAAAAATTAATATAAGACTTAGTCTTATTTTTGGGGAAACATAGTAATAATTGATAATTTCCTGGCAACCTCAAGAGGAAAAATTTATCTGTTTACATGGATATAATCTCCTTATTTTTATTTTTTATTATAATAATAGTCGCTAAAAATATTTAATTCAAAATATACACACATACTTATATATATCCATGATTATGATGAACACATGTTGAAAGTATACTCAGTTTAATTAATTTCCTTTAACATATTTAATCTCTGATTTGATAATTTTATATTAAAATTAGAAAGGAATAAAAATCCTTATGCTGCTCTTCCAAAAAATAATAATCAAAAGAATAATAATTTTTTACAACAGCTATATTATCAAATAATAGTTTTATACATTAAAAGCTTTTTTCAGCACCTGCTTGGTGCCCTTTTCAAATGTTACTGCGTTAACATTAAATAGATTAGTAACATTTGAAAAGGGCACCAAAGCAGGTGCTGGAAAAAGCTTTTTATGTATAAAACTATTAGTTGATTATATAACTGTTATAAAGAATTATTAGAATTTTATATTATCCATAATGTCAGTACCAAAATATTATATATATAAATATAACTCTTTTGTTTACATGTGGAAAAGATAGTCTAGTTTATTCATAAATAAATAAACAAACATTCATTTACAAATGAATAAATAATATATATGTATGCTAATTTTTTTGAAATTAGTTAAAGTTGATGAAACTTAAATAAGTTGAATCTGTTAAGCAACATTATTATTTTGAAATATCTGACTATATGATACAGAATGCATTGTTTCATTGTTTAAATGTGCACGTAAATAATGTATATATTTTAAAATCAAGTTAACATAAAATAATCTGTAATATATATATACTTAAATATTTTGTTTTCTGCTGTAAAGATAATTTTATTATTGTATATACATGATTAATATTTACAGACACAAATATTTAATTATGAGGTTTAAAATTAAAAAAATAATTAGTCATCTATGAAATAACTTTCAATTATTTCAGTAGATAATTTTATAGTTTGTAGTCAGTCTAATAAATATGCTTGTATTTACTAATGTGAATAGTCAATAATATGTTAAAAAATACATATCTACAAGCAACAAGGATTATACAAATTATATAATTATCATAAAAAAGCCTTTTTCTGCAAGGGCAAAAAACATAATTTGCTAAAAATGCCTTTTTTTTAATTTTATTTCAAATGTATGATAATCAATTTCCTAAAAAGCAAGTTTGATGATTTGTAAACATTTTTGGATGTAATGTAGTAGTGATTAAGGAGTAAAAAGCTTTTGATTATAAACATTATTAGCTTTCCATTGATTTTTAAAAACATTTTGCATAAATTAGTCATAGATAAAACTTAATTTGCAAGAAACTATTAGGCAAAAGGTCAAGGATAAAGTATAAAATAAAAAGCTTGTGAAACAAAAGCCAGCTTATTATTGGACTAAAAACATTATGGAACATATAAGAATATATATATTTATTATTAATATGATTATACTACCTGACATCCCACATATTTTTGCAATTGAACCAATGCATTTTTTCATTACAATTATATTTTGTCTTTAGACATTTATCACTTTGAATTTTTGTCCTGAAAGTATCCAAGATTTATTATTAAGTATTTACTTTCTGTTAAGGTTTGCAATTTATTTCCTGATATTTATCAAAATTAAGCTACTGGGTACAATTATAGTTTTATGGAAACAAGTTTTTATAATGACTATAGAAATGCTATACAAGCAGTCTCTTTATGTAAACCTGATTTGTGTAAATCGAGATTTATGTAAAGAATTCTCAGGTATATGTAAAGTACAAAAATTTAGAAAAATATATTCAAATCAACTTAAACTACAGTTTTTGTGTCTCATATTGTAAATATCACTTGTAATATATTATACTGTTTATTTTTATTTATCGAAAAGTATTTTTCTATTTTATATCATAGTTAGTGGTAATTCATATACTTTAAGGGAAAATTTGACCTACATAAAGTTAACCCTTGTAAAAAGTGGGACTGCTATTATTTATGCGAATATTAGTTTCTAAAATTATGCTTTCCTAAAACATGACTAAACATTATATTTATAAATATACAATTAGTTATATATTCATAGATTTTTAATGTAAAACTGTCTGACATGGATAAAAATAAACAAAAATGTTTGCAAAAATAGGATGTTGATGCTTCATTTATATCAAAATGTGTTTTCCCATATACCAGTTCAATCCATAATTTCACTTTACTAAAAATGAAATTATTGTAACTGCAATAATTGTACTTTTAAATAACATAATGGAAATGTGATGGAGGACTGGAGCTGTGTGAATTCTTTATAGAACAAAAAAATAATTCCATTATGTAAATGGAAGCTTTTATTAAACAAATTTTGGTAATGAAGTTAAACATAAAACATATTATTCCTTCTTTATCTCTATGGAAGATCTAGTTTTTGATCTATTCTTTTTCTTTGATATTACTCCCTAGTATAAGAAATGAATATTTGCTTGTTGTATTAATATTGTTGTTTTTAGCTAAAAATAAAAATGTTTTTTTTTTTTTTTTTCTAAGTCTGAATTTTTTATTAACTTATTTTCAGTGCCAAATTAGTATGCATTTCACAATTTGTAAAAATTATAAAATCTGAAATACTGGAACTAATTAAACATCACATGACCCATTTTACACATTGATTTTTCAGTAGCAAATTTTCTTTCACCTGAGTTACAACATCTAGTGGAAGTTTAAGTAATCAATAAATGGTAGATGGTAATGTTTAAGAAAATTCTAACCTGTCTATTCTATCTATATTCTCAGACTAGATTCTAATGTATGGTTTTTCTCTGTGAAGAATTTTGGATCTTGGTGTAGTGCAGTTGGATTTATTGGATATAATGTACCATTTCTTCAAAAGCCATCTTTTATTCCTTTTTGGCTATCAAGATAGCAGTCTAAAATTCAGAAACATTATTGTTTTGAATCTATTTCAGCTTGCCTGTGTAGTTATATAAACATGACTTTAGTTCAGTATCTATTTATTAGGGTGACCTTGTTCAAAGTTAGAGATACCTATAGTTTTTAAAATATTAAATATAACAATACGAATATATATATTGTAAAGTGTTAAATCTATATATATATAGCTAGGCTTGGATTCAAAATATTTTTTTGAATTTTTAGATTAGTAACTTTATAGTAAAAAAGATGGCTTCTGGAAGTAAATTGGATTAAATCCAACAAATATAGATAGATTAGATCAAGATTCAAAGCCCTCACTGATTAAAACTGTAAACTAGAAAATAGTCTGGGGATACCAATAGAATAGTACTATCATCCAACATTCATTTGTTATTGGAATGATAGAAAGAAAATTTTAATCTGGAATATTTTCAATTCCAAGTATTTTGATTAGATGCATAATGAAATAGGCAAAAATATATGTTGATTCATACAGCGATTTACAACCAGAGATTAATAAAACACTGATTTAAGAAATATTAATTCTTATTTACTTATGGATGCAGAAGTAAAACAAAAATATTTATTATTAGACTAAGGTCTAGTGAATGGATCGTTTATTTAGCTGCCTATGATTAGAGACATTATATTGCATTGTATTACTCATGATATATATAATATTATCACTAAATAAAAAATAAAATAAAAAGATTTTTTATAATAATGCAAATTTTTTCTATGGAATATAGTGAATTAAGTCCCGTTATTTAATCGAAACTTTTGAAATGATTTTGGCTTCCAAGAAAATTAATTAAAATTTTAACAAATTATGTTCCCAGTCAAATTTTATATGTGAATTAATCTGCAATTAAACTGTTAGAGTAATGCAAATTGCACTACTTCAATATTTTATATATTATTAAATTCAAATAAAATGTTTTTATATTTCATTTTAAAATCTTTTGTTTGTAATATAAATTCTCTTTGGCTTAGCATTGTTTTTTCTTTTAATGAATAGCAATATTTTCTCGTTGTTTCTTCTGATCTTTGTTTATTTCAGTTCAGTGACCAACATCATTGATAAGTTCGTCTAATATTTGTTGATCAGAATTACTAGCAATTTTACGATGAAAAAAAAAAGAAAGAAAGAGTGAGAAATTGGAAAACTTACCTAGAAATTTATCAAGCATCAAAGTGTTGTTTGGAACCGGAACGATGATAAATGATGTTTTGTTGTGACAGCTCTAGAGGATTGTAATGAAGATATTGCAGAACAATAGGAACATATATAAGACACCAAGGTCATATGTGATTGATGCTTCACGGGGTTAAATATTACATTTTTGATTAAAATTATGTTCTTTGAAGATATTTTCTTGTTAATACTAGTGAAAGAATAAGAAGAAATAACCCTTTTTGTCATACACTGTTGCTAACTTCATAGCAGTTATAAATCAATATAGAATATTTTTTATGGCTAAAAAATAAACTACGAAAATAGCTATTTATATTTGATATTTATTTTTAGTTGAGATGTTTAACAAAAAATGGAATTATTTAAATATACATTAATAGAAATTTAGGTCTTAGATATAAAATAAAAATGATTCCTCCCTATCTGATGGAGGAAGATCATATATTGAAATCATTTTTTATTTTTTATATTTAGCATACCGATTCTTTTTTAACAATTCAGATTAAAATAGGTTCTTTGTCTTCTAGTTTATTAATAAATAATCCTTTTTCACTGATCATTACTCGCTGGTTAGCAGGTAGAATATTGACCACCTACTTGAAATAAAGACTATAAGCTCAGTTGTGAATTGGAAAAATTATCTAGGCTCAGTTGACCTACATATGAAATCTAGGACATAAGAATGGTAGGCTAATAATAGAAAAGAATTCTGATTTAATTTTTGAAAAAAATAAATATTCATACAGCTCATTACACATAGAACTGCTATGCAATACCATTCATAAAAATTAGACTAACCCAACTACTGACAAGATAATCCAAACTAAGTAAATGTCAGTCATAATTAAATATTTAAGAGTAGGCACTTCTATAAAATTCTAGGTATAGATAACAATACTAGTATTAATGAACCCCGACAATTAATGAAATTTGTAAAGTTCATTAAAAAAAAACAAACGAGCGCGAACATGATGTTTACAGTGAGCATTTTATTGCTAAATTGAAAACAAGAAGAAACTATTAGTACATATCTTTAATTATCAGAAATTCTGGTTATGCACATATTTAAAGAGAAGTAAATTATCTAATATTAAAATTTAAATTTCTTCTGACTTTAATATTTTTATTTTAGTTTCAAAACATTTTATTAATGAATTACATTGTATATATTAGGTATTTAGATACATATTGTTTTAAAGGTCAATAGTTTTGAGTGATGAGTCTTTTGGTGCTGAGGTTTATAAATCAATTTGATCTGTAACTTATGTTTTGGATAGTTTTGGTATTTGGAACAATTTCCAGGTTTCATCATATAGAAATTTTGATGAGAGTATTAAGTCTTTATTTCTAATTTTGTTGATGAGGTTGATAAATGTGAGGTCTGGATTAGGAGGTGGAGAGGTGAAAACTGTCTTGCATCGAACACTCCAGATGGTGTGAGTCAGAAAAATAGATAGTCTAATAATTGGGAAGTGTCTACTCTGGATGGAGTCTTTTATTGAGAGTATTTTATAATAGTCAATCTTTGAACCGTGAAAAATGAGCATCCTTATGTTTGTAAGACCGGTACATGATTTTATAATATGGTCAAAGGTTTCTTCTTGTGTTTTGCAGATTGGACATATAGGGTCCACTTTGTTTAGAAATCTTTTATAATGTAAAAAATAGTTGGTATGTATGGCACCTAGGTTGACCTTAATCAAGAATGTTAGAAATTTGGGTTCCAACTTTAAAAATTTGAATAAGGAGGTGATTCTGTGGTTGTTGATTCCTATTGTGGGTTTTATATTGTTGATGATTGGATTTAATATTAGGTGCGCTTCCCAGATGGAGATTTTGAAGGTAAAGGTTTTATTGGAGATGTTTTGATGCCGTTTGATATATTGGAATATTTTATCAAGCCAGCATATTTTTTGAGGAGGTGGTGTGTCAGTTGGTTGTACTGTTTCAGATGTGATTATGGTGCCATGTTTTAATATTAGGTTATGTATTAGTGTGTGGGATTTTTGATAATTTAAAGAGAGGATTGAATGCAATGACATGCCATTTACCTTGCGTTGGAGTTGCATTTAATATTCAAAGATCCTTCATTTATCACATCTTTATTCAATCTAATTTTTACTATAAAAGGTTTTATTTTTTCATAAACAAAAATTTCATAATCTGGAAGCTCCCAAATTCAATTTTACTTTTACAATGAATACATTTAAAAAAAAAAAAAAAAGATGAAATAATTTTAAAATGCCATGATCGATTGTACTATTATTATATTATATATGATTATCATAGTGCACTTTTTATACTTATAGAACAATATAAATAACTTTTAAACTTGAAATAAAATGCTATGTTTATAGCTTAGAAATGAAATAAAAATATCTGCTATTTGAGAATCTGATGCCTAGGACATATAGAAGAATATTAAGCATCAATTGGAAGAAAAAGCTGTGCTTAAAAATTTAAAAATCCAAATAAAAATCATAGTGCATAAAATTAAAAAAAAAGATATTTTTAGTTTTAAGGCATTAGAAGATAAAACTTGGATGTATATACCCAATAAAAAATTGAAACCACTTTTTATTAAAAAAAATGAAAATCTTTAAACACATATAACCATTACTACTTTTATTTCTTTGTACATTTGATCTTTTGTAGTTAGGAAAATTTATTATTTCCTAAATAGAATTACAAGCTGACACTTTTAACTCATTGATTATTATATATTAATTTTTATAACAAATTTATTTGATTGTATTTACTGTTTGGACTATTTCCATCAGCTAATATAAGTATAGAATGTCTATAAAAATTTCACTTTATTTAAATATTCCAAATAAAAATCAACTATTAGTAATAGCACATCAAACAGGTTAGTATATGCACAATGTTTTGAGAGGTATTATTCTTCCTTCTTCTTCAGGTGTTGCTGGCCTGTTCAGTGACAGTACTAGCATGGGAATTGAACCTGGACCCTTAGATTTTTGAGTATTGAATTTTAAGGTAACGCTCTAACCAACTGAGCCATCCTAACAAAGGCAACAGTTAGTAGAAATTTCATATACTTATCTATGAGTTTTCCTGATTTCTCCACTTTTTCTTCTTAAGAGCAAAGTTGATTAGTGGTTTCCATACATTATGTATAGTCACACTTGGTTGACTTATGGGAATTGTTTGCTATTGTCATGTGAGCAACTTCTCTAAATTTTTTCTTTGTACCTGTTGTCTTTGGCAGGATGGCTCAGTTAGTTAGAGCATTATCTTAAAATTCAATACTCAAGAATCTAAGAGTCCAGGTTCAATTTCCATGCTAGTACTGACACTGGTCAGGCCAGCAACACCTGAAGAGGACGTGAGAATAATACCTTTCAAAATATTGTGCATATACTAACCTGTTTGATGTGCTTTAGTAATGGTTGAATGTATTTGGATTATTTAAATAAAGTTAAATTTTTCTAAAGACATCCAGTACTCATATTAGCTGATGGAAATAGTCCAAACAATGAATACAATTAAAACACCATCATCACAAACCTTTAGGTAAATTTATTTGATATTTATTTATCATTCTGTATTTTAATATAAGTTACAAACTGTATTTAATTTAGAAATATTGTTTTTTTTTTAATTGATATTAAAAATTAAAGAATTGATTTATTTGATTTTAAGTTTCAGAACTATATATATTTATATAGCAATCATTAGTAATTCAATTGGTACTAATTTTGTAAATAAATAATACTGGCTGACGAAGAAATAATTTTCATATGTGCTTACAGTAAAAATCTTTCACATGTTGAACTTTATTATCATTTAAAAAATAAATTTATAGTCTATTAAGCAAACAAAAAATGAATCTCACTTTCATCTGATCCCTACAGGCTTTATATGGATAGCTTGGCATTACTTTTTTTTAAAAAACAAGTCCATGGATGGCTGTCTCTTTTTTAGGTTCTAACAAATAAATTGTAGTTAAACAACTTGAAAAAAAATTTAATCAGAAAAAATAATTAAAATAGTAGTAAACCAATTTTTTGAATGAATGAAAGCAATATTTAAGAATTAAATATAAAATCATTTTGTAAAAACTTTGAGGTAGTAAGCTAGTAAAAGGTATTCAACATTTACTTAATTAAATTGAAATATTGTTTCTATTGGTATTATTTTTTTACATTTATTACTCACTCTGGATAATTTCCATTTTTTTAAATGGAATTTTGATGGATTGATTTGCCTTAATTTGTATAACTATTTTACTAACCTATTACATGAGAAAATACTTGTATTTAAATAGCACTGATTAATCGTAATTTAAAAATATAATTTATTTCACATATCTCAAACTATTCACAAAAAACACTTAATAGAAAAAAAATAGCACAATTGTTAGTTACTATTTACATATAAAATTAGAAGAGTATATATACATTCAAAATATTTAAAAATTATCATACTTTTATATTAGATAATAGAATAGAATAGTTAAACAGACATATTTCAGAAATAGTATGATATTTAGTTTTCATGTTGAATTATTTTCTGCAAAAGCTCTTAACAGAAAAGTTAGCACAATTGTTTGGAACAATATTCATTTACAAAAAAGGAAGTACAAATTGTAAAATTTTTAACTAAGTTTTATCTAGTTAAAGTCTTTGTTTACTTATTGTTGATGATAAAAGATAAAGAAAGAACAATGAACAAACTATGACCCTTATTCAGATTACTATATACATTGGTTGAGAGATGTTATTGTTCCATGATATTATTAGTATGGTAATACATAGAGCGTACCATTAGCTCAAACAAGCTCTTTATTGATAAGTGTGGTAAGAGAAAATATTTAAAATCTATCCAAAATACTCTCATCTCCAGACCAATTGGTTTCGAACTTATGGCTCATCTCAGTGAGGAGCTAGAAATATTCAGACATTAGATCTAAAATGTCAACTCAAACCCAACACTTATGTTATACATATTATTAAGTAGAAGCTCTGAAGTTTTCGGACATGAAAATGTCTTTTACTCCAGCTACCTAACTTAAACAGCTATATGGGACTGAACCAAACTCAGATCTATCATATATTAATAGCCTCAGCATATAACCAAAGCCTTATAGGTAAAATTATAATTATCAATGAAGCAAGTTATATATAAGGTGACATTGCTTTTATAAGCTTGTATTTACAAAAATGTAATACCGAGAGTATACCAATAGCTCAAACAAGCTCTTAATTGATAAGCTTGAAACCAATTGGCTTGGGAATGAGAGTATTTTGGATAGAGATTTTAAATATTTTCTCTTACTGCACTTATCAATTAAGAGCTTGTTTGAGCTATTGGTATGCTTTTTATATTACATTTTTGTAAATATAAGCTTATAAAAGCAGTGTCACATTATATATGACTTGCTTTATTGATAACTAGCCATAAGCGGCCACGCATTGCTGTGGCTCAGTCTGGTTAAATGGGAAAAAAGAAAAGAAACACACATTTCTAATATGTTTAATTTCACAATGTTTGTGGATATACAACATTTTTTGTTGTTCCATTGTCTGTGCAGATAGAGAGATTGTCTGATTTTCCAACTATAGAATATGCAACATATAATTGTCATGTGAGAAGCAATCCATGTCTATATCTAAACCGCACAAGTCTAAAGATTGGCCCTGAGCTTAGTTGATGGTGATTGCAAATGCCAATCAAATTGGGAATTGCAATCTCTCATACGAAATAATTAAATCAAAATGAAAATAAGTTAAAATCTAGGAAAATTCAATTTAACAGTGCAATCGGAAGCATTGAAATGGAATTGTAAAATATTTAGTATAATGTGGTTGCTTTTACGTCCAACAGATAGTGCTGTGTAAAATATTTAGAATAGCGTGCATTGCTTTTACATCCAACAGATAGCACTGCGTAAAATATTTAGTATAGTGTGTGTTGCTTTTACGTCCAACAGATAGTGCTGCTTTTTTAAAAAAGCATGTATTTACCTGTCACAGGTATATATTAGTAGATATATAAATAGTATGTATATAAAACATGCACATATTTGAATGCAACATTGTGTTAAAATTTCAAAGCAATCAGTGAAGAACTTTCGGAGATTTAAGATTTTGAACAAACATTTACATTTTTATTTATATAGATTATAATTTTACCTTTAAGACTTTGGCTATGCTGAGGCTATTAATATATGGTAGATATGAATTTGGTTCAGTCCCATATAGCTATTTAAATTAGATAGCTGGAGTAAAAGACATTTTCATGTCTGAAAACTTCAGTTTCTACTTAAATAATATGTATAAAATAAATGCTGTGTTTGAGTCGATATTTTAGATCTAGTGTCTGAATATTTCTAGCTCTTCACTGGGGTGAGCCATAAGTTCGAAACCAGTTGGTCTGGGAATGAGAGTATTTCGGATAGAGATTTTAAATATTTTCTCTTACCTCACTTATTAAGTAAGAGCTTGTTTGAGCTATTGGTAGCTCTTGGTATTACATTTTTGTAAATACAAGCTTATAAAAGCAATGTCACGTAATTATTAGTATGGTAATAAGTGTTTTTTCTTGAAAGTAAATAATAATCATCACTTGCTATTAGTAATAAATAGTTACCTGTTTTTTTAAATTTATTGATTATAGATTTTTTTATTTTGAGATAATAATACTAAACTTGAATAATAATTTTATATAAATGATTCTCCTCCTTCTTTTGTGAAGACTGTATCATATTACTGTATTTATATTTTTTAAACTTTCTCTACATTTTTATCTGACCATTTAGATTACCTGAGATTTTCTCTATTTTCTAACAACATTGATATCAGAATTAATAATTTTTTAAAATAGAAAATACATTTAAAAAGTTTTTGCTGTTTTTCATCTTTTAATTAAAAGAATATATACTTAAATTTTGAGATGTGTTAGAAATTTAAGGTAAAAACAGAACAATTTAATTAGGTTTAATTTAATTATCTTCTTTGTCAGTAAACGTATATATACTAATAAGCATATATATATGCAATATAATAAATATTTAACATAATGAATATATATGATTTTTTTTTCTTTTTAAGGTTTTTTGCTACCTGGACAGCTTGGTCAGCAAATATTGTAGTAACAAACTGTAGTATAAATTTTACTGCAGCCAATAATGAAACTGGCTGCCCTTTGTGGATTTCTTCTAGGAGTCATGCTTTACCACGGCCGGATTTTGAACTTCCAAAATATTGTATGCTAAATTCTAGTAGTGATCAATGTTTATTAACAGTTTTTCCACAAAAAAATGTCTGGAATTATTTACTCCTTTCATCTACAGTCAATGCAATATTGGAATTGGATGTTAGAATTGATGTTCATGGTAAATTTTTTAAATTTATTTTTAATTTTTATTTTATGGCTTTGTTAACTATAAAATTTATTAAAATTGGAAAAGAATAAAAATCTTTATGCTGTCTTCCATAAAATAATAATCGGAAAATAATAATGAATTCTTTATAATAGCTATATAAATCTCAGTAATAATATACACATAAAAAACCTTTTTAAACAACTGGTTAGATGCCTTTTTCAAATATTACTAATCTATTTAACATTATTTCAGACAAAAACCATCTAGTGTTCAATAATGGAATTAAAACAAGCAATAACACTATAAATCATTAAAACCTTAAAATATATCAAAGATTCAAATAGAAGACAAGTATATGAAACATACCGTATTAAAAATAATTTGAATAATTGTATGACAATTTACAAGACTTCTATAAATTTGGTTAACAATTAGTTAATTAAAAATGAATGGGAAATTATATAAAATGATATATATATAACTGTAAAAAATGCATGTACTATTTATTTAATGTATTGTTATGATATAGTCATTTATTTTGTAATTACTGGACTTATATATGAGGGTTTTTCTTTTTTTTTTCCTTTTTTCTATATGTCATAACATCGGCTATGAGGCGAACCCGCAACGACCGCCTGCAACCAACTGCTTGCTTGCAAGGCAGCTGCGCTGACGTCTCAGCTAACAACGCTTGATGGGTTTGGATTTATTTTAATGATTTATATTGTTATTGCTTGTTTTAATTCCATTATTGAACACTAGATGGTTTTATGTCTGAAATAATTCATAATGTTAGATTAGTAACATTCGAAAAGGGTACCAAACCAGGTATTGAAAAAGGCTTTTTATGTGTATATTATTACTGAGATTTTATAGCTGTTATAAAGAATTCATTATTATTTTCTTTTTTTCTCTGTGTGTACATATATATATATCAGAGACAAAGTGTTCACATATTGAACGAAATGAATGCTTGAAGAAAAATTCACTAAAACTTTCAAAAGCTTTAATTAAAATTCAATTTAAAAAATTCACTTTCAATTTTTTTTTTTACCAATAGTTGAATTGGTTTTTATATAAGTCAAAGAATGAATTTGACTAATGCATTCTTGGTTGATTTTAAAAAGTTCAAACAATGCTAAGATCTAATTTACATTTAAAACTTAAGAATTCTAAAAGCATTTGGAAGATAATAATATATTGATAATGTATTATCTATATTTAAACTAATCACAATCTGATTAGAATGAACAATTCAAATTCATTATTTTTTGTATGGAATTACTGTTGACTTTCAATTTTTTACTAACTCTTGAATTGTTTTTATATACAGTAAAGAATGAATTTGATTATCACATTCTTGGTTGATTATAAGAAATTCAAACAATTCTAAGATCTAATTTACAATTAAAACTTTTGAGAATGTTAAAAGCATTTGGAAGATAAAAATATATTAATAATTATTCTCTGATTTACAGTTAAGAGTTTCAGATTTTTCTAGATGTGTGTAATATATATATATATTAGGCACTAGTATGTAAAAATTGTTGTGGTAAGTGAAATAAAAACATAAAAAAAAGATTATGTAATGTGCTTCCATTCCTTAAAAAGTCACGCTTTGTCACTGATATATATGTATATATTGTACCATTCATTGATACTTAGTCTATTTACACATTTAGACTGTGTTGAAATGAAGCTGCATTAATAAATGAGATTAACTGACAGTATTTTTTATTTTTTTGTTCCGCAGTTGATTAAAAGTTTAACTAGAAATAAAAAGTAAAATAATTTCATTTGAAAGAAATTCTAGATGTAAATTATGCATTTTTAATAGTAGACAAATTTTATAAAGCTTCTAAAGTGCATACTATAAAAATATGTTTTTTTTAAATTTTTATTTGTTCAAATTTAAAAAGTCATTTGCAATAAAAAAATTTTAAGTGTAAAATTTGAAATTGCCATGTGTGTAGAATTGGCCCATAATGAAACAGTAAGATTCGTATTCGAATCTTAAGTTTCACCTTTTTCTGTCGTCTCTCACTGACCGGTCTATCCCGCCCAAATTTAAACTTTTTGGTATCGAATTGTGTGTGTAGCAATATTAAAATGTATAAATATATGTAGAATTCAGCATAAACATGCACACATTTCGATCTCAAATTAAACGCAATAAATAGGGATAAAATAATATAATTTAGATTTCTTTTAGTTATATAATTTTGTATAATTTTAATCATTTATTTTGGATTATAAAGTTCGTATTTATATCTTTGTTTAAATTTCGTTTAATAATAATTCTAAAAAAATCTGTAATATTTAATTAAAAGTTAAAATTATCTTATGTTCCCTTTTTGTCTTTGAAATTTGAAAGCATCGGTCAGTGATAGATAATAGATTAATTAAAGAAAAATTCCCCAAAATGTAATTAGTAAATGTAAAATGTAAACAATAGAACGGCAGCTTTCTTTAATTAAAAACCAACAAAATGTATTGATTATCCTCAGGGCAGATTAAGTAGAACCTAAAAATATCTTAACAAAAATGTGAGAGATCAAGATAAGAAAAGAGGCCATCTTAGACTTTCTGGAGACATTCACTTAAACTTTAGCTTTGCTCTCGATCACTGAGAGTCTCCAAAATATAAAAATAATTTGTTCCTGCCAAGGTATGACCGAGTAAAGCACCTAGATTATTCTCCATCGGGAAGGCCTATCAGATGCCGAACTTTCCATTGCCCGTCATAAATTCACCATGAAGATCTGCTGCCTGAAATAAATGAAAAAGCTGCTGCTGCTGTGAAATTAAATGAAATATCTAAATACAAGAAAGAATTGCCACTCGTGAACCTTTTTACTGCTAAACTAATGGAATCAGAAAACTTCTTATAAAACAGGTACCTGTCTGTGTTCAGACTCTAGAGTACTCTAATAATATGCTATAGCTCTTCTTCATACTACTTATCTAAATTATAAAATGTAAAAACTACCATATGTATAACTAAAACTGAATAATTAACTTAATGTGTAAATTTCTCTACTAATCTAGCTTACCTCATTCTATCTTGGGTGCGTATTTCTAAAATCTACATTTTATCTATATTTATTATTTAATTATTGCATGCTCACAATTGTCTCTATTTTCAAAGTTTAAATCTATGATCGTTTGAAACAGTGAATGCGTGTCACATTTTCATTAATATGTACTTCGTCGGGCCGAGGCAGAGACCAGCCCGACATTCTTATAAACCATAACTAACTTAACTTTCATATAAATCGACACGCATTCAGTGCATCACTTATTGTAATGCAGGGTCTACTACTTCGCAAATGGCTGACATATTAGTTATATAATTCCCAATTTATATAGGTTTTGTATTTATTAAATCATCATGAATAATTCCAAAAAATTACATTTCTTTGAGAATCGCCAACGTTCTTTAGTAAATGTTGATAATGTAGGGCCGAGTTAGAAATCTATTTAAATCTCATCATAATCATTTATACATTATACATGTGTTATGTTTTAGAGACGCGATGACCCATTCCGCCGTGAAATTTCCGGATTCTTCAGGGTTGAAATTAACCCCAGTCGTCCTACACAAGCAGGCATAATGGGTGCTCCCGTAGGACTTGACAACGTCATGCAGCCAGCCGGCAAAACTGCGACACGGACCGCTTGTCCCTGGTTATGCTTATGTGACACCTTACTTCGTCGAGCCAAGGCAGAGACCAGCCCGACATTCTTATAAACCCATTCGTGGCATTGCAGTTTCGATATACTGCCATTCCATATCGCCTTTCTAAAGTGTACCACGTGTTCCTTTACTTAATTTTATTATTCTATATATCACTCTGCCTCTGCATTATCTTCGTAATTCACTCTCAAATAAATGTTTGCCCTTAGTTACAAATAAATATTTTAATTAAATAAATATATGTCTGCCATTACTCTTATAACCCATACTTTAGACTCTTGCATTGCAAAGGTATAAATCCCTCCAGGCATGCATTAGAAATACTTACTCGAGAATTTTAGGTAGCTAGATTACGCCCTCAAATAAATAATTCCTTTTGTAAACAAATAAATAATATATTCTTTAAAATATAATCATGTTGCAAATCCCGCTACTGAAGCTGTTAGTCCATAAAATATTATTAGTAAATGATTGTTTTATTAAATGTATTAATAAATAATTTTAAACTATACATCTGCAGTTACGTTTCATTTATTCGATACCCATTCTATATATTTCCTCGATTATGTAAATATGAATGTTTAATTAATATTAGTTTGATTATTGGCTAACTCGAGAATAAAATTATGAATCTCTTGCATATCCCTGACCACCGTGCCTAAGGAAATATTTACTAATGTCGCATCAGATGCGTTGTTTCGTGGATTGCATTGTGGAACCGATAAACTATGTTCGAACTCAGTACCACGGGTGGCTTCGCTACTCGATGGTGCTGCTGTTCTGTATGGTGGTCGAATTCTGCACTATGTTTACGAGTCACACGTTTTCTGACTGTTACAATATAGAAAGGTAGATCAGAAAGTTTTAAAAAAGAAACTAATTAAATTAAAAAAATGGTGCTTATTCAAAAACAGTGGTGACTAATTATAGTGGTATATATAGTGGCATTTAATTAAATTTTGGTTAATGCTGGTTGTTAATCCAGTTGTTAATTGATTAATTCATTTATGAAGTCATGAATTGAATTATTCATTTATCAGCAATTTATTTGGTTGTCGTAAAGAAACCTGGAGTTACCAGTGGGGTGGGAAGCTGAAATAACCAGACCCGTTGATTTCAAACCATGAGAAGGATGATGTCTGGGTGATTAACACTATGGAAGCCTTCAAAAGTAGCAGTAAAATATTACCAGTGGCAGGCTAAACTTTTGTCATCATTAAATTTATTCTCTGCTGCTGAAAATGGAGCTCTGACCAGCTAATATCTGTCTATTCCTAGTTTGCTTCCATTGTTAAACCATAGATAGAAGATTTATTTACAAAATGATCTGCAGCTAATTCAAATGTAGTGTATTAGGAAGGAAATGGAAAACAAAGTCACACTATTCAAGAATGTCAAACCAATATCAGAAAATAAAGAGACTCAAAAAAGCTACCTATAATTTAAAACCAATCAATGAGATATTTACATTTACATTTTTCTAATAATAAGTAAATACTTAATAAAAAGGCTTTTGTAATACAGTTGAAAGTTTTAAATTTTGAATATTTGCTAAAATGTTTAATTATATTGTTCTATCTTATAAATATTTTTATCTTAATCAATGTTTTTTATGCATCTATATAGTATTACCTTTTTTAAAAAACTTTAACAAGAAAATATTTTTTTTTGTTATTGTTAGTTAACTTTTTTATTCATATATAATCCAATGTGTTGTGGAAGGAGGCAAAAGAATTTTTACAATGTATTTTTTTAGTTGCATTATTAAATTTATTTTCAAACAAAGAAAAAATCTCAACAGTTTTATAATTGCCGTTAAAACAAGCAACAAAGGTCAAATGGAAATATTAATTAAAAATGTCAAATCATTTCTTTTATTAAAGCAGTGTGTTAATGAATCTTATGTTGACACTGGTGTCCATAATATAAACTGCTTTAGATAAGAATAACTGTTGCTTGAACCAAGTTTTTAACAAAGCCTAACCAAACCAAAGATAATGGTTTTTACATACTTTTTCTGATTGATTGTTGGACTCCATAATCTGATTATCTTACAAAAAATTATACTTAAAAGAATGTTAAATGACCCCAATCAACCAGATGTACAATGGGATGAAAATGGTGCAATATTTATATACATTTGCAGCAAAAATTGGCCCCAAGGGGAGATATTTTACTTTTGTGAATGTATAAAACAAAAGCACTTCATTTTAATATTTATGTTATTTAGTATAGTAGTAAAATGATGGATTCAAGAACTAGAAGTTCATGGATTGATACCTATCCAAGGAAAGGAAAAAAAAAATCTGTCCACTGAAGTAGAACTCCTGTGATCATCTCATTACTTTGTGCTCAAATGCTCATGATCTCCTGAAAATGTTTTTATACACAAGCATTCAGTTTGACATATTTTTTATGTTTGATTTATTACAATTTCCAAAGTAAAAGTTTAATAACTAAATTATTTTCTCTGCATCTTTTTTCAACTTTTAAAGTAGATATCAATAATAAATTGAAAATATGAATTAGAAAATGAATTCATTCTATAAAAATTAGTTAAAATTTCACTAAAAAATAATTAAGAAAAAATTTTTTTTTTCTCAAATATTTATTAAACAAGTACAATGTTTACAATGACAATTATGTATACATGGTAAGTTAAAAGGGAAAGCTAGAATTACAAACATAAAGAAGGATTACCTGAGGATAAATAAATATAAGATAGTAATATTCTGGGCAAGAAGTAAACCTGAATACCGGGTCTACTATTAACAGACAAGTAGGCCAATTAAGCTCACCCAGACAAATCACCTCACACTATCAAGAGTCACTTAGTCAATATAGAGTTCGGTCAGATCACCACTGGAAAAATCTCTGCAACTATGGACGCTTAGGTAATGTATGCTAAATCTGATGTATTCAGTCGAATATTATCCATTTTGATAACATAAGGATCTGGCCTTCTAATTATTAACAAAACCACTTTCAGCAATATCTTAGACAGAAGAAACAAAGCGTTTTACCAGCAATGATTCTTTCAATGCAACTAGAGTCCATGTTTCCTCAATAATACTTTTGGAGCTAGCAACATGTCACGGTTTTTAAATTTTATAAGTTTATTCAGAAAGAACTTTTCCTCTTTAATTGCACCAGGATTGAAAACCATTCTACAACGAGTAGACCAGAATGCATAGTTGATGAATAATGAAAGCCTAATAGTAGGGATGGATCTTGTCTTAATACTGTCCTTGAGAGAGGTAACAAGGTAAAAATTCACTTTAAGATTATCAGCGATAATCCTTCTAGACCTGCAGTCCAGGGCACAAGCAAACCAGATGGTCAAATGTTTCATCATGAATGTGGCAGAATGGGCAGATTGGGTCAATTTTGTTGATGCCTCGCCTATAAAAGAAAAACCAAGTAGTGCTGATGGCATTCAAATTTATCTTAATAGTGAAATCAAAGTATTTTGGTTCCATAGCCCAGCACCTGAAGAGGGAGATGATCATATTATTGGTCAGGGCAAGTGGGAATTGTGACAGAGTGAATGAGACTAGGAGCTTGCCAAATATTAATCCTGTTATCAAACGTGTCATTCGTAATTAGCATGTAGCTTTTGATCACATCAATCATGACATCAAGGAAGTTTTTGACTTTAGGAGGGGGTCTATCCATCGGGATTACTGGCAAAATGACTTGCTCATATCCAAATGATTTGATAAGCATGGTGATAAAATTAAATATCTTTTGAACATGAATGGCTTGAAATGTATTTTAAGTAATTGTTGGTTTTAATTTAACCTCTATATCATGCTATATTAAAAAAGTTAATAGTTAATCAATTTCAGTTAGGATTTGTTTTTGTTTTTTTAAATTCTGTTGCTTTTGTAAATTCACTTAATTCATATATTCATTTTTTTTATTTTTTTCATAGTAAAATACAGGGAGCTATAGTGCAGTTTTGAATTCCAATTTTTGCAGACTTTGAATATATCTGTAAAATGCTTTTATTCCTTAACTTATATAATAATAGATTTTATTTAGATGATGTTTTAAATACGAGTACAGCTAATTATCAAAATGTAATACAAATAATAATTTGTTTTTCATTGCCTTTGTAATTCATTTATAATTTATCTTTTTTTTATATTGGACTACAGGTAATTTACTGCATTCAAGTTAATCTTTTCATGGAATAATAAATGTAAGTTGCCAGGTTTATTATGAAAAGTGTTCACTCTTTAAAAATTTTGTATTTTTATTGGTCAAATAGGTGATAATCATTACACTGATCAAATATGTAGATATATTGACTCAAAAGTCACTAAGAAGTTCTAAAATATAATTCCATTTTTTGATTACCAATTTTATTGAATTTGGAAAGTCAAACTCCTATTGTTTTATTTGGTATGCTATTGGGAACTTTTTATAATTAATTTTCAAAATGGAAATTATGAACTGCTGCGGAAATTATAAAAATTATCAGTTAAAGTTGGGCTCATTATAAATTCTTCAATGTATATGTGTGTGCATGTGTATATATATTTTTATCTACTACTTAGGCAGTATAAAGTGATCAGTGATAGTAAAACCTGGACTTTTGAGAAGCTAAAAGTTTATTTCTTTAGTGCTTGATGACCATTGCTTTTTGTTCACCTAGTATTTACCTGTATATAATATGATTTTCTGGCAGTTATTTAAAGATGTTGTGTTTTCTAATATCAGACTGTTCATTAATTTGTTATCTGCTCTGGTAAGATTTTTGTATTTATTTCTGAATACATTTAAAAATTCAAACTTCATCCAATAGCTATTTTAATTTATACTAAACAAATTTTGTGTAAAAAATCTCTTGATTTACATTATAGGTTAATTCTTGATTATGAATGGTATAGAAAGGTAGTGAATCATTTATATATGCATATGCAGGACACTATATAGGGGATTTTTTTGCTTTATTATTGTTTAAGGATAAGGATGGAATTCTGTTTATGTGGACTATCTTTAGTAAAATAAATTTCAGTGTGCAATATAGAGTACACATTTTATGGTTATAAAATAAAAATTTTATAAAATGCTGTTAAAAGGGGAAGTGTTAGAAGAAAATCAAAGTTTGTTTTTTTATTAATAATGGTAAATTGCTGTTAAAATATTTACAGAAAATATATAAATGAGAAATTATATATCTATTTCTAGGTGTATGTCAGAGAATTGCTGTATAAATAATTTTTAATTAATAATTTAATACATGATTAATATAGTTCTATGAAATATAACTTTTGACTGTTTTATTTGAAAACATAATTTCTTGAGATATTTTAACTTCCAAAGAAATTGTCTTTAAAAAACATTTAAAAATAAGACAATTTTCATCTTGCATACTGCTTACTATTTCCATTTTGCAGCTTATATAATTACAATAAATAATCTAAGATATTTATAACCTAAAAAAAAGTTGAAATTAGATGCTTAAATTTATACAACTATGAATACACCTGCAATTTACATGATTCTGAAGCTAATTTTTGAATCATATAGCAAATAAATTTTACAAAATCACAAATTTTACAAAAATGACTTATTTACATGAAAGCAATTTCAGTCAAACAGTTGTAATATATAAAACTAATTTATATAAAATTAATATTTGATTATTGAGGTTTTAAATATCTGCTGATTTAATATTCTACACAAAATTAATATATCTAAGCTTCATTTTAATATGATCACATTTCCTAATAATATTAAATATATTTTTCTATAATTGCAGTTTAATTTCATTTTGGACTTACCTGTTACGCCCGATAAAATATTAAACAAATATCGAAATAGGTATTTTAAATCATTTCACTTTGATATTTTTGAACAAAATGATAAATATATATATATTGAAACAGTATAAACAAAGGGGTATAGAGAACTTATTTGTAATGGTAAGGATATGATAGAGCCATAGTGATGGAAATCATCATCCTCAAATATGACAATCAATTATCATGAGCAAAAATCATCATTGGAAGAAAATAATAGATTATGTATGAATTATAACTATAGCAGCATCACCAGCAGTAAATGAATATAGTTACGCTTTGTGACTGGATTTAAAAAGATACTCTATAAAATCTAGATTAATCATTATCTAGCCCATGCTAAACTTAGGATATGTTATAAAAGCAATCAATATATTCAACTTCATGTGCATACATAAGTGCTAAAATAACTATAAAAATAATTCTACATCAGAAGTGTTGGCATTATGATATCAATACTGATCATCATTAATGCTCTTGGTCATTAGATGATATAATAATACTGGTCTAATGATCAAATCTATAAAGTGAAATATGTAAACTTTAAAGATGACTATTATGACCTTGGCAACAACCAAATAATTTTAAGATAATCATCTGGATGTCTTCACAGACATTCAAAAATATATATATCGGAAATACTATTATGCTTGAACTAGCTTGGGATTACAAGAACTTTAGGGATTGCGACCATAAACTTGAGACAATACACATATAAATGTAAGCCAATAAACATCACATGATCACCATTTTTTATGCTTGCTCTTAACTGTTATTAAAACAGGCAAAACTCTCTATACATATTGCCACTCAGTGCAAGACAGAGTAATCAATGGATACCGAAAGACTTGTGCATAAAATCCCCATCTAGTGCCTACTCATCCAACATCCTCTGACTAGTTTCTGGCTTGTGGCCTGAGGAGCCTTAGATCTGAGAGCACTGCACTTAGATCTTACTCATCCAACATTCCTAGACTAGTTTCTGGCTTGTGGCCTTCGTCAATGAGGATCCTTTGATCTGAAATCACTGCACTAAGATCTAGGTGCAGTGTTCTCAGGTCCAATTTTCCTCACTGATAAAGGCCACAATCCAGAAACTAGTCTAGGGATGTTGGATGAGTAGGCACTAGATAGGGATTTTAAGCACAAGCCTTCTGGCATCCACTGATTACTCTGGCTTGCACTGAGTGGTATGTATAGAGAGTTTTTCCTGTTTTAATAACATATAAATGTAATCTATTATTGTAGTAAATAATTTTTCTGGAATAATTTAAAATAGTGATAAACAACCCTTATTAATTAGAAATAATAATAAATAATGAAAGATTTGATAAACACTCTATAGTATAAATAAATGATTCTGATTTTGACTATTTACAAATGTCAGATCTTATTTCCATAATTTGACAAACTCAGACAATCACATTTTCAAAATATATAAATTGTTTACATAATAAACATTTACAAGCACATAGTCATTCATAAAAAATATTCAAATCATCTACAAATCAATAAATATTCTATTTTAATTTAAATGTAAATTATTAAGTGTTAAATGTATATATAATAATCACACACATGCATACAAAATTGTATTATAAAAGTAAAATCTTTCAGTTACTAACTTTATTTTATTCTAAAAATCCAGTTATTATTTTCTGACAATTCTTAAATTGAAATTACAATCTTTTTTAAATAAAATAATATTACTTATGGGTTTACAAGTTTAAATTGAAATTTTTTTAGTTTCTTTGTCTTTTTTTTCTCCATTTACAAACTAATTGTTAATTAATTCATTGATCAGCTGCTTTAAGTTTAGTCAGAGTTTTTTAATTTTTAACTTGTCCTTTAATTCTAAGAAAGCCTTTTTAAATTTATTTTCATCAGTTAATTGTATTAACTTTATTCAAAAGTTGTTTTATCTTAAATTAGTATAGCTGAAATTTAAACATTTTGCTTTACCCTTACACTGACGAAGCAGCCATATTGAATATTTAAAAAATTATGTTAAGCCATAAATTTTATCATAATATATGTTTGTATTACTAAAAAATGACATAATATATATTGTTTTAAAGACAAAACACCAAAGAATGTAATTAAGCTGAAAAAAATATAATCATTGATATTCAAAGTAATAAAAAAAAGAATATAAGTTAATATTTCTAATAATTATTTTCATATTATTTCATAAATTCAAAGTTATCATGCATAAATTTTAAAACTATAATTTTGTTAGTAGGTTAGTTGCATGCATCATTAAATTTCTAACAAATTGATATATAATAACACTTATCTAAGATAATCCATCACTTGAATACTTCTTAGAATAAAGATATTAGTACTTTTGCCTTTTCTCTGTAGCCCTTCAAAATGTATTTCCATACAGGGGTTTCCAATGTATATGTCATCCCTAATAATAAAACAAGTAGTTAATATTGATCAATAATTATTATAATTTGAATATTATATTAAAGAACTTCAATACAGTTTGTAATGTATTAAAAAGTACTACTAAAATAGTCACTGTATACAAAATACAATAATAAAATAAAATAAAAAGTGAATGAAATACTAAATTCATTATAGAGTTAAGCTTGAGGTTCATAAGTTAGTAGTGTATATACATGCTGGTAAAATCTTTACTTTTAGCATTTGCGTGTATTTATTGTTAAAATGCAGAGAAGAGATTATATTTGAAAAACATATATATCTTTATGTGATATCATCTAATTCAAATACTTCGATATCATAGGAAAAAATATCATAGAAAAAATGCAGTTAACCACGGATCTTTTTTTTTTTTATATTAGTTTCAATAATAGTTTGTAATTTATTAAAAAGTACTACTAAAATAGTTACTGTACACAAAATAAAATAAAAAATGAATGAAATACTAAATTCATTATAGAGTTAGGCTTGAGGTTCATAAGTTAGTAGGGTATATATATATATACTATCAAAATCTTTACTTTAGCATTTGTGTATATTTCTTATTAAAATGCAGAGAAGCGATTATAAAAAAAATCTAAATCAGGTCATAATATTTTATAATATTAATAATATTTAATAATATTTGAAAAACATATATAACTTTATCTGATGTCATCTAATACAAATACTTCAGTATCATAGAAAAAAATATCATAGAAAAAATGCAGTTAACTATGATCTTTTTTAAAAAAAAAATTAGTTTCAATAATAGATTTTTTTTATATTTTTATCAAATATATATAAAAAAAATAATAATTAAAAAAATATATAAAAATTAATAATTAAAAAATATAGATCTTTGGGGTCTCGCATATTGTTGTTTTCAAAATATATCGGAAAAAGTAAAAGTTTTTACCAATATATTTTTCAGGGTGAAATCCTTTCCAGTAACTATCAAAAAAAAAAGAGAAAGACAAAAAATTCAATTTACTTGATCACAAAAATTACCCTAAAATTTTTATTTTTTATCATAGAAATTTTTTTTTTACCTTTCTGGAAAGTATAGAGAAAGATGGAAATGAAAACTGTAAAAAGCGCACACATAGACTGCATAGATTTCTGTTAATACGGTGTTGAAAACAGATGTTTACATTTTGAAATGGCTTGACTGCATTATGCATTCATAATAATGAAGAAGTTTTTAAGTAATAAATAGAAATACATTTTTTTAAACAGCAAAGATAATGTTGAAATAATATGTCATTATCAATATATATATATTGTAACCCTTGTGCCTGAATTTACAGGCCTGCTTTTATGCTAATATTTTTAATATTTTTCTTTATTATTTATAACAAAATATTAAAGATATGGATATGGAATAAATTTTAAAATGGTTTTAAAATGTTAAAAATAAGTATAAAGATAAAATGTGTTAATTTATTATTTTAAAATAAAAAATATTTTTTTAAAAACAAAAATGTTGCTATGGGAACCAACAGAAGCTTTCTAAATCATCTGTTTTCCAAGAAATAATGAGAAGAATTGTAACACTTGGTCATCTACCTTTTAGTGTATAGAACTCACTAAAATTTTGTAATTTTTTTTAAATATCTTGAGTAGAGAAGCCTTCAGAATGCTTCCCCTGATCTTTCCAGTATTGTAGCTGAGTTATGGAGCTATAGACAAAGAAGTGCTTTAAATTTTAACCTTGATTCAGGAGATCTATTCACCACTATTGAATGCTAAAGAAGTATTTGATATTTACATGCTAAAGAAAAGGAAAACGATCATCTAAAGTGATTATCCCATAGTAATGTACTTTATAAATTAATTTAAGAGTCTACTTATTTTAAATGCTCAGAAGAAAATTGCAATGGAAACTCTCTTGGAAAAACTGCCATAGAATGAACCAAAAGGAGCTAAAATATTATATTGCCAGCAGATATTAAAATTTAATGATTAATGGCCATGTTCTCACATTTACGGATACAACATATACATGTAAGCTCACAAAAATGTTAAAGTAAATTAACTGAGCTTTCTATAGCCATCCTCAAAGAATTGTAAGTTACAAATATTTTTCTCTCTCGTGCTTGATCATCATATAAAATGTATATTATTATATAATTCTAGTTTTTGATTAAAGTTGTTGTTAATAATTTTGCTGTTTGTCATTTCTCATCTAAATCAAGATGACCTTTTATTTCGTTATGTAATAAATTCTTAGTTGGAAGTGGATAACGATCAGGAAATATAATTGAATGTGTATGGAAACTTGTTTTGTTGCATGTTCAATTTGATCATTGCATTGGACTAGAATCAACTTATCAATTAAAAAAAAAATTGTGTTTAGTCACTCTACCATGTACACGATTTCTTGTTGGTTATTTTTAAATTCCCCTAAACAAAAATTAATTTGCTGAATATTGTATACATTTTAATTTTATTTTATGGTTAACTGGATTCATCACCAATTGTTAAAAGAGTAGTTACCATTTCGTTTGGGGGCTGTGTCAAGGATTATCTTGATTAAAACATCAGGGATTGAACCCAATTTAGTTTTTAAATATTTTTTTTTATTAGGAAAAATATAACTTAATCGGTGAAATGAAGAAAAAAAAACTTGATCAATAAGAAATATTATCATTTATTTTGTTATAATAAAAATAAATCAATAAACTCATAAATGTCTTAGATAAAAATGGTGATAGAAATTGATTGGTAGAGATAATAGTAATATGTTATCCAATAAAATCAAGCATTAAAATTAAAATACTTTGCAGTTCTATTAAGGTTGCATGATGGAAAGAGGGGTGATCATTCTAGTTATTAAATAAATAAAATAAATGCTAGTTTTTTAATTTTTTTTCTTTCAGTTTTATAGAAAAGTGAGTAGCTAATTTTGTTTTTATAAATGATTATTTGAATTTAAGCAAAAATGAAAGCTCAGGGAAATGAAATTGAGACTCATGATAGTGAGTTTAAAAACATGATCATGCCCATGTTCACAGAATTCAATAAAAAAATCGAAAACAAAGTGAGGCTCTGAAAAAAGAAAATAAGGAAATTAAAGAGAACATGGAAAGCATGTTTAAACAAAATACAGTAACTAAAGATAACATGGAAAGCATGTTTAAACAAAATACAGTAACTAAAGATAACATGGAAAGCATGTTTAAACAAAATACAGAAACTAAAGAGAACATTGAAAGCATGTTCTCAGAAATGGAAAACCAAATTGGAGTCAGACAAAAGAAAATAAAAAAAACTGATAGAGCAATTAACTGAGCAAATAATAGGTAGGTTGGAAAATAGTTTTGTAATGTTTAAATAAAAAGCAAAATTGGTGAAGTGAGTTTTGAAGATCAGTTGAATAAAGGTGATCAGGATAAGAAATTTGAAGAATTGCATGGAATAGTTGAAGAGATTAAAATAGAGAATAGACAAGGGTTAACTCAAGCAAAGGTAGAAAGTAATTACTTGACTCAAGCAACTGAAAATATTTGACTAAAAATTGCGAGTCAAATCAAATTAAGATGCAGGAAGAGATAATAGAGAGGTTAGTGAAAATAGAGCTAGTTATAAAAGAGAAGAAAATATCATCTAAGATACACTTGGCTATAGAAAAATTAAGTACTGCACATGAAAATAGTCAACCAGATATTAATAGGGATGTGCACTCAGATGTTTATATATATTGTAACGATCCGGAGAATAGCTCTTAACGTGATTTGCACTACAGGGCGCCATCTAGGCATTTGAACCTAGAAAAATTTATAAAGTAGGCAGATACGTAAGTCAAAAAAAATATTTCTTTTATATATATTGATTCCGGTCATTAGCCCATTGTCACTAGCTCAGGGAGTAGCAGAGATTTATATTTATAATAATATATTTTATTAATTCTTATCTAAGAATATTTTAAAAAAGAATAAAATAAGCCACTGCCAGTAATTAACACATAAAATATTTATTTACGCACATATATATATATATATAAAATTTAGCATTATTATTTTATATGTTTACTTTAGCATTTAACTACATTTTAAACTTTTATTCTAGATTTTAATTTACATTTAATTTTTATAAGTTTACATTTTAATTTAGTTCGCACAGATAGATTTATGAAAGTTTGTTTTATAATGTTGAGTACAGATCGGTTACATAGATTATACGGTTAAAAACATTTTAAAATAAACATAACCGATCAAAATACAAAGTCATTGATACGTCAAGTGCAGAGGGAATACAAGAGACCCATTGGCATTCATCGTAAGATGCCGCAAGACACCAATAACTTAAAAGACATCCGAAATAAATACATCTTAGATACTCACCGTAAGGTATCAGTATTTACCGAATGTCTTTATATTTTGATCAAGTATGAAAACCAAAAACATAATTAACCGATAACAAATCCATGCAACTTCCATACCCAACTTAAATTTAATGCATTTTTATTTAGAGTGTCGACTATGAATAGACTACATAGATTTGCATTTGAAAGAAAATATTCTATCCTTATTTAACCCTAGGCTAAAAGTTCGCAGTCAAACTAACGTCAATTCATCTGATATATTGATACATTCAATGTAATACGAAATACGGCAGCACAAAAGGTTAAGAGAAGAAATTGCCTCTCATCAGATAGGAATACTACATCTATCTGACAAGAAGAGCAGTAAAAAAAAAAACTCCATAGAAAGGAACAGCGTTCGTTCTACATCTTATAATCCCTTCCATAGGCAAAACGGAAGTGTGTGGCGTATAAGCGATTCTGCCCGTAGTGAAACTCGAATTACATCTACTAACTACATCAATATATCCAATTCACTGACCCAATTCAACCATGAAACAAATAACCTAAGATTTCCCTCCCCTAATATAACTTTACAAATCTATATAGCCATTCATGCCCAACTTAAGTTTAACATTTATATAATTTAATTTATCGAAAAACAAAAATCATTATAAAAACCTAAAAGAACAAAAAAAAAATAAATGGAAATGATTTTAAATAAAAAAAAAATACATCAAATTACATTATTAATATTAATTTACGTTGGTCAGATAGGATTCAATTTGTATTATGTACTAAAAGGTTTAGAATATAGAGTTCTATATTTTCAAATGAATATAAAGTTCTTACGATTTCAAAAGGTCCATAATTTGTAGTTGATTGTAATTCTGAACGGGAATTCCCATGCTGTACTGAAGATATTTATATCCAGTTTGCCTTTGTTTTTTATTCATCTGGAGGTTTTTACTTTAGCTGGTCCTTAATGTAGAAAACAATGTCATTTCTCTTTCTTCTTTAGCAAAACTGAAGGGATTGAAGAGTGCATCTTTTCAATCCCTTCTCCTTCACTTCTGCACTAACACATATCTGCCCACTCTCTTCTAATAACTAATTAATTCTTTTATTTTCAAACCTTTCCTTTTATAATAATTTTATGGATTAACTCAACATTACCTCATGATGGTGAAAACCTTTTCGTTGATGTCCGATTTCCCGATGGATTTCTTTCATTTGCTATTAGTTTCTATTGTTTCCTATCTGACCATTGCTTATACATTTCAATGCCCAAGGCTAGTTTACATTGACTAATTAAAACAATCATTTCCATTTTCTGATTACTTAATGTGTTTTCCAAAATTAAAGATATATTTTTATCTCTAACTCTTTTTAAGTTTTTTCTTTTAAAATATTTTTTTTATATTTTTAATAAAGTTTTATTTTAATAATAATTTTTTTATTATTATCTGTGCGATTTTATATATATACGAGTTTAAGATGATTTTTTAATTTTCAATTTTTAATTCTTAAAAAAGAAGTTTTTATTTGCGAACTTTTATTCTTTTAATGTTTACTAATAAAAAACAATGTAACGTACATATGTGCCCGTTACAATATATATATATAATTGTAGTCACACTATTGCCAATTTTTAAAAATCAGGGGTTTTTCAGGACACATTTAGAAAAATATTTTATTTAAAGTTGACTGAAGAGACTAGCCAGCACCAAAGCGCATCTCGGGCATGGTGGGAGTCATTGTTTGACAGAACTGTAAATTTTCATCAGTTTAAACGAGCTCTGTTCACTTTCTACTGGAGTGTGGATTGTCAGGAAACAATTAAACACCATATTGCCCAAGAGAAATATAGTTCTGGAGAGGCATTTCACTCCATTTTTCAGTGGTACATAGCCAAATTAAGAGCCTTGGCTACTGATCCATTATCTGAAAGCCAGATTGTATGCATAGTTAGGTGCAGTTTTTCTAATCACATTGAACAGATTCTCATAGGCATTGATAGAAAAATGATTTAACTGGTAGCTGAATTACTCTGTGTGTTTGATAGTAGCTAATCTGCAAATGATGGTGACAGGATTTAAATCTCAACACAGAGAGCCATTTAAAAGGAGATCTGAACCCCAGATAAATTCCATTGGGTATGAAAGACCATGGTATGGAAGACCTGAAGGCTAACCGCCACAGAGAACTACATAAAAGAATGTCAAAGGATAGTCCAACTCGTCCCAATAGAACAGGATTATTTCGTTGAACTGGAAGAGAATCTAATCTAAATATGTGGAAATTCCAACAGATATAGGAATAATTCTCAATCACCCATTGCTAGTAAGGCTATGGAAAGAGAAGAAGAAAGCAATCAAAATAAAAAAAGAGGAAATCCTGAGGTTCTGAGATAGAAAAGGGAGACACTGTAAACAGCAATCAAAATGTATATTAGCATAAAAAATTTGGCATGTGATTGAGAAAAACTGCCCAAAGATAAACTTATATTGGAAGGTCATAGTAGAGTCTTTATTAGATTCAGGTATCCAGATATCAGTATGTCTGAGGAAGTATATGCATAAATTAATTACATTAACCCTAAAATTTGGACTCTTCTTTAAAATTAGTTCATGCAATCATGGCTAATAACAAAAAAACCTAAGGTAGCTTCAAAACAAGTTTGGGGGCAGATATGGATTGAAAAAAAATCATGTTTTGTTAATTCTGAGTTGCTTAATTTGTGAAGTAATTCTTGGCTCTGACTTTATACATCAGACAGGATGCATCATGAATTATCAGAAGTGTAGTATTATAAATGATGAGGAAATAATTTCCATTTATGCTGAAAAACTATATATATCTACTGAAATGTGTTGTATTTGAAATGATAACCAGAATTACAGTTAGTATTACAGGAGTCCTTTCTGATCAACTCTGATCATTTAGGGTAGTTCGGGAAATTATTTCAAGAATCTAGATCAGTGTTCTCCAATATGCGTGGAATAACAAAAGAATATATCAGCATTGAATTACTTAGTAATGATCAATTATATTCTGCTCTTTCTTATCCACTGTGTATCAATAGAAAACAGAAGTATGAAAATCGCTGACTCAAATGCTAGAATGGAGTATAATATCAAAATATTCTTCCCCATTTAATAACTATTGTGGTAGTTAAAAAAGGATCTATCCATCTATGCTTAGATGCTCATCATTGAATAAGATTATAGTGCCGGACCACAATGTGCCACCACCTATTTATGAGGTATTAATCAAGTTTAGAAATAAAAGGATTTTCTCGACACTTGATTTGACTGCCAGTTTTTGGCAGATAAGACTATATTTTGCAGACTTCCAGTGCTTTTAGGTATAATGGTTATTCTTATCATTTTAATAGAATGCCATTTGGCCTTAAAAATAGGGGTGTGGGATTGTTACAATAAAAGCAATAATCGCTTTCCCTATGCACTTAGTACAAGCAATTTTGTTTATGATTTGCAAATTAAATATGATAGTTATGATTATTTGACAAAAAATGTTAAGCATGTTTAATCCACATATTTAACTTTTTTTTTTTGCAAAACATAAAAAATAATATTATTGCATAGTATTTTATAAGTAAGTTTATGCCTTTTTTAATTATTAGAATATTTAAATTTAATATACTTTATAGCCCATAAAATGAGCCAATAGACTATAAAGCTATTTGTTTGATTTGTAATAAAACTATTTCCATTTTTTAAAGAATATAATTTTAAAAAGACATTTTTCAACAAAACATTTTCACTGGAACAAATGAAAATTGAAGCAGAAAAATTAAAAAGTAATTTGTTTAATAAAATTGTTTGAAAAACCTGTCAAATATTGATAGAACTTTGACAAAATCTAGTTACATTGTTACACATAGGATTGCAAAACAATACAAATTATTTTCTGATGGCTAATTTATAAAGAAATGCCTAAATATTGCTGAGTTATTATGCCCTGATAAAAAAATCAATGTTTGAAAAAATTCGTCTCTCACAAGAACTCTTATGAGATGCATTGATAATAATTCAAACAATTTAAGTGTTCAGTTAAAATTAAAATTGGAAGATTGTACTTAATATGCATTGGCTTTAGACGATTCATATATCATTATCGATATGAGTCAACTTTTAATCTTAAAATTATTGGAGGAATTACTTTCTGCATGTCCTATGAAAGACACAACTATTTGTAAAAAATTTTTTATAATCTTTCAAGAAGCTTTTCAAATTCATAATATAAAATGGGACAAAATTATCAGCATCACATCCGATTGTTGTCCTAAGTTGAGAGGAAAAAAGACTGGATTATTAAAAAGAATAAGCGATAAAATAAAGTGTATTACAGGAATTCATCAAGAAATCCTTTGCAAAAGAGTTTTAAAATAAGCATGGTATATTGATTGTAACAAAAGTAGGTATATTTGTGGAAGAACTTTAAATCACCAGCAATTTGTAACATTTTTGAAAGAAATTGAATGTGACTTCATCAATATTCCATACCATATAAACATAAGATATTCCATACTATATAAACATAAGATAATTGAACTCATTCATCGTCTTTATCTTATTTACTTGAAGATTTCCAACTTTTGAGATTTTGAATTTAAAAATCCTACAAGCTTATCTATACCTTTTTTCTTTCTTTTTTTTTTTTTTTACAAAGGAGAATACAGATTTATATAGATGCATTCTTTAGGGCAATATACTATTACTTATTACCAATAATAGTATCAGGTACAATAACATATCTTAGGAAGGAGAAACTTTATTGTAGAATCAATGATTGAAATATAAGATAAGCTATGAACTCATATTTCCTATGAATCTACATCATTTTATTTATCAAGAATGAGGGACATGTTATATTATAACAATGATTTTTATCTTAACAGTACAGAATATCTTGGAATCTTTATTCCTTAATTAAGAATAAGTTACCCAATTATTAAACAAGTTTAGATGACTAATTAGATTGAAGTAGATTTTTTTTCATTGCTTCTAAATGAGAGTCCAACATAAATATATAAGTTCATCTCAAGTGATAATCTTATAAATATGTTCAGCACAATCATATTGCTACAGAAGCGATGTTTAAAATTGTATTCTATGATAATTAATGTATAATTTTTAGGATTAAAATATTTAAAGCATATACAAACATATTTGAAGTTATGAGTATATAAAGGCATTTATAGGAATAAAGTCATCTCAGTCAAAAAATGTGGTGCTCAACTATAAAGTGACTTTTTAAATTTTATATAATAGAATTATCAATAGCCATTTTAATTATATGACATTACACATATACCAGAAAGCCTTGGAGAAATTTTACATGAGAACAAAATGAAGTAAAAAATAAATAAAAATAAATCATAGACTCATTAGGTATGGATATATGGCACTTCTGTCACCAGGGATCAAGAGTCTATTATATTAAAATCACATCTCTTTTATGGTTAATACACCAGTGCTCATCAGCACAGTGCTTGCCAATAAAATGGGTTAGTGTTAAGATATTTGTATCACAATTCCAAATAGTATCTGATAATTTTTTATGATATTATTCCTAAAAATTATTTTAGATTATAAAGTATTCAATATTACAGTAATAGAATGAAAGTTTACATTTGGGGAAAAAATAAATAATTACAATATTTTTAATCAATGGATTTAAAAAAAAAAAAACAGATTGAAAGTCTTTTTTTTTTTAAAAATGAACTTTCCACATAGAATCACAAATGTTTTTATTCCAGTTGTTATACAGAATTATCAATAATTCTTTATTTTTATAGCTTATGGATAAATTCAACTTCTTCATAAAAGAGTGTCATAAGATTACTATACTTTTTGACTGATGTTAAAAGTTGGATGTCATGTATTTCTCTGATGCCCTTTGTTTTGAAAATGAATTTTTTAGCATAGAATTGGAAATTTTTTGATTTTGTATGTTATATACAAATCAAAATCACTATGTATTGTATTAACTGAAATACAGGCTTATTATTTATCAGTGTCTAGATATGTAATATATAGGGTATATGAGCACAGACTTTCATATGACCCATCACTCTCCACTCTATCTCATATTGTACTACAGGTTAAATATGATTTAACACATTTGATCTGAGTTTTTTACCTTATCAATTATTTTATAGATGTATACAGTACAATAATTGCAATCTTTGTGAATAATTTGCAAAGCCATGTTCATTGATCTAAAACTGCTCAGAAATTAAGTTTTAAATTCTTGCAGTTTATAATAATAGTAAACTACCTATACTATTTAATTTTATTTCTTTTAACTCATATATAACATGTATAATAAAACTATATACTTGTGTATTGATTTTATGTTGTAAGTAAAATTTACATTAAACAATATATACATCCAAAAATAAATAAATAAAGAAAACATTCAAGGAGAAGGCACCTTATCTGTTATTTTTATCTAGATTTCTTCCTTTTTAAAAGAAAATATTATTTACGTTTTGCATTTATGTCTGGATATCAAGCCATAAATAAAAATCTTTAGATCTAAAAGTAAGACCAATGATGATAAGAATTCAATTTCAAAAAGGATTGAGGGAATTGAAAAGGATTAAGGAATATAAATTTAAATGTTTTTATTTGAAAAATAAAAGTGCTATAAAGAAATGAAAACAGAATGAATTTAAGTATATATGTAAATATTGAAATTGTAAAAATAATAGTTTAAATACTGCTTAAGTAATAATTTTTAAAAATTCGTTGATCTAGTTTGCTGCTACTTTATTGTAACTGTCTTCTGAAAATCTGTAAAACAATTGATATACTTTATATATTACTATTAAAATAACCAACAAAGGACACTATATATCAATATTATTTATAGGCGCTTGCAAGAATAAGTCATTTTACCTCACATAAATGATTATATTCTTGTAAATTGTTCATTGTGAGATTTGCGAATGAGTGGCGAAATTTATTTGCAAAATAGACAGAAGGTAATAAAATATTTGATGTAACTGTTTAAAAAGTTAAAATATTGTAAGAAAATAAAAGCAGAAAAAGTACTCATATATGTATGCTTTTCAAAAATATAAATACATGCAACAAATGTACAACTAACTCACAGAATTGCAATTACCAAGTTTATTGTGCACGAGAATGTATATACAAAAAACAAACAAGCACAGATGCAGAATAAATATTTTACCAATATATAAAGTATCAGAAAAGTAGTTCAATTTTTAAAAATTGTCGTATAAGTTATATTTAAGATATTACTGTATTGCTATATCACCTGTTTTCCATTATCTCCTCAAAAGCTCGGAATAGAATGGAGATATAGCATGAATCAGCTAAGAAAATTATGTGATGGTATTGACAATTCATTTTTGTAGATGCAACATCTGTTATGTCATGAAGATAATAAAAAGTATTCAAAGTCTATCTTTAAATCTATGTCATAATTTTCTATTTTTATTAAAACATAATTAACACAATAGATATTGTCTTTATATAATGATAATTATTTCATATTTGTGCATGTGTGTTCTTTTCTCTTATTCAGAATGCCACAGTAAATTTGACATTGTATATTTAGAATGCTTTAACAATCATGTAAATATACAGACTATTAATTATAAAAATTATTCCTTCAGAAATATTATTATTTATAACACTACATATATGTGTGCAATCATTCTGCTTTCATTTTACTACATCATTTTAATTTTTAAGCAAACAGGTTTAATATTTGACTATCTTGATTCTGTTTTAAAAATGAATTTTATGACTCGTTTATCTTGCAATATATATTGTCCAAATAAATATATATATATTACACCAATATTTTGACTAGAGGATATTTAAGTTTACATTTTAAAGGATATTTTTAATGACCATTTCAAGTAAATGTATTCTATGTATTGTTATACATTTTTATTTTCAACCATTATTGAGCCACTGTAGGATGGCTTCTCTAAGTTTATTCCATGTCTCCAATTCTTAACTTTTTTTCTTTGCAAGACAACAGTTAACTTTCTTATTTCATTCCTCCATATGTGACTTTTTGTAGGTCTTTTACAATCCCTTAAGATCCAGTTTAAGACTTCAATTGTTCATCAATTGTCATCTCTTCAACAATACATTTCAGTTTTTATTTTTTTTTAATAATGTCACTGAAACTTATCTAATCTTTCATCCATGTTTTTCATTTTCAATCTTTTGTTATTCCTAACAAATAGTTCTTTAAATATACATTGAGTGATCTGAAGTTTCTGAATTGCTCTTAATGAAATATCAGATTCATAAGTAAAAACTGATGAAACTCATAGGCATATTTCCTTTTAATATTATTTTCAACCATTATATTTCCATTTCTTTTAATAATCTGATGAAGGTATTTTTTTTTTTTTATATGTCAAAGTGTTTACCGGGAAGCGAACCCAGACCAGCTGCTTGGAAGGCAGCTATGCTAACCACTAGGCCACCAAAGCTTGACAAATCTGACCAAGGTATTTGTAGTTGTTAACTTCACAATTCATGAATATCAGTCTTCATTTTCTTTCTGAGAAAATTTTTAAACATTACTTTGTTTTTTAGCATTTATCTTTAGTCCTACTTTTTTTTTTACTTTTATTTGATAACTTTTGCAACATTTATTGAAGTTCTGAAGTATTGTTTGCAAAAAGAATTACATTATTTGCAAAATTTAGATGACTTAAGTAATCTTCATTTACTTTTACTCCCCTAGTTTTCCATTTTAATTAGCAACATATTTCTTGTAAAACTGCTACAAAAGGTTCAGATATGTGGAATCACCTACCATATATCCATTTTAATGTTAAATCTTTCATGTAATTTAATCATTGATTCTATATTTTGATATAAGTTATCAGTATATGACAATATCCTGGGTCTATATCTTGATTATTCTATCTAAAACATCATAGTAACTCATATTTATTGATTCTTTCTATAACTTCTTTCAATACTTTGATGTGATCCATTGTGATAAAACTATTTTTAAATCTAGCTTATTCTTTTGGTTGATTAAACTCCAAAGTTTGCTTTAAATTAGGTGTAATTATGTTAGTAAAGATTTTGTGTAGAAATAATGGAAGACTTATGGGTCTGTCATCTTTTTAAAAGATCAATCAATATTACTACCACATTCTTCTAAACATTTGAAAGATCTTTATCATTTAAGCATTTGATATACAACTTATATAGCAATAAAGTACACGGAAATAAATTATTTACTACCTGTCTGAATTCCACACTTTTCATGATGTCATCTTTCCTTTTAGTAATAGCCACATTTTCCTTCTTATTACAGAATTAACTTTCCTTCCAATACCAAGATGTGTTTTACACTTGTTATTTTTATTTTCTACTATAATTTTCCCTGTCAATTTTACAATTATATTTACTTATATCATTATTTACTTCTTTTTGTGCCATTTTAAAAATCTAGATATTTAATTCCTCTTAAAGAATCATTTTTAAAAATTTTATTATTATTCTTTTTTCTTCATGTATTCTCTGGTCTCAATAGAAAATTTTCTGGTAAACTGTTGCTTTTTTGTACCAGCTATCTTTCTTGCAGATCTTAATAGTGTATTAGCTATCTTCTTATTAATTTCATTCAAGTCTAAACCATCTTCAAAATCTGTTAATATTTTTAAACAATTTGTAAGTTCTAATTTAAAGTAATTTGATTATTTCTAAATTTAGGGATATCAACTGCTAAAAATATTTTTCTTACTAATTTCCATGTCTCTAGTTTTGGACTGACATGTACCTTACATTTTATTAATCGCTGATCATTTCCATGTTGAATCTATTAAGAAAATTACAATATTTTATGTTAATCTAAATTTATTAAAATCTGATATATGTTCATTAGGCTATTTCCATGTCTATTTTTGTTTAATATTTTTCTCAAAGAAAAATTAATATTATGCAGTTTTGTTTCTGAAAATGTAAGTTTGTATCATCTTTAATTTTTGTCATTATAATCACATTTACCACATCAATGTTCATCTGCTAATCATTTTACAATTCTATTCTTAAAGTTACCCATGAAAATTTTAAAATGCTGCTTAATGCTGATCAAAATCATTTTTTATATTCATATAAAAATGCTCTACTTTTTTCATCACAAGGAGAATGTATTGAAGTATAAAGAGTGTAATCGTAAATTATTTGAATTTGCTGTCTTCTATTAATTTAAATAATTAATTTTGCTATCGACTGATATACCATCAATTTCTTCACAGTGTTCTTCCATTAAATTTTTTTATTTATAATGATTTCCACTCCATTTGGCTTCCAATATTTGTGCCTTTATAGTAAAAGATATCTTCAGTTTTTTTTCTAATTTCACAAAGTCCAATAATGTTCCGTTTAATATTAGACAGTTCTTTTTCTACTTCATGCAATCTTCCTTCACTAGAAAGTGATCTGCAGTTGTAAATACCTAAATAAAAAGTCATCAAATGGTAACATAGGCCCACAATCAGGGGATTTTTAGCACTTGCATTCTTGGCTAGTAACTTTCTAACCTTCTGGAATTATGGTTGTAATTCAGATTTTTTTGTCATAATTGTAAATAGGTACAAAGAAAAAAAATAGAGTACACACACACACACACACATGATGAAACATACACTCATTCTGCCTTCAAGAAAACAACTGATATTTCAGTTGAGAACTGTCATGCAAATGAGAGGAAATACCATGGTCATTTTTTATTTTAATTTCAGATGGAAAAATGATACTTAAACACACCATGCTGGCCGATGTGTATCACTGAGTTTACCACTTACATTAATTTACTGTATAAATTATCATATAGTAAAAACAGCTGCAATTAGAACACCTGGAGCTGACATTAATAAATTGCAAGCTCTGTTTCTTAAAGGCCTCAAAGATGAATTGAGGAGTCTCCTTTCAGTTGACCATAAATTCTTTATCTGTGGCATGTTATGCAAATAAATATAGATGAATTTTATTTTGAAATTAGTATCATTCATCATTAAACATTACAGTATTCGTTATATTCACTTTTATTTTTTTTTATTTTCAGATTGTCCTCTGCCTTATGTAAACTGGTCTTTCCAAGTAATGGATCATAAAAGTAGTTCTACAGAACTAAGTAATTCACTTCATTCTTCAAAAGTCAGGGCTTATCGACTACAAAATATTTCTTTTGGAGAGGCTTTGGTGAAAAGAGATGCTCAGAATCTTTTAGAGGAGGAAACAGATATGCAGTGTTATCCAATTATTCCTTTAGTTAAAATGATTCATTCAGTTAATTTTATGTATGAATATAATTACTTTAATTCCAACACAAATGAATACACTCAGAAATTTTATTTGAATTCAGGCCAGATTACTTTATTCTTTTTTGATGTGGAATATTTATCAGATATTGGTGGAACTCTTGTATTTCAAATTGAAATTGACCATAAAGAGGTGGTAAGTATTAATAAATAATTTAATAAATTATGTTGATCTGTAAGGTTAACCTAATTATTTTATTCATTTGTTTTAATGAGATTATTTTAAACTAATATTGTTATAATCATTGGATATATGATGATATACAATATATGATTATACCTTTAAATATCCAATATCTATCTTAATAATACTGAATAAATGATATAGTTATTCCATTTTTCAGAGTGGAGTTCATGATCCTCATCAAAATCTTGGCATCATGAATGCCATTAGTAAATATTCCAGGGATATACTCTGTTTCTATATAAATATGATTAATTACAATTTTCTTCATAATATTTTTATTCTTTACATTAACCCTTCTTATATTGCACTGATTAATCTGACCATTACATCACCTTTGATTTATAATGTATGATTGTCTCAAGGATCACACAAATTACTCCAGAATGAAACAAACTATGGATGTGGTAATCTCACTTAAAAATTATTTAATATATATATAAAATGAAATCTCACAATATTTAAATGAGTAGTAATAAATAAAAATTTATTTACAAATTAGTAATAATATAATTTTCAGTTCTGTTTTTAAGAAATCATGATACATTCTTTAGTTAAGCATGTGAACTATTGTATGCAAACGAATTTCATAGAATTAATAATAATTCAAAGAGATGACAATTCTTTGGATTCTACCCCTTATAAAACAGTAGTCGTTAAATTATTAATAATTCATAGCTGTGATCAACTATTTCTGATTAACAGTATTTTTGCTTTTTAATCACTTCTGTTTCTAAATAATGCTTTGAATTAAAAATGTACTTAACTATAACAATAACTCATAAAGAATTTAAGTAATAAAGTGAATACATATAAAAATATATTGTCATAAATGTTCACTAACACAAGGATCTATCTTTGTTGAAAATAATACTTGATCATATATATAATAAAATAATATATATACATAATTTGAACTTAAAATGACTATAGCAAATTTTTTTGGGGAGGGGGGGGGCATTTCTTATCTACAAGTACATATATCACAAGCACACTATATATTCTGCTACATGAGTGTGTGCTTTTGTTAATCTACTAATTTTATAATTATATTATAATCTAAAATATTTTATTTAAAATTATATTTTTTAGATGTTTCTGAATATTAATTGTTATATTTAAAAAGAAGACAATATGCAAAGAAAAGTTATTTTTTATTGAACTGTTATCAATCTTTTTTTTTAAAAAAAAAAAAATACTTTAAGAGGAAAAGGAGTAAAGATTTGACTGCAAACTCTTTAACCTGTGGTTTTGACGCCTCTCTTTTTATTTGAAGGAGGACCCTAGTGAGAATTTTGTTCATATTTACAACATTTTATTTTTATAATTAAACTTTTTTCTATATCATATATTGATAAAGCTTTACATTTTTTATTATAAATGTAACCTTTCCAACAATAGGCATTCTAAAAGATAATATTTGAACATTGCAAAATAGGAAAATAGCATACTAAACAAAGTTTTTAAGTATAACAATGGCACCTTTCACTATTAGATTTAATATTATCTATTCATAAAAATTGTAACAAAATATTTCTGAATTGAATTCCATTTTTAAAATAGAAACAATTTTTAGTTAAGACATCATTAAATAATGAAATATGTTTTATATCTGAAAATTAAATGTGCTATTATTAAAATTTTGCAAGAAATTTCTTTACCTGCGTTTATGAAAACTGTTCTTATTATCTAATAAAATCAGCTACAAAAATCCATCATAAGCAATGCTACTAAGGTGGTTCAGTCGCTGTCAAGGACATACCTGTCCCTACAAGGGAAGATTGCTCTTATTAATATGAAGATTATGGCGAGCATAAATTACTACCTGCCAATAATGTCAGTTACCAAATTATTCACCTTACAGATTCAGAGGCTCTGTGGTCAGCTCTTATGGAGAGGTCGGACCAATCAATTAGCATCCCAGACTTCAGTTTCACAGGAAACAGAACGGTATGGGTCTCCATTCAATACAGACAATCAATTTCCAAAAGGCATTCACTTTTAGTAAATCTGGGGAAAAATACCCTCTATCAAATATTATAGAGACTGTAATACCTACTGACAGACCTCCCCCCAGTAAACACACATGGCTTGACACCATTATTAAACAACAATCTCTATACATCGGGCACTCAATAACAGGGTTTAATAATAAAATCAACATCTGGCAGGCACATTGCCTGCTGAATCCTGTTAATACAGTTATTTATGCTCACCTAGGGTGCAGCAATCATAAAATCACCTCAATATTTGAATATCTGCTACTGGAGCCCAAACTTTTGGATTATCTGATTAAGGAATATGGATTCCATGCCAACTAATACATTCTTATACTACAAACGGTTTCTAAATAAAATAGACCCTATTTGTCATGCCTGTTCTAGAGGAGAGGAGTCCTTTAATCACCTGTTAAATGTATGTCCAGGCTATAACAGTATTCGAAGAATTATCTCTCAACACTGCATTATAGCAGTGGATAAAATCCTGGACATCAGGGGTTGTCTCTTCTCTGGAGACTTTACAGTAATCAGGTTATCAATCTTCCTGACATATGCTTTTTGGTACACAAGGTGCAGGACAAAGTTCACACAACCAACACCGGATCCCAATGCTGTATTTTGCGATAAGCTTAAAGCTCTTCAAGACAAGGATAAGATACTATCCTCTAGATTTTTGTTTAACAATACATGGAGCCTACTAGTATGGCCTACAGACTCTACATGAATTTTGGACCCGATATATCCACATTGTAGTGTATTGTAGAAGAAGTAGTCTGTTGCAACATGTCAGATTCTTCTAGAGGGGCATTGAATTCGTACTACATCTATCCCAGCTGATAAGTTAGCATTATTGGGTCATTCTTTGCACTGGCAGGGGTGGGCAATGCCAACTAAATAGTACGTATCTGCTCATTTTATAACCTGCTAGTGCGGAGAATGGCTCTTGCATACTTTTTCCAGACCAACGCCAGCAATGGATGAGCCAACATTTACAAAGTGTTTTTATTATGCATCTGTACAATTTTTTAAAGTCAATAAATATATTTTTAAATAAAATCAGCTTCTGCTTTGCTATAACTAAGCTTTTATGAATTTTCTTCTTTAAACAAGTATTTCCAAATAACATCTAATTGTAGTTACATAGTTTTTTGGTTTAAAACAAATATTTTATAATATAGTGCATAAATAAGCTTAAATATGTAAATGAATTGCTGACAATTATATTCTGCACAGTTTGGTTCAATTGATAGGGCATCCAACTTGGCATTGGGAAGTCCCAGGGTTGATACTGATGCTCAAACTTTTTATGAACTCCCCAGCAATAAATCCACATGCCTTTTTCTTCCTGAATATTATTAATTTTTCTTTTCAAAATACTAAGATGAAATACGCCTTTGAAATTACCTTTAGGTCAAACAATTTGCCAATAGAAATTATTTATTTTGAGATCCAAGTAAGACACCTGTCAACTTGCTTTAGAAAAAATTAACATTCTAATTTTATAAAGCTTTGTACAATACTGACATCTTTAGATTTTTTTGAAGCAATAATTTAATTAATGATTTCTATAGAAAAAAACCACAGAAGGACATATGAGAATAAATCAATTTGGTTGTATGATGAGAAAATATGTCTATATCTTTGATTATATGTTTCAGTAATGTGTGAAGGAAAGTTTAAAAAAATATTTAAGTACATATTATAGGAAATTAAACTTAAGTATCTAAAAAAATAATGTATATATGAAATTAACTTGTAACATGTGCTGGATGGTATACTTTAAAAAGTATATGTTTCTAATGTATCTATAGTGTGAGAGGTTGGTCTGACTTCTGGTATGATGCATGGTTGGGATAAGATTGAACTAAAGTGAAAGATGCACTGAGATATGAATAAAATTTGACAATATATTTATATATGAGATTTGTAAAATGAAATATTTTCCATCAATAAGACAAAAATGTCACCTTGGAAACTATAAAGCGAATATGCATTTTGGTATAATTTTCAAATATAAAAATAAATTTAAGTTAGTTGCTAAGTGAGAAAATATGTATTATTTATCAATTTTTATTTAATAATATATCTTTATAATTGCATTAGATTTGCAAAGTCATTTCAGTATATATGTTGTCCATCATAAATATGAAAATTCTCACCAAAATTTAAAAACAGTACTGATTATATATTAAAATGTATCTTATATTCACTTTTTTTTTTATTACTTGACTTATTTTTCATGTTAATTATTTTGCTGTTTCAAGTAATGGTTACTGAAGCTATACATGCACTTACATATATAGGCTTCATGTTAATCTTCTTTAATGTTTTAAAATTTTATTATAAGAATAACAATTTATTTTTTATTAAAATATGTTTAAATGAGATAAGATGGATTGCAAGCATATATATATATATATATAGTGGTGGTGGTGGTGGGGAGCAGAAAACAATTAGTTTAATTAAATCATAAATAAAAATAGCAACCCATTATAAATTATTCTCCCAATTTGGAGACGAGAACATTTCAGTTATAAATGTCAATCTAAATTGGGATATAAGATATATAATAAGAATTTTTAATAGATTTGCTTATATAAATTCTCTAATAATTAATGCATTTTTATGTCTCCAGAATATCCAAAATTATAGTGTTTGAACTCAGTTCCTCTTACAATATATATATATATATATATATATATATGGTTTAACCAAATAATGTTATTATTTTAATGTTGATTTTTTTCTCCACTCTCACCACATTATTAACTTTTATTATTCACATGATCACATTTCCTATACTAGCACATTAATTGTTGATAATCAGAGCAAAACTCTCCATACAGTATTGCCACCTGTGCTAAACAGAGTAATCAATGGATGCCAGAAGGCTTGTGCATAAAATCCCTATCTAATGCCTACTCATCCAATATCCACAGACTAGTTTCTGGCTTATGGCCTTCGTCAGTGAGGAGCTTTGGATCTGAGAGCACTGCATCTAGATCTTAGGATCTAATACAACCCTCTAGCAACCACCTTTTATCTCCACTTAACTACAAAACCATGAGAATGAAATTGAAAACACAAAAAATACTTTCAATCTAAGCTCAATAGCTTATATAGTCATATGAGTCTGAACTCAGTTCAGCACCTATACATTTTGGTGTCTTTGGCTCTTTTATAACCATAACCACCACTATCCTATTAGGCAGGATTGGTGTTAAACCATTAAGCATCACATGATCACCTTTCCTATACTAGCACATTAATTGTTGATAAACAGAGCAAAACTCTCCATACAGTATTGCCACCTGTGCTAAACAGAGTAATCAATGGATGCCAGAAGGCTTGTGCATAAAATCCCTATCTAATGCCTACTCATCCCATATCCTCAGACTAGTTTCTGGCTTGTGGCATTCGTCAGTGAGGAGCTTTGGATGAGTAGGCATTAGATAGGGATTTTATGCACAAGCCTTCTGGCATCCATTGATTACTCTGTTTAACACAGGTGGCAATACTGTATGGAGAGTTTTGCTCTGTTTATCAACAATTAATGTGCTAGTATAGGAAATGTGATCATGTGATGCTTAATGGTTTAACACCAATCCTGCCTAATAGGATAATGGTGGCTATGGTTGTAAAAGAGCCAAAGACACCAAAATGTATGGATGCTGAACTGAGTTCAGACCCATATGACTATATAAGCTATTGAGCTTAGATTGAAAATATTTTTTGTGTTTTCAATTTCATTCTCATGGTTTTGTAGTTAAGTGGAGATAAAAGGTGGTTGCTAGAGGGTTGCATTAGATCCTAAGATCTAGATGCAGTGCTCTCAGATCCAAAGCTCCTCACTGACGAAGGCCACAAGCCAGAAACTAGTCTGGGGATATTGGATGAGTAGGCATTAGATAGGGATTTTATGCACAAGCCTTCTGGCATCCATTGATTACTCTGTTTAGCACAGGTGGCAATACTGTATGGAGAGTTTTGCTCTGTTTATCAACTTTTATTATTATTATTTTTATATCTGATAGCTGTCATTTTAATTAAATAATTACTTGATCAAATATTTATATTCGATACTATAGAATGGAATTATTTGAGCATGCACATTGAAGTGACATTTATAATGGATACTTTAAGCACTTACATTGGATGACATTTAGAGTGGAATACTCATATTCCAATTTAGATTGACATTTATAATTGAAATGTTCTCTTCCTCAAGTTGTGAGAATAATTTATAATGGATTACTATTTTTATTTATGATTTAAATTTTAACAATAATAATAACATATAAATTTGAGGTACCATTATACAAGTAGAGGAGTTAATATGGATAATATTTTTACACATTAACCATATCAATGGTTAGACCAACCCATGGCCACCTTTCAAAACCATTGCACTCTTTCATAATTGGAAAAAGCAAACACCTTTTCTGTAGTTATTTTTATTTATATTGATGGTAAATCCTCTGGAGCATCCAGCTAAAGATTGGAATATCAACAAGAGATTTTAAAATGCTCCTCATGCTTGGTTCCTTGGCTACTAGCTCAAAGACAAAAAAACTTATGACGAGTTATCAGGCAATGCATTTTAAATCCACATACAATTGACAATTTTATTTTAATTAATATTGCATGGTGAAGTATGGAGAGAGAGAATTAAGCCAAATTAACAACTTAAAACATGTTTATTTACACACATATAACAGTAATCAAAAATAAACATAAACTTAATTATATTAGTTATAGAATTATTTAATATCGATCAATCCGTTTCCAAATAGTGATCAGAATTCAATTACTCTTAGTTTTATAAAAGTTTGTGAAGAGAATAAAATCTGTGTAGACTTTAAATTATCAAATATCTTTATATTTACCTAGGTTTTGTTATAGCTTTTGTTTCTGGAGTGCATTTCTGGCCTCTTGAACATTGATTGAATTCTTAACTGGCATTACCAGCTTCTTTTAGAAGATAATCAAGTTTCTTGAACAGCATATATCTTGGCTCTTGTTCAGCAATTATCTGGTGATGAGTAGCTGCCTCAGCAATGGTGGCCAATAATATTTACTAAATGTCAGATAGTCAAATGAAAGAACTGAGTGGTGAACATCAAATAAACAACTCTGATACTTTAGCAATGCAAGGAGATGTTGACATTTGTGTATATAGCTATACATTTCTAATGCATGAACTGATTTTTCTCAAAGAAATCAACCAACTTTATTCAGCAAACCAGCAGTAGAATGAATATAGCACCCCACTGAACTGACAGCAAACTAAATAAACTATTAATAGAAAAACTCAGCAGAATCAATACAGTGGAAATTTTGTAGCTTCTATATCCTTGTCAGTTATTATCTGAGACTACCCACATTATTAATTAGTTTTTTAACTTCCTTTTCTTAATTAATTAGTTAATTCGGTACTTTAATATTTTTCTTGCTATGACGTATTACCCCACAGACATATTACTCTAATCTTTTGATCTCTAAGATGAAAAGAAAAAAAAAGAAAATAATTACTATAATAATTAATTAGTATAAGACATCTAATAGCAATAATAATACTAAAGAAGACATCTAATAGCAAAAATAATACTAAAGAATCTAGTAGACATAGCAAGAATAATACTAAAGAATCTGGTAGACACAACCGGTAAACATAGCAAAAATAATACTAAAGATTCCGGTAGCATAGCAAGAATAATACTAAAGATTCTGGTAGCATAGTAAGAATAATACTAAAGAAGACATCTAATAGCAAGAATAATACTAAAGAAGACATCTGGTAGATATAGCAAGAATAATACTAAAGAAGTCATCTAATAGCAAGAATAATACTAAAGAAGGCATCCGGTAGACATAGCAAAAATAATACTAAAGATTCCTGTAGGCATGGCAAAAATGGTAACTAAAGATTCTGGTAGACATATCAAGAATAATACTAAAGATTCCAGTAGACATAGCAAGAATAATACTAAAGAAGACATCTAATAGCAAGAATAATACTGAAGAATCCGGTAGATATAGCAAGAATAATACTAAAGAAGACATCTAATATCAATAATAATACTACAGAAGACATCTTATAGCAAGAATAATACTACAGAAGACATCCAGTAGACATAGTAAAAATAATACTACAGAAGACATCCAGTAGACATAGTAAGAATAATACTAAAGAAGCCATCTCATAGGGAAAAAATATCCAAATGGCCATGTTTATCACTCCTCGAAAAAAAAAATTACGTGCGCCAAAAAGATTTATAAACTAATAGTAATTTACTAAAATTATTGTAAATTCAAGCTGACTACAAAATAATTGCAGAAAAATTTATAAAAAATATTTGTAAAATTAAACAGACAATAAAAAACACTTCCCAATATAGTGCGAATCTGTCATACAGTGGAAATGGCGGACATAAAAAACGTCTTAACTAAAAGGTATTATATAAAATTATGAAATATTGGATAGCGCCATGTTTGTTGTTCCTAAAAAAAAAAAAATTACATGCACCAAAAAAATACATAAATTAATAGTAATTTACTAAAATTATTGTAAATTCAAATTGACTACAAAATAATTGCAGAAAAATTTATAATTTTTTTTGTAATTTTAAAATTAAACAGACAATAAAAAAACACTTCCTGATATAGTGCTCTGTCATACAGTGGAAATAGCAGATATAAGAAACATCTTGATTAAAAGGTATTATATAAAATTATAAAATTAAAAGTGTAATCTTTTTTTAATGAAAATAAGGATAATTTATAAGAAAAATTGAAAAGAAGACAACGAACCAAAAGAAGCAAAATAAAAAATAATCTAAAAGGTAGTACATAAAATATTTTATTTAATTATTAAGAAACAAAATGAAAGTTACTTACAAATAATGGTGGTGGAAAATTACTATAATATTATCCAATTGACAGTTAAAAATTCACTCTATATAGTTAAATAATGTCAATATTAAATATGAAATATATGAAAATATTCTCAATATGATCAAAAAAATCACCGTGCTCACACCAATATCAAAACCACAAAAGACAGAAATAAGACAAAATTTCCCATATGTCTCTCGACTTTTTAAATCTTGTGGGTCACCACGATCACAAAAATCATCATTCTCATGGATTAGTCATGCCAGTGTCTTTGTTGCCATGACATCGTTCATCTAATCTTCAATGAAATCTTACCGGCAGAAAACATGTTAAGCATAATACGTCATAGCTTATAAAATACTAAAGTACAGTTAATTCTTTTATATCTAATCAGGTGGAAATGTTACTAATTTCTATTAAAACATAATCCCCTTCCTGATCAGATAATTTACAAAATATTTTGACCTCTAATTAGATCTCTACATACTTTCAGTAATTATTTTTACAACCATTTGCAATTAATTTTTTTTCACGAAATAGCTATATAAAACTTACATTATTTTTCATATTTAAAGTTATAATTTAGTTTTTTTGTTTTCATAATCCATTGCAATTTTCTTTTAGTCAAAAAAATAGGTAAATGTTCTTTTAAAATAGTAACTTTAAATATCCCTACATTACAATAGGCCTTAATCAGACTTTTGATTTATTAAAAAAATATTACTTTTATCTATTAAACAGTTTTTATTTTAACAAAAGATATACATTAATTTTTTAAATATTATTTTAAAATATTTTATGTAACACATATATACATATGTTTCACAATATAAAGGCTTAATGGATTTGTAAAGGCAGGATGTACAATTTAATTGAATACACAATTAGTCACACAGTTAATCAAATATTTATAGATATTTCAGAGATTATTAGGCACAGGTTGATTTAATTATTTTAAAGTTTAATTACTAAAAAAATTCATTTTTGTATTGTAAAATTTAAAAGATAAAATTTGGCCACATGTAATCATATAATAAAAGATGTTGATTAATACTTAATTGCTTTAAGGAATGTGGAGTAAATAAAAGGTATTCTGAATTAAAAGAATTTCATCACTTAATGAAAAGGAAGAAATGTCATTAAATTTAAGATAAGCTGATTAAAATGAATTATTAGCCAAACAGTTTTTAAGAACTAAATTTAAATGTTTTTTATTATAAAACCTATGAAAGTATATATATATTGAGAGTTTCTCAACAAATTGTGTAACAATGTCTTTAATCCTGCCATACTGCCCAATAAAATGGAAACCTGTGAGTAGAGAAGCTAGTGTTACTTCCCCGTTACCATCTCAGGGGAATTCCAATGTAGCCTGTCAATATTCATACCTCTGATGTTCATTGCTAATCATATCTGTATGCCGATGTTCCAGAAGTGACCAACCACGCATCCATTTGAGTAGACTAAAGAATGAATTAGTAAATTATACCCCATTGTTTCTCCTCTAATCTGAATAACCAGTTTATCTCCAGAGTAATATTTGTTGATTAAGTTATGAGTAAGAGTGGCTAAACTATCATACAGAATTGCTCAACATGGAAAGCTTCATCTCATTCTACCTACACACTGCTCTTCATACATAGCTATGCTATAAACCCTTCACAAAGATAATTGCCAAATCATTGAACTCTTGATACAAGATCTCTGCAATCTAGTAATACCAGTAAAATTTGAAAAATTTATATTCATTTTTGTTCTCCTTTTTTGTTTGTTTATTCTATATTTTCTTTGATATTATTTTACCTAATCTCGTCTAAAGATGTGTTTATAAGATTAATTAATCTGTTTATGTAAAACAATAGCTGAGTATGTGTTGATATATACGGTCGTTTTAAGTAAAGTCGTACATATGTGCTATATTTGTATTAAGCAATCAGGTGAGAAGGGACTATTATGAAAACATATTTTCTTTAATTAATTCCAAGAATGATATCTCTCACAATCTAAGAAAGCTAATTACTAAAATGCTTAGATTGTAATATATTTATTCAAATGTTTAATTTACAATTTTGCTCTCTTAGTAAAATGATCAAGGTCAGGAAAACTAGTTTTTAACAAATATAAAAATTAAAATTATTTTACATTTTTCTAAGGGAGAAATACATATATATATCATTTAAGGTGTGGCTAGCTGAGATAATTTAATATCAATATTTTAACATAGGTTTAATTATATTATATGTCTAAATATTATATGTCTATCTTGTATACATTTATATCTATATAAGTAATATATATAATGCAATCTTTAGGGATTTCAAATAAGCTGTGGTTGATAAAATATTTTATCATCCTGTGACTACCTATTTTCATTGAACCAATTAGGCATTAAACATACCGGGTGTTGTAATACATGACCGCTTGTGGAACCTTATAAAGTGGCTACTCACGCTTGTTTTAGTGTAACCATAATTTTCGGTTTTAATAATTAATTGAATTTCCATTGCTAGATTATTTTTTTTTTTAGTATAATAAGCTTGTGTAATATTTTTGTAAATAGATGATCCTTCCTGCTTCATAGGAATAAATTATCCAAGTGTTTTCTAGTTATGGTCACGCCTAGGTGTACATACATCTTTTTTTTATATATTTTGTTTATACTTGGGTAAACTTCACTGTTTTAGTATTATTATCAATGCGGATGAATTTTCCTGCTTTATATTGATAAGTTCATATATGAGTTATATAAGCAACAGTCCTTTTCTGCTTTATATGGCTAAATGATCTCATGAATTTTCTGGGTAAGCCATGCCAAGACTGGCATTCCTCATCCTTTTCATCCTCAGGTAAACTTCTATGTATAGTTTAACCTAGCACTACATTAAGTTATTTATTTAACATACTTTAGGGCCTGAAGTATCAATCGTGGGAAAGTCTTAATCTTAAGTCATTTGTAATTGTCTATTAATAACTGTGATGGTAATACATGTAAATAATTGTCCCAGTTACACACTGCTTTGATTACAAATTAACTACTAGCTAAACCACTGTTAGACTGTATACCCGGAAGGTTATTGAAATGTGTGTAACATAATCTCTCCATTTTAATAAAAGATATTAGTCATAATCTTTAAAATAATTTATTTATTTATAGGCTTGTGATAATTGGGCATATGACTCATTATCATAAAAAATGCAATAGAATCTCAGGTTTGAACCCAGGTCTAAAAAGGTAGTCACATATCAATTTTCACTCTTTATTTTTTTTTTGATGTTGTTATTAATACATATATGTACTCATTACCTCTCATTTGAGTCTTGTTTACCACAATTAGCATTTAGGTTCTTAAGAGTCTCTTGATCTTGGTGGGATGTGGAAAAGGGCATATATGTTAACATTAGATGCGGTAGTCATGTATAAATTGTCCTGGGGGCATAGGTAATGAAGTTTGACTTTGTATTGTCTGTGGTAATGTTTATGTAGATGATACACACATACATGCGAATTAGTGATTTTTACTTGGTTCATAACATTAGTTTTGTTGGCCATACAATTCTGACCATTACAATACATCATATAATGAAATCTCAACTTGCAACAATAGTAATAAAAAAAGTTTTATCTTTTAAAATTGTTCCTTCTGTGAAAATTAAACAATTCGGAATCATGACATTTTTATTCCAAAAATGGGGTAAAAAATTCATGATGTGGATTGAAAACCAAACATATAATAAATTTTCATACATTTTAAATAAATAACTGTATTTATTTTGTATTCATATTTACAGTTTTACATGTCTAATACTATTTTCCAATCACTGTAAAATAGGGAATAAAAATTACTTTAGTATATATATATATTTGTATTACCTAAGTAACATATCTGAAATTTTTTTATTTTATTTTTTAATTTTCTTTATAAATTTTAGTGTTAATAAAATATAATAATTAATGAATAAAACTTAATAAAATAATATTAAAGTAACTTTAATATATGGGTTTATCACTACTCATAAATGAGAAAAAGAAACCCTAATTCACTAAACAATAGAAGACAAGTTAATATTTTGTTATTATTGAGAACAGCTTCTTTATAAGTAAAGGCATTTTAATATTTTTAAGAAAAAAGTCTCATCAAAAAAAGAGTAGATTTGTGGATGAATAGAAAAATGCAGAAAAGAGAGATGCATTGATGAATAGATAGGTTAGTGAATAGTGAGATAGGTCAGATAACAGGCCTCCAGATAGATAGATTTCAAACTAAATGTTTAACATATAATAAGAAGCATACATTTTATAGAAAACTGTTATAAAGTAATATAAAGTTTTGTTATCATTAGAACTGTGCTGATTTTTTATTATTATATCAGATTGCACTAAGGTATGCTATGGGACATAAGTGGTTCTAGAAGGTTGGTTATTCATTATATTGTCTATTTGTCATAGCTAGGCCTAGAACCTAGATAGAAGTTATCATTGAAATCAAACATTTAAACTGGAAAAAATATATATAAAAAGTTAGTTCTGTACAATTTGATTTTAGTGAAAATTAAAATAAAATTGTGAAAAGCATAAAATAAAAATATAGATAAATTTAGCCCAATAAAATTTTCAGCTATATCATTTGCATAATTTCTGCTTTCTTGCTTGGAAATTATTTTCTTGACACTATGTTTTTATTTTTAATTCTGCCTAATAGGGAAAATTAAAATTGATCTTCTAAAAGCGAAAACAAACTTATACTAATAAAAAATCACTTTATTTCCAAATTTTCATTTAGAATTTTTTTTTAAAGACATTTATCAGCTTCCTAATTTCTGTTTTTCATCCTATGTCAACCTAAAGCATAGCATTTTTTGTTTGTTGATAGTTTTATAAAATTTTTATTTGCATTTTTTTTCCTTGACAATATTTGTCAGTTTTGTAACTTAGATATTTAAACTTATGATTAAAATTTTATATATATAATACAATAATTAAAAAATAATTATAACCATAATATATTTTCACTATTAGTTGATTAAATCAATAATTTATGCTTTACAAAACATTTGCCTTACAAATCTTAGTTGTAAGAAATAAAAAAAATATATAATTTATTTTTAACTAAACTGTTTGATTCACATATATAAAAATATTTTTCTTTAAACTTTTACAATATTTATTCTCATTAAAACAAAAACACTTTTTTTAAAAAAAAAAAGTTCCTTTAATCCAAATTGATAAAATTTTAAACACCACTTCTTGTTGAAAAACTTGTTTTTATTAAGATGAATTGTTATAACAAACTATATATTGAACCGGAGATTTCTCCACTTCAAAAGTCCAATATTTTGAAATATAAAAGAATAGAAAGAATCGCTAGAAAGCCTTGTATCGCATAATTTGTTTTCGTGTTTTGAGTGTATATGCAATAATGCACATACTCATTTTTATTTTGAAATTCTGTGATTTTTCTTTTTCAATAAATTTTAGTTTTAAAATAATTTTCTTTTGACACTTGTTTCTTTATTACAATAATTAAAAGCAAGCAAAGTTTTAATCTATTTGTAAAAGCATTTTAATTTAAAAAAGTTTTGATTGTGATAAATTTCTTTTTATTTTGTGAATTGTAATTTATTTTTAAAAACAGACTTATTTTTAAAAATTAATTTTGAAATAGATAAGAGCCTGGTCAGATTTTTTTTTTTTTTAATTAAGATTAAGCAGGAGATAGAGATTTAACCTGGGTAAAACTTTTAATTAAGGATTAGATGGGAGATAACAATTCACATAAATAGCTCTAGGTTTTGATTGGATTATTATTCTGCTTGTCATTCTTATTCTGTTTTTTATTGTGATTTTTATTCGGATTGCTGTTCTAATTTTTATATTTGATAATAATTGCTTAACATGGATCGTTGGATTTCTGCGCACTGCTAATAGTATTTGCTGCTTGCTGTGCTAAAGAGATTTGCTTAGTTAATTGCTAATAGAAGAAGTAAATATATTATGTTATTGGAAATAGTAACCATACATCCAGGATGCATATGCACTGTAAAGAACCTTAATAATAATATGCAGTGCTAAATCAACCCAAAGATGAATCTTGGAGCTCCATAATTGTGCCTTCAAGAACATGATTTAAAAACTTGGTCCAGAACTGATCTCAATGATTGCCTTCAGACTCCTGAGCAGATAAATGAAGATAAAATTCGTGTAAAGAACTATATATAAACCTGAACTTTTCACATCCCACTGGAAGAAATCCTCTGGACAGAACATTAAGCCTTGAGGCAAACAAACATTTTCATATTATAACCAGGGCTTAAATCTTTTGTTTAAATCTTTAGGTTTAAGTCTCAGCTTAATTTAAAAAAAAAAGAAACCTGCCTTTATAATAAGTTATGCATACTCAATGAAATAATATTTCATTATGTATTTTATTTATTATATATATTGGAGTCTTAGTTTTAACATTTCATATTGTAAATTTATTTGTCAGAGAGTGTAGTGTGTGTTTATAGTTTATACTCAATTTATTTCTCTTTCATATTACTAGCCATTGATAAATGCTTGGGCAGATATTAGTAATTTTTTTTTTAACTTACTTATCCTTTATTCTTTCGTCATAATTAATTTTAGACAATCTTGGTTTGCATTTCCTGCAGACCGTAAATCTTTTGGCTACTGATTTATTGAATGTATTGTTCTGTTTTTCTTATTTAGTAGATGTTGGTTTTCCTATCTATCAGATTACATAATACTGTAATCTTTTTCTTTTATTGGAATCAACCTTGATTGTCTTGAATGGGACTATTTGTGAGTGTTTGTAGGCAAATGACACTTCTATAATATTCTGAAGTTTTGTCGGGTGGTAAGAAAAGATCGCTCTGCACTGATTCGATGTGTTGTACAACAGCGTTTTGTTTTGAAATCTCTAGATAAAAAAGGAAACTGGAATTTATTTATATAAATCACTAGCAGGAAGACATTATAAATTCCTTTATATCAGTATACTTATACAAAAGGTGGGATGATTAAGTTAAGAGAATTGTTGAGTGTTATAGTGTAAAGAATGGGAGAGAAGAATAGATGCATTAATAAAGAATAGGGAGTTGGAGAGATGGAGAGCTAATATGGAGAGTAAAAAGAGTATAAATATTTATAGAAGTAAACAGAATATTGGGTGCAAGTTAATTTATGATAATAGCAAGGAAAGTAGTTTACTGTTTAAGGCTTGAATGGGATCTTTAGCAACAAGAGAATATACTTTTAAATGGAAAAATATGGGTGATGTAGTCTGCAAATTGTGTAAGGAAGGCATAGAAAATATTAGGCATTTGTTAATTGAATGTAAATGCTTGAAAGCAGAAAGGGTACAAATAATGAAGTTATGGAAGAGTAAATATGAACAAAGTGATTATACAGAAAGTGGATTATTGGTTTTTATGCTGGGTTTGGGAAAAGATAAGGGGATTTTGATATAAAGGCCATAGAGTTGACAAAGATTATGTTGTGGGAATGGGATGGAGCAGATTATGGAAAAATTTAGGGTGGGGAATGGAAAGGGAAAGTAAAGTGGCTAACAGGTTTCTCTGGGCATAGTTGAGAGATTCCTGACTCCATTTAAGAAGTTACAGTGTATCACATCATCAAGAAACATGAAAGCAATAATACTACATGTAACCAATACCTACCAAAAATTTATTTTTTAGTACATAAATACAAGTATTTCTTTAAAAATTCTATACTTCAAATTTGGATTTTAAAATTGGAAAAAAATAATATAAAAAATAATTTTCTAATAGATATTGAAAAATTATAAACATTTTTATTTATTTTAAATGAAAACTAAAAGAAAAATGTGAACAGGAAATTCCCGAATAAACTGCTACCAATGATCATAATACTATGTGCACAATAGAATTTTAAAATTAGAAAAAAATATAAAAATGATTTTATAATAGGTATTGAAAAATAGACATTTAATGGAAATTAAAAGAAAAGTACGAATAGGAAATTCCTAAGTAAACTATTACCTATCGTAATACCATGTGCACATTAAAATTTTAAAATTGGAAAAAAAATAAAAATGGTTTTATAATAGGTATTGAAAAATAATAAACATTTTTTATTTACTTAAATAGTAATTTAAAAAAATTCAAATGAGAAACCCCATAAATAAACTGTTATCTATGATCATAATACTACGCACATGTGTAGAGAGTAAAACAAATATGCAATCATTGGGAGTGGGAGATTGGCAGAAATAAGATATTAAAGTATTTGCTCTCAATTTAAGCCACATGGCTTAAATTCGAAGTAATACCGTATTATTTTTATTAGTTTTATATATATATAACTAAAGAACAAAAGAAAAATTTATTAACAAATTTGAAACTACTTTTTTATGCCAAACTAACGTTTTAAATAGATATATTTAATAAGTAAATATAAATCAATTTGTTTACCTAAGTAAAATAAGTAAAAATAGTTTACTTTAAAGAATCAAAAATCTTCCTCAATAACTCATAAACATAAGATGGCAACCTTTTTGTTTTAGCTTAGCTGGCTGTTTTCCATTTCATATTATACCACATATTGTGAGATTAAAAAAATTATGAAATCTCAACAAAGTTTATAAATAATATAAGATGTATATATTCTTTGTAATTGTCTAGAGAAAAAAAAACGTACATAAATTACCTTTGTTGTAAGATCAACATAACTATCTTTTATCTTAGAGACTTATTCTTAATTATCATGTTGTTATAGGAAATTGCAATTTTGTTACATACAATAGGAATAATATTCTGTAGTAATAATTTTTTTTCTACTATGAATATTTCTATCTATAGTCATACTGCCAGATGGCAATACTGTAACTAAATCTCATATAAAATTATAAATTTCAATTTTTTCGTTAAAATTATTTGTAGACTCTAAATAAAAATAGTGTCTTTGAAAATACATATGTATTCAAAGTTTCAGCTAGATTAAAAATTTGAAAGTGTATGAAAATTGAGTTACAAGGTTTTACAGATAGACAGACAAAAAAAAACCCCAGAGTACATTAAATAAAAGCATATAAAAATGTTGTACAATTTATTTCCATAGAAGCCTTCAATATTAATTTTTTTACTTGATTATTCAAACCTGTCATTTCCAGTTTAACCCATACTTATTCATCTATCATTCTATCCTTATCTAGCTTTGTTTTAATGTTTTCTACAAATTAAATTATAACTCATGTGTTTTGAGAAACCCAGTTTTTTCTAATGATTCACTTAGGGTTATGAAAAAAAAAAGGAACATTTGTCAAATAGAGTGGTAAACAAAACATCTTGAAGAAGATGATCAGGTTTAATGTATGGGACCTATTTTTTGAGAGATAACTAATGATAACTATTAGGGTGACAAAGATAAAGTCAAGTAAAAGTTTTTATTCATTACTTTATGTTTTATAATTAATAATACTCTCCAACAACAGGTTTCTGCCATAAGTAATATTAATTGTTATTAATTCTTTACATTTTAGCTAGCATCTCAATATTTAGTGCTATATCATAAATTTTAAAGATCTTTTTATTTTATTATGTTAATGATAGTATAGTTTTTGTAATAAGAATTAAAAATATATGTGTTCCGATAATTTTATAGATTTTTATTACTGGACAAATATAAGGAATGTTAAGGTTTTAATAGATAAATAAAAATTTGTAATATATGTAATGATATAATTATTTTCAAATATTTATATTGAATAATTTGCAGTGATTACCTGGAAATTAAAAAAAAAATTCCTAAAACTCTGAATTATCAGGAAATTATTTCTCTTTTTTGAATTTTAGTTCTGAAATTTCTTTTATGTATTTTTTTTTTTTTAATATTATAGGCAAAGGAAGCATGTAAAAAAGAGAACAGGATATATATTAATAAATGAAGAACTGTATTTCCAAAGCAAAAAAAAATTATGTATGCAATATGTGTGTGTATGTTGATATATTTGGCAATGGAAAAAAAGTAAAAGAGTCAATTTAAGTATGATATATATTTTGAAATAAAATGTTGCACTGTTATTGATGTATTTTATAATTACTTTATATAGTTTCAGGCATAAAAGAACAAAAAACTATTCACTCACCTATTTTATAGATAGGTTGTAATAAAATGCTAATATCATTAAAGTAGTATGTCTTTCCCATAAAATAAAATGGCAAGATTTAATCCCAGAATAATAAGGTTTTATTTATCCATTAAAGTTTGAAAATTTACTATCAATATAAACTGAGGACTGATTGTATATATATATATGTGGGAGATGGTGATTTGGACCAACTGATAAGTGCTGGTTCAGCATGAAATATACATATTGGAGATAATTGATCTTTTTTACATGTATGTGGTCATGTGTATCAGTTATATAAGATGAATTGGATAGATTTCAGGAGCTAAAAAGTCTGAGTTCAAGCCCCTTATAATTATTACATAATAATAATAATGACAATGATAATAATAATAATAATAAAACTTTGATAGTATAATATAATAAACTGCACTAAAAATAAATTGAATAATTTATCACTTAATTTGTATTTAAAAACTTTGTGATCTTATGAGACAAAATGTCTTTCAGAAATATAAAACATTCTTATCAAAAAAAATAATTCAGATTTTAATTATGAAAGATTATAATCATGTCCAGTAATAAATTGCACCAAAAATAACTTCATAAATATGTATATTATCTTAGTTAAAATATGATTTAGTTATCTAATTTTTTTATTTTATATCTTCATAAACTTAAAATTCACGACAGATTTTTCTGCCATAATTGTAAATGTTCTCACAAAAAAATATAGTGTTTTACAATTATGTATTTTAATAATAAAATGCACCAAAAATAAATCTAAAAGTGTACATAATATTAGTTAAAATATATTTTTACTTTTTTATTTAAACATATTCATCACAAATATAGTACAAGGTTCATGATTAAATCTTTTGATGAAATTTTGATTTCACATTAAAAAAAAAAAAAGGACATAACTATATAAAAAAAAATACAGACCATATAATATATAAAGTGCTCAATAAGTAAGTGGGAAAAATGTATATTTTGTTAACCCCCCCCCTCTTTATTTTGATTTATCTTAATTTTAATAAATAGATTTTGGATGGGATACTGACTTTGATGTTTATTAATAAAAAGTGTATACACTATATTTATACATAGGCTAGTATTTTTGATTAATACTATGCTCAATAAAATATATACTCATTAATTATTATTGATTTTAAACTTATTTTTATGGAATATTTTTAATCTGAGGAGCACATTACATTTTTTACCATAGGGCAATGTTATGGTTGCATATATTTTTTATAATAGAATTTTGATTTATGATGAATTTTGGAAAACCACTTGCTTATGTTATAGATAGTAAAGGTACTGTTATGTATTCATAACAGTCTTTAATACTTTGAGAATACAAAAAAAGTTTCAAGGAAATTATTCAAATTAAATTTTTAAATAAAAATTCAGTGTAAAATTAGTACAGTTTTGAAATTTTCTTACATAAGTATCAAATGAGATTTTTATCTTAAAATATTTTGTGTTTTGGTTTCAAGAAACACTTTATTTAAACAAGCTTTTATGGCAGTACTGTTCAACTTTGAATCATGCTCAAGCTTTTTTTATTTTTATTTTTTGTTATCATGTCTTCCCTCCACTTAATATTTATTTTAGTAGAACAATAATGTGTTCAGAAGTCATATGAAATATAAGAAGCTTCCTAATTTTAGGATAGAGCCTTAAATTTAGGATAGTAGAATAAATTACATTAGGAGGGGTAACAAGCAGTGCAATTTACGTATCGCCTAGTTATCTCAATTTCTGGACTGAGAACTTAATATACAAAATAAAGTTAAAGGAAATAGAAAAAAAAATATTTATATTTTCATCATTAATATGAATATGTCATGTATTGATGGGTAAGTAGATTGTGATTTCCAGGTAAAATGCTATTATGAAATGACATTAAGTGCAAAGACTATATATCAATTAATAAATATGAATCAAATATTTTTTTAAAGTAAACTCTGCACTGATTCCTAATATGACAATGAAATTAATGTATTTTAAATTTACAAAATTATATATATATATATATATATATATTGACAATTTATGTTTAAGATAATTAATAACAGTAGTGATTGTTACATTAAACTGATGATATAATTATAAGTTTTATTTATTTGTTTTTTGTTACTTTATTGCACTATCAATACATTCTCCATAGAAATGTGTGTATGACTAACAACAGACTGGCTAAATCCCCTTCTCCAACCTTCTAGTTATATGTATATTAAAGTGTATAAATAATTATATATACATCATTTTTATTTTTGTCATTGCAGTTATCCATAATCATACATTTATTATATACTTTTTGATGCTCTCTAGATCTTTTTAAGAAGTATCAATTATAGGACCTTTTTATTTGTTATTTAAAACATACAAAATATATCTTATCATTTACAATAAATTAATGATCACAATGGAATTTTCTTTATGACAAAGTATATCAGCCATTGAAAATGCCTTCATATTTGTGTAAAGGACTGAATGTGTTTTTATTAAGAACTTAACAATTTATCATGTCTTGAATAATTCAGTGTTTTTACTAGTGACATCTAATTGACATTTTAAAATTAATTAGTAGGTTCTATTTCTTCATACTTCTTGGCCATATTAAATGTATGTATATAATAGTATTTGTTTTCTCTAATATTCAGTATTTTAATTTAGGAACTGTCCTCTGATATTTGAGTATAAATTTTGTATATCTAGTTTTAAATCTTCAACTAAACTTCTAACCCAAAATTTAAACTTTAATTTATCTAGTATATAGATGGATTTTTTTTAATGGTAAATATGACAAACATTTTGTCAGAATATAGAAAGAAACAAAATGATTTATTATATAAGGAAAATTTGATTGCCTATTGAAACTACAATAATATTTCAATAACTTTAAAGATTAAATATGTCTTTATGAGATTTATAAGCAGAAGACTTTTTTTTTTTTTACATAAATAATTTAAGAAGAATTGCCTATGATTAGTTAAATATATAAAACAAAAATACAATGATTTCATAATAATGTGAATTTTAAAATAATATCTATCAGTTTTTTAAACATTGTTGCATATCTGTGTTATGTTGCATTGCATTGAGTTTCAATGTATTAAAACTAAAATAAAAAATATATCAGGAAAATTTTCAAAATTTATAATTAGCAAAATTACACTCTTATACAGAATAATAATTTTAAAAAATTGTCGCAACAACAGTTACTTCTGTTATTTATTTATAGATGAATAAATTACTTATTATTAAGCAAATCGTTGCTAAAATAAATAGCAGAATTTCATGTTTGAATGCTTTCAAGAATTTATAATAGTAATGATAATTAAAGATAGTTTGAACCCAGACTTTCAAGCTGTATTTAGTCATCCACTCCACCTTATACAACCGATAAACATAACCACATATATGCAACAAAAATCTCCAATATACATATTTCATGCTGAATCAGCACTCATCAGTTGGTCTGGATCATCATCTCCTATGCATACATATAATTAGTGCTCACTTTATATTAAGATAGAAAACCTTCAAATTTTAATGGACAGGCATCAATCCTCTCCACTCTCCAATACTTCAGCCATCCATATCATTGAAAATCTAGTAATGGCATGTTCAAAGCATCAGAATTGGAGAGTGGAGAAGATTGAAGCCTATCCATTAAAGTTTGAAGATTTGTTATCTTAATATAAACTGAGCACTGATTATATATATATATGGGAGATGATGTTCTGGACACACTGATGAATGCTGGTTCAACATAAAATATATATATTGGAGATTATTTATCGTTTTCACATATATGTGTATCTGTTGTATAAGATAGAATGGATGACTAAAGGGAGTTTGAAAGTCTGAATTCAAATTCACTTTAAGTACATCTAGCTTAAAAGTATATATAATACACTTGTATTTAAATATTTATAGTATAATAATAATTGAATGGTTTATTGCTAGAGTATTTATAAAAAGTTTGAATACTGGAAGTGACAGAGCTGGATCACAATCTCTGGATTTTGAACTCTAGATTCCGTCATTCTACCTTTGCATCAAACGTATAGATATTTATATATTTTAATTAATTATATTATTTCTGAAAAGCAATTTTACTTAGGTAGTTTATACTTTTTTATACATTATTATCTAAATAACTATAAGTAAATAAAATAAATAATTATTCTTTAATTATAATACTGGAAATTGTTTTGATACATAATCATTCTTGTCAGCTTAGAAAGATAAATTTTTTTATATAGAGAAAGTTTGGCTGAAAATATATTTTTCTTTAAATACAGTATTATATAAATTAAAGATTGCATTTTTATGAATAACCATTTAGTTTCATTATTTATTTATATGGAGTTTTATAACTGCTTTTTATCTACTTATGGAGTTTCAATTTTAAGAATAAAAAGTTTAAAAATGATTAAGCTTAAATATGAGAATATGAAGTAATTTATATTGAACATTTTAAAATAAAATGAACAAAAATACAGGTTCAAAAGTAAAATCAAAAGTAAATATATTTATAAAAAATCAGAAAATATGTATATGCAGTCACTCTCAAGACTGGCACAGTATAGGCTCTATGTTCACTTTTTATCACAATTTATGCTCTTACATAAAGCCATTAACACCTTATTGAAAATACTAATCTAAATATTGAACATTTTCCTTATTTTGTTTCCTCAAAAAAATGAATATCAGTTGATGTAAAATTACCATACTTTTACAATAATAAAATATCGTTTGATTTTTATAAAATAATTTTTAAATAAATTCATAAATAATGAAATATCTATTTGTACTTTTACAGTAATAAAATATTGTTAAGTTGTAAAATATGTGACACATAAATAATTATATAAATAGGATTTTGTCATTCAACTATCAATGTTCAACTGCATTATGTCAGTCTGGTTACTAGAGCTCACATGCTTGTGATTTATTATTAATGGGTTGAAGCCAAAACCAAAATTTTGAAGAATAAGAGACATATTCCTATAATTATTACCATGTCATCTGGATCACATATATTGGAAAGTATCATAGCTAAAGATCGGAGAAGATGGATTAAACTTGGAGAGACCTTCATCCTGCAGTGGATTGATAATGGTTGATGATGATGATGATCATGGCAGAACGTCATTCTAACCTTTCTTCAGGACATTATTATTTTTTTTTTTTTAAAAAAGAACTCTTTAGCTACATTAAATTTATCTTTTTTTATTGCTGTTTACTAAACCCAATGTTTTATTTATTAAATTATGCAATTTGTGCTTTAGTATTGTTTTAAAAAAAATACACTATTTCAGTTGATCTTATTTTTTGCCTAATTAGAAGAAAAAATAGCATAGATATTTAGTATTATTTTTATAAAAGTAATATCAAATTGAAACAGACAAAAAATATTTTTATAAAAATACACATCACTGTTTAAATAATTCTTATAAAAGTAGATAGCAGTGTACAATTTATTGATTAGTCTTTTCAGTACACATGGTATGATAAAAAAAATTGCAATGAAAAATGAGTGTAGAGAACATTTTATATTGGTATCCACTATATTTGTTTGTTTTTAATAAAACATTTCATGTCTGTCCTTTTTATGATTATTCAATAGTTTTTTCCCCCTTCATCTGGATAAAAATGTCTATTTGTTATCTCATTTATTAATACTTAATTCATAAGTTCCCACTCTTTTCTAAGATCACTTAATAACTTTTTCTTGTTTTACTATTGCCTTCCACTTGTATTCATCATAATTCTGCTGTCTCTAAATAGCACACTCAGTCTCATATTATTTTTAATTTTTATATTTCTCATTAAATAATTTTTTTCTATTTTTTTTATTGCTTCATTTATCAATGACAAAAATAATTATCATAAACTATTGGATGGAAAATTATGAAGCTACAAAGCATTGATGAATGTTAACAGTTTAAATTTTCTACTGGGGATATGGAAATGATGTGTATTTAATTTTAAACATGACAAAGTATGCCCCAAATTTTAATTTCTTTTTATGAAATACCCACAGTTTTTTTATTATCTTAGTTTTTTTAAAATCACTGTCAAATTTTAAATAAATTGTTTTACATCTTTTTTTTCATAAATATAAATTGCTTCTTATTAAATATTATTTTTTTAATACAGAATATTAGTCTAATTTTATAGTCATTAAAAAAGGTTGATATTTTTCTATTCTCCTATAATTATCTACTTTATATATATATAACTTCATATCTTATTGAGTTGATATCTGAAGAATGGTACTTTTATCATTTTTTTATTTTTCTCAATTTATTTTTTAGTGAAAGCAATTGAGAGAAAGAAAAAAACTAATTTTATTATGGGCTCAAGTATATTGCATTCATCAGAATTGAAGTCAAATGTTTAATCACTGATCTATAAGTACTTAATATCAGTTTTGCTGAAAATGGTGTCATAAATGTTTATTTAACAAACCAACTTCTTTTCATTGAGTTTAATTTATATTTTTTTAATATTTTAATTTGTCTTCCATTATTTTCTTTAAAGATTTAATATTAGCACCATAATCTCTCCATACCTATGGAATTATCACTCACAATTTTATTAACTTGTAGATTGAAAAACAGAAAAAAAAAAGAATAGAAATTCCTAAATATGAATTCATAAATTTCAAGCCTACCTACTTATATCAGTGGTATAATGAATAATATAATCTTTTTTCATTTTGTAAATTCTGTTAATAATGTTGTTGTTTTTTCTTTTTCATCTTGATTTATACTAATTGACTTTTTGCAATTATATTATTCTTGTTTTGTGTTAAATATTTTGTTATTTTAATGTTTATTAATTTTTAAATGAAATTATATCAGTGTTCAATATTAACCATGATTTCAAATATTCATGTGAAAACTTGAAACCAAGTGACTGCATAGGAAGAGAATTACTGAATACTTTATATTTTATTTACTAGTTTTTATATTACTATAATTCAAAATTAACAAAAAGATGTTTAATTGAAGGTGTTACTATTATTAATTTATTTTAATTTGTAGTTTTTCTGATAATACTGCTATCATCACAGCAACATCTGAATGAAAAATAAAACCATAATATCCTGATAAAACAAGGCAAAACTCTCCATACAGTAGTGCCACCCTGTGCCAACCAGAGTAATCAATGGATGCCAGAAGGCTTGTGCATAAAACCCCTATCTAATGCCTACTCATCCAATATCCCCAGACTAGTTTCTGGCTTGTGGCCTTTGTCAGTGAGGAGCTTTGGATTTGAGAGCCCTGCACCTAGATCTTAGGATATAATGCAACCCTCCAGCAACAACCTTTTATCTCTACTTAACTATAAAACTATGAGAATGAAATTGAAAACACAATAATATTTTCAATCTAAGCTCAATAGCTTATAGTCATATGGGTCTGAACTCAGTTCAGCACCCATACATTTTGGTGTCCTTGGCTCTTTAACAACCATAGCCATCACTATGCTATTAGGCAGGATTGGTGTTAAACCATTAAACATCACATGATCACCATATCTTATACTGGCACATAATTGTTTATAAACAAGGCAAAACTCTCCATACAGTAATGCCACCCTGTGCCAACCAGAATAATCAATGGATGACAGAAGGCTTATGCATAAAATCCCTATCTAATGCCTACTCATTCAAAGCTCCTCACTGACAAAGGCCACAAGCCAGAAACTAGTCTGGGGATATTGGATGAGTAGGCATTAGATAAGGATTTTATGCACAAGCCTTCTTGCATCCATTGATTACTCTGGTTGGCACAGGGTGGCACTACTGTATGGAGAGTTTCACCTCGTTTATAGATATGGTGATCATGTGATACTTAATGATTTAATATTCTGATAATAAAGATAAATACTCAGATAAGGAAAGAGTAATATTATTTATATACCTATAATTAATAAATGTTAGAATTTTAAATATATGTTTAACTATAATTATAAGCTTTGATTTATATTTACTTTTATACATATACAATATTTAAAAGTAATTAAAAACGATTTCATTCTTAATTAAAAGTATAGAAAAAAACATCTTGTATTTTCAATCAGCCATAAACAAATTTGTCAATAACTTGGTTAAATAAAATAAACAATCATATAAGTATCAAGTAATTTTATTTCAATTATATATATATGATATTAGAAATTTCTTTTATTTTAATTTTGTATAATCTTATTAAAAGAAACTATGTTGCAATCTGTGTTAATTATAGTTTTATTATAATGTGATGTTAATAAATTTATGAAAACTTATGTGTATAAGATCTTTATTTATTTTTTTAATAATGATTGATTAGTTTTGGAAAGACAGTATGGTATGATGAACTGAGATTATGTTCCATGGATATAATGTTAATACTATTTATCTTTGGACATTAGCATAATGAAACTGTATGTATTTATATATGTATGGGTCTGAAGTATATTGTAATAATTTTAATAACCTTGTAAGTAGCAGCAATGTAATGTTGAGAATATATAATAATATTTATGAAGTAATAAACTTTAAATGGGCATATAAGAATAATTTACAAGTCATGCAAATAATAATAATATCCTCTTTTGTATTCTTGCTAATTAATCAATAAGCACAAAAAATGATCCACTTTTTGTTAACTTTCATATTTTTTTATGGATGGTAAGTCAGTCATTGATATTCAAAGTGGTGATCTTTGTGAATTTGTGTTCAAAAGTTTATATACAATGTATTGTAAAAGGAGTTACATAAGATGTTTTAGAATTGAAAAATAATTTTATTTATTTCAACATAAATTTGTAGAATTGTAAAGTCTTAACAACAATTACATTATTAAAACTAAATCCAAAGTTTATAATTATAGCAGTTCAATACTAATAATTTAATCACACATAAATGATTTTTACTGCTGATTAAATATGTAATATTTATATACTTTATGTAACAATCATGTCGAATATGTTATTAGGACAAATTGCAAGCAGATTCTAAAGAACCCTTAAAAAAAAAAACTTGCAAGTACAAACTGCTTTGTATATTAATGCCAATTCATTTTGTCTGTATTGGCATTGATATACAAAGAGGTTTGTCCTTGCAACATATTCAAACATGATTGTTCCACAAAGTATTTATAGCAATTGTACAAGTATATTTAATGAAATTATGTCGTATTGCATATGTAATAAAATAAGATGGTTAATTTCTGAAGAATCGTGAAATGTTGTTTTGTAAATTGTATGGATATTAATTTTTAAGTTCTCTGTCCCAAAGTAGGTTAAGTAAATCAATAATAGAATACTTTAATGAATGATAAAAACTTGGTCATGAGCAAAAATAACTTGCCATTCCTTGCTGCTCACTTAACACATTTTATTACAACATCTCAAAGTTAGACTTAGATAATAAACTTTAGTGATCCTTTTATATAGAAATAGTATATAAAATTATATTGAATTACATCAATCTATCACAGCATTGATTAGAAGAAATGTATATTCAAACTTACAATGATTTCATGTAAAATTATTAACCGAATCTTTTATTTGTTGATTATTCAAATGTAAATTTAATGAAGAAAATGTTTAAAATAATGAAGTTCGGTTCATTTACAGTAAACAAAAAAAAAAAAAAAAGAGTATAAATTCTATAAATTAACTTTATAAATATGAATGTTGTAATATTATATATATATAGTTGTGATCCAAATGTTGTTAAAATTATGTGTGAAGAAAGAAATGGTCATGAACATGTAAAATAAAAGAGGCATCATTCATTACATCAAATGAATATATTATGAACCAAAAATTAAATAGCTTTCAAATCAGCAAAAAATTAATGTTCTCAGCAAACTAAGCATGAATATGATGCGACCGTGTTGAAAGAATACTTGAGGCAATAAATTTTACTAAATTTATTTTCACAAACAACTATGAATTGTTTTCAGAATAATCACAGAATTAAATTCTGTAGTTTATTACTGATATATGAATAAATTTTTGTAAACAATTTTAAAAAAAACATTGTCTAACAATTTTTGGTTCTTACATAGAATTCCTGCTGGAAGCTTGCCAGATATTTTATTTTAAATAATTCATTTTCAAGGTTGAAGTATTTGTTTACATTTTTTTTCCTTGAAATTATTTTTTTTTAAACATGTGTAGCTTGTTAACTTTAAAAAAATATTAACTAATGTATTCTAAATTGAATGTTAATTTTAAAAAGATTCAAATACATTTTTTAATAAATTTCATTCACAACATAACATCCAAATGTTAACACATGTTAAAATTATCATGATTTTTTAACATTCAAATTTTGGCCATCATTTTTGGAAATATGATTAAAATTTGGAATCTTCCATCAACAGAATAATATACAGTGGAATATTTTCAAAATTACAGGATGTGCCTGCCCAAAAGTGTATGATAATGGGAATGATATAATACTTCATGTGCAAACAGAGATGCAATGGTGTGTTGTGTGCAAATATGTTCCAAGAACCTTCCTGTTCAAAAAGGAACATGGTTAGAAGCCTCAAAAGTATTGTTTGTGAGGACACTGAGATTTGTTTACTGCTGGTGTAATGAATTAACATCCATAGAATGGGGGGAAAAGCAATTAAATATGTCAATCAAAACTATCATTCATTGGAATAAGTACGCACAGAAATTTGCATTTCCAGCCTTTTATCTAGATCATCTTGCAAAGTTGGAGGTTTTAACAAAATAGTGGAAGTTGACTAAAAGTCCTTCATGAAAAGAAAAAAATCAATAGGGTGAATACTTGTATAGCAGTGTTTATTTGGAAGCTTATGCAGAGAGGCCAGCGAGTGCTTCATTGTAACTGTTATCAAATAGAACAGCATCTATTCTTATGCTTGCCCTTGAAACAAATGGCACCAATGGATCTATTTTCTCTGTTGGAAAGGATATAAAAGTGAGGAATTATACTGAGCTGGATTTAAACATTTCAAATTAAGTCATAGGTATAACTTTGTGGATCCAAATACATGTATCCATACACAAAACATAGAAAGATTGTTGGGTTTGGTAAAATGGTGAAACAAGAAGCACTGGGGGACTGCAAGACAACACATTGATTCCTATTTACCTGAATTTATGTGGCGTTATCTGCATAAAGAAAAATGGATTTGTGGTGATATTACAGGCTGTTAGCAATGTCTATTCTCTGACATGAATAACCATATTTGTTGAAGTTTGTGTAATCGTGTTTTGTTTTTTTACTGTATGTACATTGGAAAAAAATTTTAATTACAAGCCTTTGGACATTTGTGTTTCTTTATCATTTTAATAAAAAAAATAAATTTAAATATAAGCCCTTGAAAATGGATTATTTAAAATAAAATGCCTGGAAAGCTTTTAGCAGGAATTCTATATAAGTACCCAATTTCTATTCAAATATTAAATGAAAAAAAAAAACATCCATGATGTGCAGAATGAATTTGCATAGGATTAAATGAAATCTGGCTGCAGAAAGGAGTTTGCTATTAACTGAAAGGAGACCCTTTGATTCCTCTTGGAGGCCTTAAAGGAACCGAGCAGGGCAAATTCCTAATGTCCACTCCATACGTTCTTGTCGTTGCAGCTGTTATTACTATATGTTTATTCATATAGTATACGAACATGGATGGGCTGCTCACCAACACGCATTAGCCAGCGTGGTGAGTTTATTGGCTTTTTACCTCTGAGTTTAAGATCAAGAAACACCATGGTCTTTCTTCTCAGTGCCTGATAAGGCAGAATGAATGTTTGTGTAAATGATAAAGATTTTTCCCAATTATACAATTATGACAGACAAAAATAAAGCATGGCCCTTAATCCCAGGAGGCTGTAAAGTCACCAACCAAGGCAGCGGTTGGTGGCCGAAGGCGGAGGGTGCTAAGAATATCCTGGAGGCGGACCCAGGCTGCCATTTGATGACGACTTTTTATTTAGGTACTTACAACTGCAGATCACTTTCAAGTGAAGGAAGATTGCAAGAATTAGAAGAAGAACTCTCTTATATTAAATGGGATATTATTGGACTTTGTGAAGTTAGAAGAAAAGGTGAAGAGACAATTGATTTAAAAAGTGGACATATGCTCTATTATAAAGGCACAAATATTGGAAATACAAGTGGAGTAGGATTCATTATAAATAAAAAGTGGAAGAACAATATTGTGGAGATTGATGGTGTATCAGACAGAGTGGCAAGATTAGTTATACAACTTAATAGCAGATATCAAATGCAGATAATTCAGGTTTATGCCCCAACAAGTTCTCACAGTGATGAAGTAGTAGAAGATTTTTATATGGATGTACAAAAGGCTTTTGATCAGAGTAAACAACATTTTAAAATTGTTATGGGAGATTTTAATGCTAGAATTGGTAAACAAATGAAAGATGAAAGTGTTGTAGGTAATTTTGGTTATGGTAATAGAAATGAGAGAGGACATAGACTTGTGGAGTTTGCAGAGAAGGAAAAACTTTATATTATGAATTCTTTTTTTGAGAAAAATGTTAGAAGGAAATGGACATGGAAGCATCCAAATGAAGGTACAGCAGAATTGGATTATATTTTGACTAACAGGAAATAGATATTTCAAGATTGTAATGTTCTTAATAAATTTAACACAGGAAGTGATCATCGATTAGTAAGGGGTAAGATACATGTTAATGTAAAACTAGAGAGACAAAAATTATTAAGAAAAACTATATTTACAGTTGATATTCCTAATCTTCAGAAACATTCTAATGAATTTAAATTAGAACTTACAAATCGGTTTCAAGTATTAGTAGATTTTGAACATTATTCAGATTTGAATGAAATTAATATGAAAATAACTGATACACTTTTAAAAACTGCAATAAAGATAGCTGGTAGAAAAAAGCAGCAATTGACTAATAAAATTTCTACTGAGACTAGAGAACTTATGAAGAAAAGAAGGAATATGAAGATATGCAAGAATGATGCATTAAAAAGAATTGAATATCTCGAATTTTGTAAAATGGTGCGGAAAAGAGTTGAAAATGATATAAGAAAGTATAACTGTGAACTAGCAAGAAAAGCTGTAGAAGAAAATAAAAGTCTTAAGAATGTAAAACAACATTTTGGTATTGGTAGGAAATTTATATCTGCAATAAGGAAAAAAGATGGAATTATTACTAAAAAGAGGGATGACATTATGAAATTGGTAGAAGATTTTTATCAAGAATTATATAGTAATAAAGAACAAGTACCTCCTATATCTATTACATCTTCCGAATTGCCCAGAATTTTAAATGAAGAAGTGAGAAATGCAATTAAATGTATGAAGAAAGGAAAGGCTCCAGGTAATGATGGAATTATAATTGATATATTAAAAGAAGCAGGTGAAGAAACAGAAAAAATATTAGCAAAGTTATATACCAAATGTCTAAATGATAAAGATGTACCAGATGATTGGAAGAATGCAGTAATAATATTAATATTTAAAAAAGGTGATAAAGAAGATATTAGAAATTACAGACCTATCAGCCTTTTATCAGTTTTATATAAAATTTTTACCAAGATAATTACAACTCGTCTACAGAGAACCTTGGATTTTCACCAACCAAGAGAACAAGCTGGATTTAAAAGTGGTTTTAGTACAGTAGATCATATTCAAGTATTGAGAGAAGTTATAGAAAGGACAAATGAATATGAGTTGTCATTATGTTTTGGATTTGTAGATTATGAAAAGGCATTTGATTCTATAAACATTTCTTCAGTGATTAAAGCATTGGATCATCAAGGTATAGATCCAGGATATTGTCATATTTTAAAGAATATTTATAAAAATGCAACAGCAACAATTAGATTACATAATGATACTGGGAAAGTCAACATTGAGAAAGGTGTAAGACAAGGTGACTCTATATCTCCAAAACTTTTTACAGCAGTGCTGCAAGAAGTATTTTGTGGATTAAAATGGGAAACTAAAGGAGTGAAAGTAAATGGAGATTATTTAAGTCATTTAGATTTCGCAGATGATGTAGTTGTTTTTGCAAATAATGCTTCCGAGCTGCAGGAAATGTTGCAGGAGTTATCAGATGAAAGTAGGAAAGTAGGACTAAAGATAAATGTTAAAAAGACTAAAGTAATGTTTAATCGATTTGCTCAAAATATGAAAATAAAGATTGATTATGATGAATTAGAAGAAGTTAAGAGTTACAAATACCTTGGTCAGATTATTAATACAGATGGAAACATAATAGAGGAAATTAGTCATAGAATTAAACTTGGTTGGAGTGCTTTTGGTAGAAATAACTTGATATTAAAAGGAAATATGCCTATGTGTTTGAAAAGAAAGGTTTTTAACAAATGTGTTTTACCAGTTCTTACTTATGGATCTGAGACTTGGACACTTAATAGAAGATCAATACAGAGACTTCAGACCACTCAAAGAAGTATGGAGAGATGTATGTTGGGAGTAACAAGAAGGGATCGAAAACGCAATGTATGGGTAAGAGAACAAACAGGTGTTACTGACCTCATTGAAAAAATTAAAAGATTGAAGTGGAGTTGGGCTGGACATATTGCTAGAAGAGATGATAATAGATGGACAATTGAAATTTTAAACTGGATTCCAAGAGATTGTAAAAGACCCAGAAGGAGACCACATGTAAGATGGATGGATGAAATAAGAAAATGTGTAGGGGTGATGTGGAGAAGAGAAGCTAATGATCGGAGAAGATGGATTAAACTTGGAAAGACCTTGGAGAGACCTTCATCCTGTAATGGATTGATAATGGTTGATAATGATGAAATGAAATCTAACAAAAGAAGAAAAAATGTCTTCATGAAAATGTTACAATCAGTGTTCCAAAGTTATGGTGTGCCTGTACATTACACATTATCAATAATATATCTGTTGAGTCATCACAACTGATAAATTGATTCCTAGTCTTGAGATGTTGTCTTAACATTAAATGTTTTTAGTAATTGATGTTTAGAATTTTAAACTTGGAGGAATAAAGAAAATTTGTAATATTTTCAATCTATTTTTTTCTCAAATTTTTTCAATTTTATAATTCGAAAATTTCAAATAACAGCTTGTTGGTGGACAGATTTAGAGAAAATAGATATTCTCTCCCCAGTCTAAACATTCACTCTATTAAGGGTTAGTTTATTAATACTGGAATTGTAGCTTTTAATTATTTTATCATTAATCGTAATTCCCCTCCCCCTCTATTTCCTACATATATATATATTCACTGAATTGAATTTATATATATTTATAACGGCCTTGAATTCAGATTTTCAAGCTCCCTACGGCTATCCAATCCATGTTATACAACTGACACACGTGACGACATATATGTGAAAAAGATAAATGATCTCCAATATTCGTATTTCGTACTGAACCAGCATTTATCAGTTGATCCAGATAATTATCTCACACAAATACGTATATTGGAAATCATTTATCTTTTTCACATGTATGTGGTTATGTATATCGGTTGTATAAAATGGATTGGATAGCTGTAGGGAGCCTGAAAGTCTGAGTTCAAATCTCTTATAATTACATTAAGTTTAGTATAAACGATATACATGAATTTAAATATTATATATATAGTAACTCATAAATTATTTACAATATTTGTCTTAGAAGTAATTTTTTTCTAATAAAGGTCCTCTTCTGCTTTAAAATAGTTATCTGTTTCCAACTGTTCTTGGCCTAAAAGCATTACCTGATTTTGCTTTTATCACTTCAAAGAAAAGCAAATGTAAGAAGTAATGACAAATGTATTCTTGACAAACAGCTATGGTGCCACATTTTTCTGATTTAATCACATTTTACTGCCACTTTATATAATTAGTAGTGTGAAATCAATGGTAATGTGAATTAAAACTAGTATTTAGAAAAGTATTGTTAGTTGTATGTGTCATATATATCTACAAATATTTTGATCATTAAAAAAACGAGCTTAAAATCTGAGCAATTGGACCCCAAATTGTAGCTTGAAATAGAAAGAATAATCTCTGAAGGTATGTTACATGATGCACAATTGTACAAGTAAAAATATGCTCTGGATTCTGAAATTGTTTATGTTTTACATTTCTCTCAGAGTGAAAATTGTATTAAATTACAACCTTATTTTTATTTTGCTGTTAGTGCATTGACCCATGTGATAATTCAAATTATTCTGATATATTTACCTGTCAGCTAATATTTGCTGGATACTTTTTTAATGAAAAATACTGGATAGCTATTTGGATTGGCTTTATGCCAAATGTTTGAAAATATCCAGAGATGTCTGTAAAAACAATTTAAGCTTAATCTGAATTTGAACTTCAGCTCTTGCGTGTGCATAAGCTAGCATTTTAATTATTAACTTTCATTGTCTTATTTACTTATATTTATAGGTTAAAAAAAAAAAGTAAAAAATATTACTAGCATTTATAAATAATGTTGCTGAACAACTTTTCAAGTACGGAATAATTTGATCACTTTAATCTTGTATTCGTTCACTTGACTGTGAATTTATGTGCATACATAATTTAAATGATTTTGCATTAAATACATTATGAAAATGTTTTTTTTCTTTATAAGAATTTAGAAAATTATATATTTTTTAAAATTGCATCTTATGATCATGTCAGGTTTGAGTATTTAATACTTAGATCTACATGATGAATATTATAGTATAGATAATTATTTTGCATATATATATGCACACATTATAGTGAACATTTTAATTACTAAATTTAAATATTTATATCTGTTTTGAAAAATCAATTATATTTACCCTATGAGTGTTCTTATTACTATATATAAATTTTTGTGTGAATCTTTAAGATATAGAATGATACTTATGGTCTTGCTATATATATGCAATCACATGGGGTTTAATAAATACTTATATCACTGTGATCATTGGTCATTAAAATTAAGGTATGACTTTGCTTTAATGCCCAATACTTATCATTAACACAGTTAAAAATAAATATTGTAACAATAAATATTCATGGTATATGGGTTTGAACCAGAAACCAAAGATATGGAATTATATATTAAATATGTATTGTAAGTCTTGATTCAAATAAATTTGAAAGTTGAATGATTAATAAAATTCAAATAAAAATGATTCAGTTCAAATATTTATAATAATATTAACCAATGTGATAATGATGTTGATTTAGAATCTCAATACAAGTCCTCCAAAAAGTATTTTATTTATTTTTCAGTTTCAATAAAAATTAAATTTTCAGCCACCAAGCCTTTTAATTAGAAAGTTTACTTTTGGAAAACTTATTAAGTTCTGATCATCATCATTTACAAATTAATATCACTTTCTGCATGTCCCCCAGTGGATTGCATGATTTCTCAGAATTGTGGATGTTACAAAAATATTGGATGTTAAAAGCATTATGTTTGGAATAAGTAAATAAATGAATAAATTAAAAGTAAAATTGTATTTGCAAGTTTATTAAAGACTTGTTATGAGTCTGTCTACAAAATAATTCTGAGTAACATATTTGAAATGAAAGTTTTCTGTGATATGATTATAATATTAGAGCAGTAGTAAGTTATTGGTGTTAGCAGATATGCACTATTAACCTCCTTAATATTAACTAAAACAGGGGTCAGCAATCTTTTAGTGGTGTCATGCTGAACCTATGTTACAATGTTATTCTGTGTGCCATCGTGATTCTACCAATCTTATTATATATAGTATCAAAATAGATTCAGTTATAGTGGGTTTCAAAATTATATACTTTTGGAGCTCTTATAACCGGATCATATTTAATGGTCATTCATAGAATCATATATAAAAAGTATGTTTTGATAAATTATATTGCATTTAAAAGATATGCTTAAAATCTTGTTTAGCATGTGTATTGTTTACAAAATTGCCGATTAAGGTATAGTAATTCAAAATAGGCAAAGCGCATTTAACTTTCAATGGTTTAATTTAAAAACTAATTAATGAACTCTAACAAAATAAAACTAGTATTTTTCTAGCATTCATAAATATTTCAAAGAAACTCATTTTTGTGATATGAAAAATCATCTTGAAATTGGAAGTTTTTTTTGGACATTTGGATTTCTATGGGTAAATTTTTTAATTACACAATAGTTATTTAAAAGGAAAAAAATAATGATTTTTTATTTCTTTGAAATTCGAACAATATTATCAATACTCACGTATTTGTGAGTTCGTTCACACATTAACCAGACTATCACTAACTTTTTTTTTTTACGTAAACATGCCAAAACCTAAAAGATATTATTACGAATAGAAGTTTTTTAAATGAATTAATCGATGCAATATTTTGACTGAATATAAATTTACTCTAAACATACAGTTACATACAAAAGTATTAAAGACAATTGCCCTCAAAAAAAAAAAAAAATCCAGGCAAAGTTAATGCTCCCTGGGAAAAAGAAAACAGAGTATTTCCATTCCACTTATCTATATTGAAAATAACAAAGATCGAGTGTACGTTTATTATACTAAATAAATTAAACTGAATCATGGTTTCCATTTACATGTAAGTCGCATATGCAAAATGTAGGTGATGGTGCAAATGTTTGTGCTATAATTAACTATTTCTATTCAGAGTGACATTAATAATCGTTCTGCATGCCGAGGTTGCCGACCCCTGAACTAAAGTATGTAGTTGTATATGTAATAGGTTCTATACGCCCAAACTAATATAAATTGTGTAACCATGTAAAAATTATGTTAATGGCAAAAGGAGTAACATTACTGCAAAAAAGATTAGTTAATTTAATAAAGGAAAATTATATATACACCTGGGTCTCATTTTACGTGATAGATAGGTTCCTCAGAAAACACGCGCAAACAAAGTCGCGCAAAAATAGACGTAACTTACATTGAAAAAGGGGGGATACGGTCTGTGATTTTACAAAATTCATGTAAAAGCAAAGCACCAACATAAAATTACTTTAAAATTCATGCAAAAAAAAAAAAAATAAGGAAATAAAATATGACTAATAAAAAATTTCAAATTTGAAAAAAATTGATACAAGACAAACTTTTTTTAACTATAATATTTAATTTTATTCAAAATAATATATTTTTATGCATAATTTACAGTACAGTAATTTACATTTTAATTATTATCGCTATTTGCCCAAAAACACGTTCGTTTGCAAACTAGTAAAAAATCAGATTCTCATGTGATGTGATGTATTTGGCTTCTCCTTAAACGAAGTCAAAAATATCTCAGCAATTATTCTCACAAGAGGAAATACAACTAGCGCCAAGTTCACTCTCATGTTGTATTAATGGTTTTCTGTTGACGACGATGATGATTTTAATAATTGTTTATGAACTTAGACTTATGATAATAAAAAGACATTTATTCACCACTGCTGGGAAAAATTTAATTAAAACTAACAACTAAAAAATTAAACTCTTATTTTTGTCTTTAATTTTCAATTCCGTTTAAAAATCAAATTTTGTTTTACATCACATTAATTTCAAGTCGCCTGTAAGTAATTTTTAAATTGTTAATTACAATTAAAAAACAGATTTTAATTTTTAATTATGCCCACTGCTATTACTGACCTTTTAAAAATAAACTTGTGGACACTAAATGATTAAGAATTGATTATGTTCTTTTTTAAAAAGCAAAAACAGAATGTGATTTAAAATGCAAAATTAACACGCACAATGTTTGAACAAATTTACATTATAATCTTGTAAAATTTAATGTGTGTATACATAAAATGTGGAAATCATGATTTTAATTTCATTATTGCATAAAATCTTATTATTATAAAGCACTGAAAATATTGAAATTACTAAGATCGAAAGTAGAATTCCAATAATGTGCTATTACTTTCAATATAACATAAGTGCACAAATTTATTATTTAAAGTAATAGCGCATTATCGGAGGTTGACTTCCGGTGAAACACGAATCGCATAACTTCAAAATCGTGTTAAATAAGTCCACATAAAAAGAGACCCAGGTATATATGATTAATTAACTTTTTGAATATATTATTAAAAAAAAAATTCTGATAATATTTTCAATTTGAAATGTGAAAAAAGATGTATATATAAATTGCAAAAATTTGATAATAAATATACAACTATAATGAGAAATTACTCTAAATTATTCAACACTTTATCCATGGAATTATAAAATTTAGGGAGACATCAAAAGAAAATAAATAATCAAATTAAAAATATATTGAAAACAAAAAATAGTAATTACAAACAAAATGTATATAGGTATATAATTTAATATAATCAATATTTTTATTATGTGTACTTAATATATTACTGAAATATATTTGTTTTGTTTATTAGCATATTTTGAATCCATTAGCATTTTTTGTATTTAAAAAAAATAGAAGTGATTACACCTGGGTTTCGTTTTACGCGATAGATAGGTTCTCAGAAAACGCGCAAACGAAATCATGCAAAAATAGACATAACTTACATTGAAAAAGGGGGGATGCGGTCTGTGATTTTTCAAAGTTCGCGTAAAAGCAAAGCACCAACGTAAAATTACTTTAAAATTTGCGCAAAAAAATAAAATAAAATATGACTAATAAAAAATTTCAAATTTGAAAAAAATTGATACAAGACAAACTTTTTTTAACTATAATATTTAATTTTATTCAAAATAATATATTTTTATGCATAATTTACATTACTGTAATTTAAATTTTTTTTACACATTTTAATTATTATCGCTATTTGCCAAAAAAACACATTCATTTGCAAAGTGGTAAAAAATCAAATTCTCACAAGAGGAAATACAACTAGCGCCAAGTTCACTCATGTTGTGTTAATGGTTTTCTGTTGACAACATAATTAGAAATTAATCTTTGAGACAATGATTTTATTAATTGTTTATGAACTTAGACTTATGATAATAAAAAGACATTTATTCACCACTGCTGGGAAAAATTTAATTAAAACTAACAACTAAAAATTAAATTCTTATTTTTGTCTTTAATTTTCAATTCCATTTAAAAATCAAATTTTGTTTTACATCACATTAATTTCAAGTCACCATAAGTAATTTTAAATTGTTAATTACAATTAAAAATCAGATTTTAATTTTTAATTGTCAAATTTAATTGTGCCTACTGCTATTACTCACCTTTTAAAAATAAACTTGTGGACATTAAATGATTAATAATTGATTACGTTCTTTTTTAAAGAGCAAAAACAGAATGTGATTTAAAATGCAAAATTAACATGCACAATGTTTGAACAAATTTACATTATAATCTTGTAAAATTTAATGTGTGTATACATAAAATGTAGAAATCATGATTTTAATTTCATTATTGCATAAAATCTTACTATTATAAAGCACTGAAAATACTGAAATTACTAAGATGAAAGTCGAATTCCAATAATGTGCTATTACTTTCAATATAACGTAAGTGCACAAAATTTATTATTTAAAGTAATAGCACATTATCGGAGTTCGACTTCTGATGAAGCATGAATCGCATAACTTCAAAATCATGTTAAATAAGTCCATGTAAAAAGAGACCCAGGTATATTTAAATTATTTATGATAACTTTTTCTACAAATTTAAGTTGTATAAATGAATAAATTGAAAAACAAGTAATAATAATACTTTTATTATTTTATGAAATAACTTTGAATATAATCGTATTAATAGTTTGGTTTAATTCTGCCTGTTACTAAAATATGTTGAGATGTTAAGTATCAACAGTGGATTGCAATCCTATTATGTAGATGCTTGAGCCCATCTTTAGATAATTACAGTTGTAATAGCCATGATTTAGAATTGTGCTCAACTGTATTACTTTATAAATTGTGTAGAATAGATTCTTGAAAATAATTAATATTGCTTTTAATAACTTAGTTATGTTATTCATTTCAACTTATAGCTTGACAAATATACCTTTAATTTCATTTGGTTATTTTTTGATTATTCTATTTTTTTTTAAAAATAAATGAACTATAAATTTATCAGCAGAGAATTCTGTTTATTTGTCGGAGTATTACACTTTCTTAAATAAAAACTCATTAAAAAATAAAAGTAGTTTTTGATCTGGATTTACATTTATTTTGAATATGAGCATTATGATTGCACAATTTTTTTTAGTCACTGAAAAAGGTAGTTTTTAAACACTGTTGACAAATTTAATTGTATCAATTGGAAGAAGTGAATTTAAGTTTTACTTTTAGTTAAGAACTAACTGCACCTGTGACTTTGCTCACGTTAGTAGAATAATAATAAAAATAAAAGTATAAAAGAATATAATGTAGTTGTTAATTAAAATATATTTTAAATTTATATATAAATATAAGGAGGATATAGTCTGAGCAGTAGAATTTTTTTAATGTTTTATTATCCAAATTACATTTTCAAGTTTTGGTATATGGAATATCAAACAAAAATTTCCCTCACTCTAGTTGTATCCTCACATTAGTAGGGAGTTTGATAATAAAATATATTTATATATTTCATTTTCGATTTTTGATATATAGAATACTAAATAAAATTTTTCCTCAAATTTTTTCTATTAAAGAAATAGAGTTAATTAGTGAGTAAAAATTTTATTTCTTTGCCTATGTTCTCACATTAATAAAAAGTTTGATAAGTAAAATACATTTAAGTATTCCATTCTTGATTTTTGGTGTATTATATAACACCAAATAAAAAAATTTCAAGCTAATTCTCTCCTTTTTTTTAGCTGTATCCTCATGTTAGTTAAAAGTTTGATAATTAAAGTATATTTACATAATGTTTACATGAAATATTTATCAATGACAGTATCACGAAAATATAACTTTTATTAAATACAATAAACACTGTTCTAAAAGCAAATTATTTTATATTCTCACATGATAATTTTTGAAATGGCTATAAAATTTTAACATTGGTCGACAACACATTTAATTAATTTAAAATATATTTTTGCAATAAAATTTCACTTTGCATTAGCAAAAAGCATAATTCCATTTTTCTTACATACATTTCAATATCCAGCCACATCATTTTCCAATGTCTGTAATCCTTTAATCAGTGTGTCCTTTTTATTTTTTATTTTTATGAAGTCATTAGAAATGATTACTGTTACAATGTATTTTTATACTGTAAATTACCAAAGTATTTAAAACAATTAAACAAGTCTTCAAAAAACAAAAGATAATCATGCCAGATTTATTAAGATTGGTGTAATGTTTGTTGAGTTACAAAATAATAAACAAACTTTCACATTTACGTAGTAATATAAAATAAATATTGAAGATATAAATAATAATAAAAATTCATTAATTTGGAAACTTATCTTTTTATTATTTATGATAATTGTGATATGGGCGATTTTTATTTGCAGTTTCTTCATTTAATTGCTTAACAAAAATAGACCATGGTCATGAAAGAATTTTAGTAAAATTTTGTTTTTAGTTAGTATTTTAATGTTATATATATATTTATTTTATTTATCATTACTATTGTTAAAATAAAAGTAAACTTAAAATAACTTCTAAAAAAATTATAGATAAAGAACTCCAGAAACTTAGAAAATTATGATTTAGATCAAATTCACAGATATATGAAGAATATTTCTTAGAAATGCATATTATACTACAGTGTATAGAAGAGAATAAAGTCTTAATATTTAATTTAGCTAACTCATTAAATTAATAAATATTCTCCAATATTTTTGGATTTTGTTTATCAATGGCTTCAACAATTTAAATCCAGTATATCACAACTATTCAACAGCACATAAAGTCAAACCTTTCTTTCTAAACTTATGTGTCAGTAGAAGGTTGCAATAAAATAATATAATAAACAGCCATGAGCATAACTATTCCAACTTGAAAAAAAAAGGAGAGAAAGAGGAAGGGGCTACCCCAAAAAATTAGTTTTGCAGTGAATATACAAACCAATTTATGAATCACAAATCCACATATAGAATATGCTGTGTTATCAGTTAATTTGATATTTTATGATGTTGTCTTTTAGTTTCTTCAGCAATAAACTTTTATTTCTGAAATACTTCAACATGATGTTTAATTGTAGTCTCCAAAGTATTCTGTTGTCTGCCATATCTTCCTAATGGAAACCATTAATATTGCATGTTTTTGGAATGGCTTTGAGATAATTCTTATAACATAAATGGGTTTTACCTCTTCTACAAAACCCATATTAAAGTTCACCATAAATCACTCATTTAGAAACATGTCCAATCTAATGAAGATATGATTTTGCAATATAATGGATTTGAGATGAGATAGTCATTGATACAAAAACCAAAAAAAATTGAAAATATTAAATGAAATATTTAATAATTTAATGAGTATGTGAAACCATATATATTTAAATTTAATGTTAACATTAAAACTAAGAGGCAATGATAAAAAACAAAAAAAATTACTTAATAATTGAATGTTTTTTTTTTTTTTGCTTCAAATATTAATATAAACTATAAAAACGTTTAACTATGATTTAAGTGCTCAGTTGTAGTTGAAATTAGATATTATCATGATTATGTTTTCTAAAACTCAACATAATACATAATTAACTTGAAAATGCATCCAAATTTTTTTGACCACTTTATTTTGGAATCATTTTCTTAAAAATAAAATAATCATTATTAATCTATTAAATTTTTTTTGTTAATTTTGAATGAAAAAATGTTTAAACATTTATGTTTTTTTGTATATTGTTTAAGCTTTGTAATAAGCATAAAAATTTAGCAATTTTTTTTTTTTTCAAAAAGTCCAATGAATAAGTAAAGTTTAATTATCACAATATCTTCATCCTCTCAGCTTCTAGATTTACATAAAACTGATGATTATTCTGTGCATAACAAATTAAAAGATAGTGCAAAATATTCCTAATATTTTGATTGCAACTTATAATGATTTTGATTTAGTATTTAATGTTTAAAATACTCAAATATTTCCAACCAATAATAGAAAAAAAAATTCAAGAAATTTTAGCTGAGATACTTATCATCTTGAGAATGTCAATTAATTTAAATATCTTAATAGTTTTGTAGACAGAAAACATGGCTTATATATTGAGCAACATTTAACAAGTTAGATAAATATACTATTTTATTATAGTGATGTAATTATTTTAGTTAAATTACTATTTTAACATATAAATTTTTTTCTGCAGCACAGGCTTTTTCATACCTGCACTCCAATATGTAGTATATAGGGGGTTTGAATTCAAACTTTCACACAATCCTCAATTATTCATGCTATCTCATATTGCTGACACACTTGTTCACACATATGTTGAAATTGATATTATATAAGGATGATTATTTTATCAAGTTTATTGCATAGAAGTGAAGTATAGACATCCTATAGATATAACAGAAACAAAATGAAAAAATTTAATATAAAGATTTTATTAATATACCAAAAATGCAGTAGTAAATATTTTTATTTTCTGGATTAAATGATATCATGCTATTATTAGGGAGTACAGTATATTGTATTAGCATGTGAAACAAATGAAAAATAACATCTTAAAATAAACTGAAGCTAGATTGGTTACATGTGTAAATTACACGATAGCATCCCAAATTTATCATCATCATGAATCTTCAATTTGTTATCAATGCAATTTCTATAAGCAGAAAGTTGCTTTCCATCTTTCATTTTGATCTAAGATCTTAATATGAGGAGGGACTCATAAATAACTGGAATCATTCTCTGGTTTGCACACGTGTAGTATATGCTTCTGCATTTACACACTTTTTGCAGGAATCTTCTGCATCAATCTGCCAAATGACATCACCATGTGAAATTGTGGTGTCACATAGCACATTTTTTTGTGGAGTGCATTTTGTATATTTGTTGATTTTTATAATGGCTGAAAAATTAAAACAATATGAAATTATGTTTTTGTTTACAGATAATGGCAGGATAAACAGTTGTAATGCTTGAAAAGATTACAAGTAATCTGATCTAATAAAAACACAAGGTTATGAGAGGTTTAATTGACATGTAAAATTCTCTATACCCCTAAAAAGTGTGGCAAGTGAAGCACAAAGTCAAAACAATACTGATTTTGTTTTAATACAAATGCCATTTTTCTTTCAGATTTACTTCATAATGGTCAGACATTTTATCTACAAGTTCTGAAACATTTAAATGATACAATAAAATGTAAACATCCTATTTTGTGACCAAGAAAAAAGTGCAAGCTTCACCTCGACAAAGTGTGACCTCTCAAAGCCCTGAATATGAAACACTTTTTAATTAAATTCAGCATGTTCTAGCTTATCTATCAGCCATATTTTTTCGATCTCACTTCATATGATTTTTTTTAATCTCTTGAATGAAAAAATGGCTCTATCTCACTTTTTTTGTGAACTTAGTGGTGGAAAAAAAATGCCACAAGCATTAAAAGGCATCAATTTGTAAGTATTGATGGGCAACTTTGAGCAATGAAAAACATTTAAGCCAGTATATTGCATCAAATAGATAGTCATTTGAAAGAGATTAATTTTTAAAACTTAAAAGTAAATAATTTTTTATTATCAATTTACTTTTGGGTAATCCTTCATATAGACAAGAAAATTGACACTTGATCTATAACAGATTGAAATTTTTATATTCCTAGAAGTTTTAATAAACTCTATAAACAGGCAAATACAACCTGGTTTTTTAAAGTAGATTGATAATAAATTTTAAAAATCCATTGCTATTCATTATTATTTAGATAATAAAGCTGATTTTGCAAATGATTCACAAATGTAAATGTTTATCATATGTTAGCAATCCAAGCTTATCACCATAAATCTTCAATTGTTTGTCAGGACAACTACTTTAAAATAAAAGATGGATTCCCACTATTCACCCTGGTCTACAATCTTAATATATATAAGAAATTCATGTATTTTATCTTGTTTTGCAGCAAAACATTTTCACAAATGATTCAATTATTTTGCTAAGTAATATCTTTCCAAGTTAATATATTTTATCCCCAATCATATCTTGTATTTTTTTAGTGTTAACAGAAATGAAGGTTGCTTCTCACACTAAAAAAAATATGTGTAATGACCACCCCAACTTATTATTATCATAAATCTTCAATCTGCTTTCAAGGTAACTTTATAAATAAAAGATGGATTCTCACCTTTCACTTTGATGTAACTCTTAATAAAGAAAGGTTATGTATCTCAAGTTTTTAGTCAAAAGGAATTCATTTTTTACTTGTAGACATTGTTTGACAACAGATAAAGATTTATGCTGATAATAAGTTTGTGATCCTTAAAAAAAATGTTATGATGAATATAGTTTTTTTGGGTGGGTGTGGGAAAAGCAGATCTTGTTTCTGTTAACAGAAAAAAGATGCAATATCAATTATTTTTATTGAACCATATAGTTGAGGATAGAGCTATTAGTTGGCAAAATAATAGAACCCTTTCAGAAAGAATGGTTTACTGCAAAACCAGTTAAAATGCATCATCATAATATGTTGGTTAATCACATTAAATGACTAGTATATGATTCATATGGTTATATTTATAAGTTACACAACAGAATGTATAATCATTGGAAAATGACTTTTTAACTTTTTATTTTCTTTTTTTTTAATTTTTGTCTGTCATGTAAACCTGGGATTTAAATGGCATGGTTGCTTCTAAGGGTCATAATATTGATGATGAATGTTTAATCTAACAACGGGAAGTAATATTTTTTATATTTGAAGTCAGTTGCATTTATTTGTACTAAGGATCAATTGTGATTGAAATATATATATATACGAATAGGTATATATTTTTTTATTTTTGGGGGTATTCATTTGAGTGATTTGAAAATTTAGTTTAGTTATGTGATTGTTTTTTTTTTGCCCAACACAACTATCATTTCTGCTTTCTTTTGTTAATTTTTTTTAAAAGAGTATTTTAAAGAAGATAGAATTTGCAGCATAAATCATAAAGATTAAAGGATTTTACTTTTTTTTTTCTGTTGACACAATTGTTTTACTTCAGACAAAGTAAAGATTTTCAAGAACTAATAAGACTTGTTCAGCTCCCAGCTGTCAGTTAGTGTTTCTTTGTGATAAATAGCTCTTTTCTCTTCATAGACAGAACTGCATCAATTTAATCAAACGATTTTAATTTATTTTTTTTATCTAAATTTTATTTATTACAAAATCTTTGAAGAGATTGGAAAGAAGTCTGTTGTAAATCACTCATGAATGTTGTAACTGATCAGGGGAGGGAAGAAAAATAATTGTTTGCTTTGGTACTCTTTTAAATTTACCAATATTTATTCAATGATTTAATATTAAATAGTAGTAATATATGTGTTAAATAAAATATTTCTGATGTTAAAAAAAAACTCAGCTCTCCTTTATAAATATATAATAATAGCCTTTCCATAATGATGAAGGCTGCCTAAAAATTGAGTTAGCAGATGAACTTCTTATGATGGAAACCTGATTATTCTTTGATCTTCATTTTCAGGAAAATTAATCAAATAATTATTTGGCGTACCTATTTAAAAAAAAATTCTAACTGCCTCTGGGACATTTGATTTAAAAAAATTTCTGATACATTTGAGTGTAGATCATGATGGCATGGTAGGGATACAGTAAGATAATGCACTGGCCATTCCATTAAAAAAAGGTCCCTATTGCAAAATGTGTAGTAAAGGTGCTTGCTTACATTAGTGCTTGTATAATATTTTGCTCCTATGTAAAAGTTTGGGAGCTTTATGTAAGTGTTTATTTTTTGTGATTTTTTTACATGTTTTCTACATCTGCTTTTGAATCTATTGTTTTGCATTATAACTAGTACATTTCCATTTTATTGCATTTTTTGTTTGATATTATATCCAAAAGATTTTTTTAAATCTTAGTGTTTTAAGAGCCATTAAAATTATATCTGGGTCTCATTTTATGCGGGGAAAATGGTTCCTCAGAAAACGCACACAAAAGAAATCGCACAAAAATAGACTTAACTTACCTTGAAAAATGGGGGATAGATACTGTAATTTTCCAAAAATCGCATAAAAGCAAAGCAACAACGTAAAATTACTTTAAAATTCACATAAAAAAAAAAAAAAGGAAATAAAATACGACTAATAAAAAAATGTTAAATTTGAAAAAAATTGATAGAAGACAAACTTTTTTTACTTTTTTTTATTAATTACAGTATTTAATTTTATTCAGAACAATATATTTTTATGCATAATTTACATTTTTTTCATACATGCACAGTATTTTAATCATTATTGCTATTTGAGACATCAGATTCATCATGTGATGATGTGATGTGATGTATTGTAACTTCTTCTTAAATGAAGTCAAGAATCTCTCAGCAATTATGACCAGAGAAACCTGTTAGCTACTCAGTCAAATCAATATGATGGACAAATGTCCAATATAATTTATTTGTCCATAATATTGTCACAAACACATAAATAAATAATCAATCAAACAAGATTGAAATAAACAACTATTAATTATTTTGTTGAATTTATTTATTTATAATATGTGGATGCATGTTTAAAAGGAAATGTAATGTAAATAGTGTCCTGTAGATGGAGTGAATATTGATAATTGGTTATGTGAATCATGTACTATAATATCTTGAGAAGGTCTCAATGGAGATGAAAGCCGGTTTGATAAATATTTAAATATATTTATTAATAGTTGTTTATTTCAATCTTGTTTGATTGATTATTTATTTCTGTTAGCTACTTTATTTTACATTCCCCAGTCCATGTTTTCCCATATTCTGCTCCATCCCATTTCCACAACATAATCTTTGTCAACTCTATGGCCTTTATATCTAAATCCCAATAAATTTCTCTTATAGTGGATTCACCCAAACTAAAACATTTTCCAATCGCTGTTGATCCTTCCCATTTCTCTAAGCAGGGTAAACTAAAAATTTAAAATAAAAATAAGAACTTAGACTTATGATAATAAAAAGACATCATCTACTCACCGCTGTTGGGCAAAATTTAATTAAAACTAACAAAAATTAAATTCTTATTTTTCTCTTTAATTTTTTACTTTTCACTTCCATTTAAAAATCAAATCACATTATGTAATTTTTAAATTGTTAATTACAATTAAAAATCAGATTTTAATTTTTAATTGTCAAATTTAATTGTGCCCATTGCTGTTACTCATCTTTTACAAATACACTTGCGGACACTAAATGATTAATTGATTACGTACTCTTTTTAATTAGCAAAAATAGAATGTGATTTAAAATGCAAAAACAACAATATTCATAGTATAGGCATTTATAACATTTGAACAGATTTACATGGAGAGAGGTGGGTGGTGTGAAAGTCTGTGCTCATATACCCTATATTACATATATATAGCCGCAGGTATATAACAAGTCTGTGTTTCAGTTATTATAATCTTGTAAAATTTATTACTTGTGAACACTAAGTGATAGATTGATTACGTACTTTTTTTTAAAAAAAGCAAAAATAGAATGTGATTTAAAATGCAAAAACAACAATATGCATAGTATAAGCATCTATAACATTTGAACAGATTTACTTTATAATCTTGTAAAATTTAATGTGTGTAATATATGTGGAAATCCTGATTTTAAGTGAATTCTGAACTTCTTTATTGCATAAAATCTATTACAGTAATATTATAAAGCCTGAAAATATTGAAATTATTAGATGGAAGTCAAACTCCGCTAATGTGCTATTACTTTAAATATGACGTGTGAGTGTGAAAAATTTATAATATTTAAATTAATAGTGCATTATCGGAGCTCAATTTCTAATCTAATAATTTTTATCACATAAAAGAAAACCACATACAAAGATATTAAGAAGAAACATGAATCACATAACTTCAAAATCGCATTAAATAAATCTGCATAAAACGAGATCCGGGTGTATTGATAAATCTTTATATTCCAATTCCAAGGCTTACTAAAATTTATGATTGGATCTATAAGAAGTTATATTCAATTATATTAATTTTCTTTGATATTATGTTAAGTGACAAGTGGCAACTTAAAGTACTATTATTGATTACCAAATGGCTTTGTTCTTACTGTAAGATCCTAAATAAAAGAAAATAATTAGTTTATTGTTCAAGAGTTTATGTAACATTTGAGCACTAGAAGTGTGGTAAATTAATTTGTGCTCCAATAGCATTTAGCTCTCAAGTTTGCCACTCTACCTAGGTTTGGCAGCCTTTTAGTAATGTCATGCTGAACCTATGTTATTCTGCATGCCAATATGATTTGACCAATCATATATATAGTATAATAATAAGTCCAGTTTAGTGGGCTTCAAAATGGTAAATTATATACTTTTGAAGCCATTATAACCAGATCTTATATTATTGGTCATATCATATGTAAAAAGTATGTTTTGTTAAATTATATTGCATTCGAAAGACATGCTTAAAATTTTCTCATTTTGTGATGTAAAAAATCAATTTGAAATTGGAAGTTTTTTATGTATCCATTTTTTCTTCAAAACTATAGACATTTGAAATTTTTGACTATGGAAAATGTGTTTTAATTATACAATAGACATTTAAAAAAAAAAAAACCCAATGATTTTTAATTTCTTTGAGATCCAAACTATATTATCCAGACTCATTTTTTGCAACCTTCATTCATGCATTAACCTGACTATCACTAACTATAAACTTTTTTTTCTTCAAGTAAACATGTCAAAACATAAAAAAGTAGTATTTTATAATTACGAATATAAGTATTTCAAATGAATTAATCGATATAATACTCTACCTGAATATAAATTTACTCTAAACATGCAATTGTCTACAAAAATATCAAAAGTCAGTTGACTATCAAAAAAAATCTAGGCAAAATTAATCATCTCTAGGAAAAATATATATACAGGAATGCCTCGATTAGTGCTGTTAATTGATTCTGGCAATATCCTGCATTGTTTGAAACAGTATTAATCGAGGAACGAAAGCTGTAGGAAAAATGGTAATTGGTTCCAATAATTTTTTTTGTTAGCACTTTTTTCAATTAGCGATATATTAATGATGATTTCCATGTTTAAAATAAATAATAAAATGATACAATAAATAATAAAACTACTTAAATATACTGTATATTTTTTTAATGATTTTTTTTTTATTACCAAAAAATTGCAATATTGATGTCTGCATTGGTTTCTTCTTTGGCCTCTTCTCTTCATACATTTCTTTGTAGCATCGAATTGTAGTGTTGATATTTCAGCAAATTGTAAAGCTATGTTTAATATTTGGATCAGCTTCCATAATATAGTTGGAAAGAGTTTCAACTACATTAGTAATTTTCTCAAGTTCTTCAGCTGTTATTTCTTTTGTAGGAACTTCATGTAACTCTGCATTATCTAAGTTGGTCTCATCTTCATCATAGACTCATTGTGATTAATAAGAGTTTCATTATCCAAGTCTTTTGTATTTGATTCAATACTGTGCCGGTCAAAACATGCTTATCCATCTAACACGAGCTGGAACTCACAAAATGTACTTCAAACCCAGTCGAGCCCGAGATTTTGGTCAGGGACCAGCCTGGATTCGAACCCACTCTCCAAGCCCCAGATCAAACACCTAATGGATAACATAATGATGGCACACGAGAATTAATTCTTAATCCGGCCCACTAGCAAATCGGAGAAAACAAAAGACTCATGGACTTAAACATACATATAAACAACTTAAATACTACAGACATTCCAAAGATAAAATCTAATATATTAATTTAATAGGGGTTTTATTAATGAAATAGCTATGAGCAAATAGTGAATTGGATTGATTTAATAATGAGACAGAAACTGATATTGAAACGGTTACACCTGTTTCACCTATTATCTTCGATAATAGTATATATTTGTTGTACTCAGATGGCGTGTATTTCTTAAATTTTAAAAACTTTGTCCTTATAATATTGCGAGTATGTGCGTATATAATCGTCCTTACTAATTATAAATATTTATATACGAGCATATTCCATTAGATTTGTTAAAACTGAAATAAACATAAAACTATAATTAATTTATCTATATAGCAGCATAATTTTACATTTATAATATTACTTATTTTTCAATATTCTTTCTAAATAATTTTTTAAGTCAGTATTCATTTTAACTAATTTCCAAGTTAGATAATTTTCAATTCTTTTGTTTGCTTAAAATTACAAGCAGAAAGTTTTATCAGTTTTAACACTTCGTTCTAAAAATAAATCTTTGGCTAAAAATTTGACCTATTTAAAAATTATAACCAAGACCAATTATAATATTCAGTCAGGCATAAATCTATACAAAATCTTTACAAATTGCTTGTGACCATTCTCTTGAAAATATATCTTTTAAAACTGATGTCAATTAAAACAATAGAGTCTTACCAAGTCCAGATTTAGATATACTTAATATTTTTACTAACTGGATATTTGGTTAAAGGCTAGTTTAAACTAGTCATCTTGTGATGTGGCATGACTCAAAGTAGGAGGTTACTACTGTCAAAAATATAGCATAAAAAGGGGCCCAAATAGCCACCAAAGCCTCTAACCTAGCCTCTTCCATCCATCTATCATAACCGTGTTAATTTTTTGCTGTTGCTGTGACCAGAGCTGAAGTTAAATAAGACTGTCTGCCGTTAAAAATCTAAATCTTAAAAAAAAAACTACCAGCCAAGCTGCTCCAAAAATGACCGTTGGCTAGAAGGCAAAGAGACAGCCGTTTGCTCTTCCACGAGCGGCTACTGATGACAGAAAACCTCCACCATGCCCATCACTGTAATAAAGATGTACCCGAGAGACCAGAGAGTGCCTGACCAGAGAAATGGGGAAAGCTGCCACCGAGATAAATTCGCGAAGCTACATGCAGACTAAAACCTAAGAGAAGCCCAGCCTGACTGAATATAGTGAGAAGCACATGGAAACAATGCCTTAACTCTTAGCTAACCTACATCATATTTCGATGATTTTTTTTTTTTCTTTCTACTAAAAGATAAATGTACGTAGAAAAATACGATCTAGAAACTCCATGACGTAGCTTTCGAATGTTTATTTCAAAAAAATCTTAAAATTTAAATTTTTAGCATTTTAATCAACAACAGTATTTAATTATTTTTCTTTTTTAATAATTTTTGTACTTATCATGGAGATAAAAGACAAAAATAATTTACGGGGCTACAGAGCATATCTCCGACTATTAAAAATGCGACAGAAGCTGAATGTAATTTTGTAAGAACATTTAAAATTTTTATTTTTTATTTTTTAGTAAAAGATAATATATTTTGTAAAAGTTCACTTTTTCTTTTTAAAATATAAAACCATCATAAATAATATGGAATCACTTATCATAAAGAATATAACATAACTGGTGTCCATAAAGAATATAACATCACTGATGTACACAAAAAATATAAAATGAAGAGAGAAACTCATTTTATCATAGTGATATAGACAGTAGACTACAATTTCTAGTTTTAGACAGACAAGAACAATTCTATGATGATTTTTTGTATCTTTTATTAGGAGAATTTTTTTTATAGATTTGACATTTAGAACATTGGACAAGATAAAAATGAAGAAGCATATCCGACTTTTTTGAGATTGTAATTGGATATCTAAAGTAGAATGTTATACAGTTAGAAAGATAGTTGAGGATCAAAGAAATTATCACTGAAGATGTATTTTCAATTTTAATTAATGTTACTTATCATATTATGAACAAACAATAAAATAATAAGTATTTCGGATGTGAAAATTTCTTTTTTTCCTTATTTTTTATATAGTTATCACTATTTATTTTATGTTTATTGTTTTCCTTAATGTTTCTAGTTTCTAGCAATGTAATTGTTTTTGCTCTAACATAATTAAAACTGAAGTTATTGTGAAAATTGTGTGTCAGGCCAGTATTTTAAAAAGTTCAATATGGCGGCTTGAAGCTGATAGAGTTAAAAGAAACTTTGCCGGTAAATCCTTTCTGAAATATTAAATCTCATAACTAAAACGTATTCTAAATGAAAGCTAGCTAACTAAATCATATAATCAATTAGATTTTCTAAATGTTCAATTAAAATGTTTATCTTAAATTTGTTTAAATCTTAGAACACTCGCAAATGCTTGCTTGATCATTAATAATTTTAAGTAGTTGATCATTAATAATTTTAAGTAGTCCTAAACATCTAGTTTCTATAAAACCATACAAGAAATTCATTTCTAAATTATAAATCTTATTGATTGTTTATGCAATTTATTCTTATGTCATCTATCTATAGTTTTAAGTTCATGTTAATTGATTTATGCGGTGTTTTTATCAGAACGGAGTCTTGTGTGTTAATAAATTATCGGGGGGAGGGGAGTGAGTAATCTCTTTTATCATATCAGAGTATTGCGATATAAAGAATATAATCAAGACTCTTTTCTGAATTATATGTGATAGAATGCATCGATATTTATAATGCCCGAACAAGTTATTTAAAATCTTTTGATAAACTTATTTAAAAATGTATATTTGCGTATATTATTTAAAATGCATCTTTTTCTCAAGTTATTGAAAATGAAAATGTTTTGCTAAAAGTTATTTAAAAGGTGTATTTAGCGTATATTATTTAAAACGCATCTTTTCTCAATTTTATTTAAAGTGAAATGTTTTGCTAAAGTTCTATAAAATGAAAATCTTTTGCTAAAGTTATTTAAAATATATATTTAGCGTCTATTATTTAAAACGCATCTTTTCTCAAGTTATCTAAAATGAAAATGTTTACTAAAGTTAGTTAAAACGTATATATTGCGTATGTTATTTAAAACGCAGATTTTACCCAAGTTATTTAAGAATTATATTTGCGTAAGTGATTTAAAATATGTATTTTGCCAGTTATCTGAAAAAGTATATTTCACGCAAGCTATTTAAAATATAGATTTGCATTCGTTAGTTAAAACCCATTTTTCATTATTAGTAAGGTCTATTTTGACGAATTATTTAAGATGTGTAATTTATTTAAACATCAATAATTTGCGTGAGCTATTTTATAACTCACATTTTATTATTTAACAATCAGTTTGATATTAGATCTAGTTATACTACATATAACTAATATCCCAGTTCTATAAGTAGCTATGCAGAGAAACCTTAAATCAGATTCTCATTATCGCCATCATTTTATAATTTAATAATCTCATTTATGAACTTGACCGGTGGTAGTAGCACTGAAGAAGTTAAGATTTTGGCGTAATTAATTTATAAAATATTAGTCTAGCGTTGCGAATGTATTGCTAATTTGCATAAATATGCATTTCTACTTGCTATGTCTATAATGGCCCATCTCAAGATTGTTCCACGTCCAGTCACGCCTCGAAAGTTTAGGCAACGGTGACATTTTCTTCGTATTTCATTAAGTCACGCCTCGAAAGTTTAGGCATATGTGACAATTATTCATACTTAATGGAACCAAAGCGTTTCCAAAGGGCTCATAAGCCAAGCTTCTGTTCACTTAATTAAAAGGCCTCTTCCATTATAGCAAGCAGATCGGTTAGGGAACCGTTTACTAGGTAATAAACCCAATTAAGAATGCATTCGAGTTGCACTTATCTGATACTCTAGTTTCTAACGCCCTAGAATCTGACGTTCAACTGCCACCACATTTCAGTTCATTTTCCCTAGAAAGTAATTTCGGCGTTGATCCGAACTAGAATCAGAGTTAATGTGTTTATCTGTATAACAATTATATATCACGCAAATGTCTATAATATGATTTGATATATTAATAATATAATCTTAAACTTAGTATTTATAATATCTTAGACCATATAATCTCCATCATTTGTCAATAAATCGATCGCTCTAGCTAGCTAATTATAACCGATTTCAAATATATAAAACATGGTATGAATTAGAACATGAAAGATGACATAAGCTTATTAAAAAGTCATGCTTTGTAATATTATTTTATAACCCTGAGCATCCACTCATTGCTTTGAGAGATTATTGTATAGCCATGAGAATCCACTCATTGCTTTGTATTATTTGTATAACCCTGAAAATTCACTCATTTCTTTGTATTATTATTTGATAACCCTGAGAATCTGCTCATTGCTTTGTATTATTTGATGATCTAGAGCATCCACTCATGGCTTTGTAATATTGTTTTATAACCCTAGTGTTCACTCACCTGCGTGTGAGCTAGCTATACGCAACTTGCTATGCGTCAATATTTATTAAATGTTATATTAAATTTATGAAATATAAATTTGTCTCAGTCTCATTACTTGCTCATTATCTTATGAATCACTAGTTAAGGTATATAATAGAATATGTAATAAGGGGGGAATGTCTCATGTTTTACTGCTTTGCTATTGCTGGAACGTGATCAAAGAGGTACCGAGTGTAACCTCAGGCATGTCATTCACGATGGGTTGACTTGGAAGCACGAGTGAGAGAGTTAAGGTATGATCAGACGTAGGGTATTACTATCCCGACTTGGTCAGCTTTTGATTCTCTGGCTTGGACTCTCAGTCTGTTGAGCAAATGTACAAACCTGACCGTTACAATATATGATGAATTAAAATATATTTATTGACAATTGTTGTTGGCAAATGCACGCAGGCATTTTATTTATAAAGTAACATTATTCTAGGCCATTTAAACAATAATTGATACGTTGGCTATTATTTAATTGCGCCAATATTATTTAATGGAAACAAATACCCTACTATATAACTAATCACTACATTAACTTTTATTAGTTATGCCCTTTCATCATCAGTTCGAGTGGCTATTGTTCGTGAAATCAAACCAGGTCTGGAGTGAAATTTAATAATACATGTGATTATAATAAGTTTTTATATTAAACATGGGCATATAAAGCATCCCAGATAGCTTTAGATCGAACGGGTTTTCAAGAATGCTTTGGTTTAATGCCGAAGATTTCATATTAGTGAGGAAAGAGTTGGCTATAACGATTTTACTAATATGCTAGGCACAAGTAAAATATAATAATAAAGTTGCTCTGTGTATGGAAAAATAGTTTTAGGGTTTTTGTGACAAACAACGATTTACCAAATAACCGGTGTCATGCTGCTAAAAAGGGAACCTTTATTGGTTCAATGAAGTGGGGGGGACTTACGTGCTAATCTGGCCCTTAGTTCAGTATTAGCTACTGCACTACCCATAAAAGAGGAAGATGGGCTGGACTTACGTGGCTCCATCTTATATATATAAAACAGCACGAGAAAATATTAATGTTTCACATCTGCCAAGCCGAAGGATATAATAATTTAAATATATATTAAATGAACACCAGTTCATCAGCTTGATCAAAAGAGCCAACTCTTCTGTAGCATGAGAAATATGATATGCTACTGACGGGAATATATATATACAAACTTTACTTTATCCCGTTCAATCTCTTTAGTTATCTATAACTACTAAACTTTAAAAAAGGGGAAAAGTATATTTAATAAGGGACTTACAAATATTTTACTAAAAAAATATACTTATGATTGCACTCCAGGCTAGTTTAATCTTTAGTAATATAATAATTAAAGGTTGAAAAGCCACATTTTATAGTTATATTAATTAATTTACTAAATAACAAAATATGAATTTGGGTTTCAAAACAGCGCACGAAATGACGCTATACAAATAATAATACGGAGATTTTAAATTTATATCTTTAAAAACATATTCTATAATTAAATGCATGCCGTTTCGAAACATAGGCATAATTAATAATAATTAAAAATAAGCAAAAGAAAAGCAAAATATAACTGCAGTGATTAAATTATATAGCAAAACATTAATTAACACAGAAATTTAGCAAAAGTATTTCATTTTATAGAATTTAAAGATTATTTGGAAAACAATTTAGAAAGAAGTTTCAATAATATAGTTAGCTAACCTGTTTTTGAAGAAATAATGATTGTTTTGAATTTCACATAGAGCTCTGCTATTTTAGTAATATTAAAACAGTTCTCCTGTAGATAGACTGGAGATATTCAAACTGGAATGAAGGTGATTTCTTTGGCGGCTTGTAGCATCTTCAATTTAGTTGGGAGACGATTTTAAAATGGTGTTGGAACGAAAGCTAGTCCCTTTTAGCGGCTTATGACATCTTTTATTTGGTGTAAGCTTGTTGGTTGTTGCTTCGGCATTTGATGGATTGAACTCAGCGTTCCATCACGGGAACGGCAGCAAAATTTTGCCTGACTTTAGCCGGACATGGTAAAATTAAACAATTTATAACTTGGATAGTAATAGCTCTTCAAAAGCAAGATGGAGTATCTATTTTCCCGCTTAAAATAAGGCCTATTTATACATTTTCACAAAACCTTAACACCTTTTTGGAATTTCGTTTGCCTCGGGACCAATTGACTTTTAATTAAACAAAATAATATAATCCAATTTCTACAACAGATAACGTCTCCGAGGTGTTACATTTAATTTACTTAAAATTTATTAAAATATATAAATTATATAATTTGATTCAGTTTCATTAATTAAATTCCTTTTTAGGTGTTAAAGAAATGGTAAAGCTTAGCAGAAGGAACGGTATTCTGATTTAATCATAAAGTCTTTTGTTGAAACAAAAATCAATCAGTAAACAGATTTTACATTAACCCGGGGTGTGGTCCTAATTGATTTCTTGTTTACACAAAATTCTCATTTTTAATTACAAACTGATGATTTTTATTTTACTTAAATAAATAACTTTTAACATATTTGTTTTTGCAAAATAACAAATTGGACTGATTTAAAAAAAATACTTTAGTTTCTGTTATATATATAAAACATTAAATCATAAAATCGTTAAATATATTTTAAAGAAAACATTTTACATTATTTTTATTTAAACTTAAATATATATATATATCATTCCAATGTTTAACTTATCCATCCACATACGAATATAATAGCGAATATAATTAAGAATTGACTGAAAAATTAATAAAACATTTTATAATAATTTATGAGGATTTCTACACTATAATTTTATCAAACCTGTCTAATTATAGCGTACTTTCGTATGTAAATGGATGATGCCATTCAAAGCGGCCATGATAACAAAGTTTTACCGCTCGACTTACATATTACATTTTTACATTTAAGATAGGTTCGAAACTAGTTCAGACGAGTAGGTCATTATGTTGATGGTGAAACGGAAAGAGATTGGAAGGTTTCCGTTTCAATATACTCAAACATTTTGGCAGAATCTAATTCTTCAAAACCAAGTTCTTTTCCAATTTCTACTATGTTATTCGTAACTTCAGCAAAATGGGCTTCAAAACCAATGAAATCATTTGCACAATGTGGTATGATATATTTCCATACTGCTCTCATATTACTGGCTGTAACTTCAAGCCATGCTTCTCCTATGTTTTCAATAGCATTTCTGATGTTGTAGCTCTTCCAAAATTCAGTTAAAGTTTGAGCATTTCCCCCTGTTGTAGCTTTTATAGCTTGTGTGAATGTTTTGCACAAATAATAGGTATTAAAAGTTGCAATGATACCTTAGTCCATTGGATGAATTAATGAAATGGTATTTTGTGGAAGAAAACTTATTTTTACATGCTTATTTAAATCACAAAGTCCAGTTGAATGACCTGGTGCATTATCTAAGGTCAATAAAATCTTACAAAACCATTTTCTCTGCAATAATGCTCTGTTGCAGGACAAAAGTAGTTGGTAAGCCAATTTTCAAATAAATTTTTTGTGACCCATGCTTTTTTATTTGAGCGCCACAATACGGGGAGAGTGTTTTTTGAGAAACCTTTAAGACTTTTAGGATTTTCAGCATGGTACACAAGCATCGGTTTTAATTTGAAATCTCCTGCTGTATTTCCACCCAATAAAAGTGTTAGGCAGTCTTTTGAAATTTTATATCCAGGGCATGCCTTTTCATTTGCTGCTATATAAGTTCATGTTGATAATTTTTTTCAAAACATCCGTTTCATCAACATTAAATATTTGTTCATCTTTATAGCCTTCTTTTTCTATAATTTCATTTAATTCCTGAGAATATTTTAAAGCAGCTTCGTTATCTGCATTTGCACTTTCACCTACAATATGGATATTATGAATGCCAGTTTGCTTTTTAAAATGAAAAAATCACCCACGACTTACTGTAAAAATTTCACTAGTTTCCTATGCTTCTTCATTTTTTGTTTTTCTTTCAAGTCATTGTAGAGACTAAGCGCTTTAGGTAGAAATTTTCATTAAACATAGAGGAATTTTTTTTTTTATTTAAATCTTCAACCCATATCAATAACAGCTGTTCCATATTTACCATTAGACTGTTTCTGTTTTTAGTTATTGATTTCGATAAATAAGATCCTGCAGCTATACCATGCGATTTATATTGATCTTTCTTTTTAATAATTTGTTTAACTGATGATTCATTTATTCTTTTTCCACAGCCTCTTTTAGCAAAGGAAGCACCTTCTTCATGAATTCTATTATGCCAAGTTTTTGTTTTAATGTTAACCACTTCCATGTGTCATTTCCAGAAGGACTTTTTCTTTTATGGTTGTTTAGTTGTTTATAAAAGGGGTGATTATAATTTTTTAAAAGCTGAAAATAATGACTAACTCAATTTCAATGTAGTGTGGTTAGTTTAAGTGCAAATACTGTACTAAACAATGTGCGTCTAGCACAACTATCACACAGTGTATGATAACCATGTGCCAAATACAGGCAATGGGAAATTTGAGCAGGATGTTTTATTATGTTTTTTGCTCATAAAAAATAACTACAGTAATTTTAAATTTTAATTTATTAATTAACAAACCTGTGTAAAATTTGATTTGTAATGTACTGTATTCTGTTTTTATTTTAATTTTACTGTTTTAATATCTTAATTTCTTTGATCACAAGATACATTACTACAATACTCTCTCACTTTCTTTCTCTTTCTCTCTCTGACAACTTCTCCTATTTGGTAGAATATTTGATTTTTATTTAACAAGGATAATTTTTAGTGGATTATTGTTCTATTGTTTTCGAACCGTACTAATCGAGGCATTCCTGTATTTCCACCTCACTTAGCTCTTATCTTTATTGAAAATAGCAAAAATCAAGTGTATGTTTATTGAACAAAATAATTATTAAATTAAGCTGAATAATGATTTCCATTAACATCTGAGTCACCTAGCAAAATGTAGGTAAATGCATGTGCTGTAATTAGAATATAACTTTTTACTATTTCAATTCAATCAGAATGCCATTGATAATCCTTGGTATAGAATATAATAGTCTATTTTCCTTACCATTGAATCCACCTTCAGGTAATGCTTTAAGTATGACCTTTTTTTTTAATATATATATTTCTAAACATATTTTAATTCCTGTTTGTTTTAATTAAATTTTTTTATAAACACTTATCCATAACCATGTAATAGTACACTAAATGTTACAAGAATTCTAATTCTACTGTTATTCTTCCGTTCATCTTGTAATTATTTTTTTTGTTTGCACTAGTTATGCTGAGTAAATATTAGTTTTATTGCTACCAATAGCTTCACTTCAAATATTTACATTTGTTTTAATTTAAAAGTCATTGCTATTTACTAATTTTTTGCATTAAATTCTATTATTACATTAATTTGGTTAATATAAGAATTAACTTGTTTGTGGATATATTTTAATTTAAGTTTGAATTTTGAAAACCTTTAAGACATTAAAAAAAAAAAAAACAGACTTTTCGTGAGAATCTATAAAACAAAGATTCATAATTACCATACTTTTTGTCAACAGTTTATACTCTTGGTAATATTTTAAAATATTTTCTTAATTATTTATTCTAGCATTTCTAAACATTTCTAAAGAATTTTATTAGTGAAAATAAAATGAATCAAGGTGAGTTTATAATATAAAAATCCATGTTTAAAATCTTTTCATTTTGCTTATATGCATTTAAGTAAAATCTGTGTATAAGAATTATATATAACATTAGTAGTAATGGCATTCCAGATGCATTGTTCTATTTAACTATTACTTTTTTTTTGTGATTAAAAAAGGAGGGAGTAAGTTAATACTATACTAACATATTTTCTGAATGAATTTAAATAGACTACAATATAAATACTGTCTTCTAACATAGTTATTTCCTTGGATATTATTTCTGAAATATCATATACTCACTAATCATTTATTTATACTTACTTATTTTGCAATGCAGTTAAAAGGATTATTGTAATAAATATACTAAAACTTTTATTCTCAATTGATTCTAAAATAATGCTTGTATGTCAAAATATTATATAGATTTCTTTACTTAATTTTACAAGGGCAATTTTTGAAATAATTATATTATAATTTTTTGTGTGTGGTATTAATATTTTATTATTATCATCATCATCCCGTATTAGATTAGCTTATTATAAAATATGTTTCTATAATACTTAATAAAAGTCTTTATACATTGAATCTATTTCTCACATGAATTTTATAGCTGAAGAAATCTGTTTTAATTCTTATAATTTTAATTAAAATATTGAAGTATAGTCATTTTATATATTTTTTATGCTAAAAGTACAATTTATTTTTATGAAGATCCAAAAGAATAATTAAGAAGAAGAAAAAAGATAATTGATAATTTTATTAAAGTTTACTTTAAACAGTTTAAGGAGCAAAATTACTGCTGAGCTATTTTGGTAATTTTTTTAAAAGCAAAATTATAAACAAAGATAAATTATATAAGCATTGATTTCTATATAATTTCTTTCTTTTTTTTTTTGTAGATGACTTACCAAGCAACTAACTATTTGATCTTTTTTTTTTTTACTAGACATTATAAAAAAGTTTTGTTTTTATAAATGCTCTACATTAATTTTTCATGTAAGTTACAAGAATTTTAAAGACAATTTTTTTTTCAAAACATAAAAGAAAAAAAAACCCCAAATCTTTGAGTTTATGTTAAACTTTTGACATAATGTTTTGTAAAACTTCAGTAAAAAAAAAAATGCTGTAATTTTTCTCGATTATTAATATATTCTGAACTCTGGAGCTGTAGGTCTGTAATTATGATTCCAGCTGTAACATTTCTGATACTTAAACTTTTCATGATATCTTGAGCAACAATCTATTTGATTAATTTTTGGTGATCAGGTGATGATTGTATGGATTGTGTAGTAATAGAATGATGATCTATTGAACACAGAGTTTATGATTTCCAGTTCCAGTTATATTATTTTCAATGCTCAAAGTTTTTATAAACTTCTGAACCTATACCATTCAATTATTTTTTTCCTCAATTGAGACAAAAATAGTCTGGGTTTAGTGAGAGAATATGGATGAGTATTCTTAAGAAATTCAGTCTAGAATTCTTCCATTGCTTATTGGAATGTTTTATTTTCAATTCATTTGATATCTTAGAGATATCATCTTAATGGGGAAAATTTGCTTAAGATATTAGAACTTTGTTTCAATGAAGTTGTAAACTGAGAAATGTAAATTAGAAAATACTACATCTGGGTTATGTGAATCACTCAATTCTAGTTCATATTTAATAAACAAAGAATAAATTCAAATAATTTATTCCAAATTTATGTCAGGATAAAATGTATTTATGTTGGGGCAAGTCTTAAATATTTTGAAAGTAATATTAGAAAAAAGATATAATTATACCAAAAGATTCTTAGAAAAAGTACCCTCCCCTACACACATGATAATTTGTACAATTTTTATGTTAAAGAGAAAATTAAATTTTACAATAATAAAATTAAATTAACTATTCATATTGGATAATTATTTTTGGAAGTGAACATTTAATGTAGAAGTTAGAGAGGTTTTTTTCCCCCACCAAAAAATAGAAAACTTCTGATGTAAAAGGTTATTATTAGAAAAGTGTGAATTAGTTCTTTTATATCAGGGGTCCCCAACCCTATGCCCGCGGGCACCATGGTGCCCGCAGACCATTTTACATGTGCCCGTCGCTATCCAAACACGATAAAAACTTATTTATCTGATACAAATAAATTTAATTTTTAAAATTTCTTATAAATTATTGTATTATATTGTAATCAAATTGTAGGGCATACTATACTTTTACAGCGTAAAAATATAAACGTTAATTATATGTTAAAATTTTATTTTTGAAATAAATATTTTTTTGTACATTATGTGTATTATTAACAATATCCAACTATAAATTTACATTGAAAAAATAAATGACGCCCACCACCTGGTTGAAAAAAATAAATGGTGCCCGCCACCTAGCTGGTATTATAGAATGTGCTCTTAAGTGCAAAAAGGTTGGGGATCCCTGTTTTATATAAATAGAACCAGAGAAAGAATAAAATATAAATATTTATGAAATAGCTATTAACATATATTCTAACTGTTTAATGGAATGATTAGAAAGAAAAATAGACATCCATTTTATAATTTCAAAATGGAGATATTTAGATCAGTGGTCTTCAACCACCGGTCTTTGCTGGTCCGCGATAGACTGGCAAGAAAGTTTTAATAACAAAATAATAAGATTTAAACTTTTAATTAATATAAACCAGTGTTTTTCAACCCTTGGTCCGTGGCCGGCACCGGGCCGCGGAACTTTTCTAACGGTCCTCGCTAATAACAAAATAATAAGAGTTTAAACTTTTAATTAATATAACCAATTTTTATTTATTTTTTCATCTCATTTTTACCCAATTAAAAAAAAAAAAAAAAGAAAACAGAAGGAAAACAAAATCTAATCAATCATACATAAATTAATTTGTTTTTCTAGTTATCACAGACGTTTATGGGGAGGGGGGTAGAATTAAATTTTTTATTACTTTTCTAAAACAAAATTAAAAAAAAAAGTTTTTTATTATACAAACTCCATATATATATAAAACTTTATCTTATATATTTAACATTGTTATTTTGATCAGTTATAACAATTATGCTCATCTTTAAGAAAATTTATCTATAGACTTCTGCTGGTCTGCGAAACCTTATCCTTATTTTTGTTGGTCCGTGGAACCTTATCCTTATTTTTACCGGTCCGCAAGTGTGAAAAGGTTGAAGACCACTGATATAAACAATTTTTATTTATTTTTTTCATCGCACTTTTACCTGATTTAAAAAAAAAGAAACAGAACAAAATCTAATCAGTCATACATAAATTAATTTGTTTTTCTAGTTATCACAGACATTTATGGGGGAGGGGGATAGAATTAAATTTTTTATTACTTTTCTAAAAAAATTCAAAATTAAAAAAAAAAAAGTTTTTTATTATACAAACTCCATATATATATATAACTTCATCTAAGGCTAAGCTGTTTACATCTTTAAGAAAATTTATCTATAGACTTCTGCTGGTCCATGAAACCTTATCCTTATTTTTGCCGGTCCGCGAAACCTTATCCTTATTTTTACCAGTCATCCGCAGGTGTGAAAAGGTTGAAGACCACTGATCTAGATGAGCAGCGTTTTCAGCTGATTGAGAAGTTTTGCATTATTGGATTAGTAAAGAAGAATGCATCTATTTTTATTTTAACTGTTGAATTAATATAAATAAATGTATATAAGAAATTCGTAATAAACTAAGTACAAATGAATATTATTCATTTTTGTAAACAAGGGTAGTTTGCAAATGCTTAAATTTTATAATTACAGGAAGCAGATATTAATGTAACAAAAATAAGCTGTAGAAAAACATTCTGTGATATATTAATAAAACAAAAGAAATGATATAGATAGATATAATTTTTATTTATTAAAATATATATACACAAATATTAAAGTATAATAATTTGTGATTGAAGTAACTATAAATAATTTCATATGAAATTTTAGTAGCTGTTTATTATTATTATTTTTTTTTGATAGTTTTACTTTTATCCCCAGTAAACAGTGCGTGTTCTAATTTATTATATTTTATCAGTATAATTAAAAAAAAAATCCACATATAATTCCCAATTACTTCTTCCAATTTTATTTGTTCTAAAGAGGACATATGTTTACTTTGTGGAACAATGTCAAAAGATGGTTCTTTGATTTATCCATGCCCTATATATATATATACATCTTTTTTTTTTAATACAGAATAATTTTTCTTTTCATACATCACATGAAATAAATTATATCTTATTTTTTGTTATTCATGAGCATCTTGTGACTCTTCCTGATCAATATAAATCACTCAACATGAAAGGAAAGATTTATGCTCATGGTGTTTTCTTTATGTTTTTATGTGAATATTTTTAATACTTTGCCTAAGAGATTTTGCAATAATTCAAGTATTTGTTTGAGTAAGTGGTTATGAATAAGCGATGACAGTATGAATATTAGTAAGCAAAAGATTGTACATATATGTATAAAAGTACAATATAATAACTAAGCTTTTAACTTATATATAGAGTGTACGAAATGATGAGTGGATAATTAGTGGTTTAATATTCACATTTTCAAAATTCAAGAGGTTTTATTGGATCATAATTATCAAGATTTAAGGATTAACTGCATTATTTATGTTTTTCAGGAATAAATACTTTCCATTGAAATTTTATATTTGATTTGTAGTGATGGGAAAGAAGCGTTTTTAAAATACATTATAATAAAATATTGTATGAAAATTGTTACTAATTTCCCATACCGTTGAATTTGTTTTTGCTAGTCTTGAAAATAAAGCAGTTTGATTTTTAAAAGCTCTAGATGACTTCACTTATTTTTAAATATCTGCAATTATAGTATTAAAATAATAATCAATCATTGTCATTGATTTTTTTTTTTTAAATTAAAAAGAAATTTGGGCATTTTATATCCCTTCACGCCCTGTTTAATATGCTGTATATAAATGCAGAAAAAAATAGAGATAATAGAAAAAAAAGTTCTTAAGTGAAATTATTGATGTGAACAAGTTTATTTCTGAAATTATAGAGATAAAGAATGATTGGGACAGGGGTAAGAACTGTTAGTCTAATATATTTAATTTTGAAAAGTAAACTTTATTTACTTAAATGATATAGTGTACAAGCATATATTAATTTACATAAATTTCTTTTTAAATATCAATCTTTTTTTATATAATAAAATACTATTATAATTACAAAACACTAGAAAAAAAAAAAAATAATTATTACATTTATAAACTTTAAATATTCTATTTAAAAAAAATGAAGTAGAAAGACTACATAAATATAATGAAAAAAATTAAGAAAAATAAATAATATATATAATAAATCTTTTATAGTAAAGTAATTAATTTCTGAACATCCCATTCAAATTAAATATAAAAACCCAATTGTAGATGAATAAACCAATTATTAATATTTTTTTTTTGTTTTTTAGTGCAAAAAAAATATTATATATATTGTTTTTAACTTTTTTAGTAATTATACAGTAGATAAAAGCATTTATTTAAAACTTTTTTTATAAGTTATTTTTTATTATTCAAATATTTTTTTGTATTATATCTATTTAAAACGTTGGCACAATAATATATTTTAAAGGAAATTCTTGGTGCATTAAAAATCAATTCTAACATTATTTGTTTATGAAAAAAACATTTTAAAAAAGTAACTTTTACAATCAAAAGAAAATAAAATTTCATTTATTTTTTTTAAAAATGTATCATTTTTATATTCAATTGAAATGGATTTGTTTTTATTTCTATTTTAACTGATTGTTAATATTTTTTACTGTAACCTTGTTTTAATTAAAAGCATTTAAAAATATACTGTCCTCATGTACATCACTGAAAATTTACAGCGCCAATATCAACACATCTGAAATTTGGTACAACAACACTTTTACAGTAATCAAACCAGGAAACCATCCTGAAGTATTTTATTGTCATATTACAATACCATTGATTTTTAACATGTGTTCAAAATTTAAAGGAAGTTAGTTCATTTGATAAAAGTCTGTTACATCTTGATTACAAATTTTATTCTAAACAAACAAATATAATTTCTAAATTAAATAAAAGTGGTTAAAATAATTAGTTTAAAAAAAAAAAAACAGGTAAAAGAACAATCTATTTACTAATTTGCAACTTGTATTAAATATTAGAGGTGTCTATGTCTGATTTTTAAATTTGGTTTTATTAATAGATTTATTTTTTAAAAAAGATAATAATTTAGGGTACATGGAATTGAAAGTAAAAATGATATTTTAGAAGTTACATGGAAGGAATAATGAATGTTGTAGTTCTAATATTGGGGGGAATTTTCTGCATTGTCTTTTAGTATATGTAAAGATGGAATTTAAGATGATGTGATAGGTCCTTGTATTTGTTTAATGCAGTGCTTTCAAGTAAAAAATGATAGATGGTTCATCTTCATGATCACTTAAGGAACATGATATAGAACATGGTATATTAAAAATGAGAACTAGATATCCTAGACAAGAAATTGAAGTTGATAACAAGAGCTTCAAGAATAATTTTAGAAAGTTTAGTTATTTAGATTCTAGAAACCAATGTTTGAACTCTTTAATGAGAAAGTAGCAGCTGATATGAAGATCTGGATTAAGAGCAGCTTCAGAATTTAGTAATGTGCATTTGAATATTTAAGTTTTGATTATAAATGAAGAACTAGTAACATGAGTGTGTTCCATTGTATAAAATTTAATTGTTCTAACTTTATTATATGAGAGTGTTGGAGTATCACTTAATATTACTGTAAACTTGATATATGAAAAACAGTTTTGAAATATGCTTAGTGCATAGACATGCCATTGAATTTAGTATGTTTTATATTTTGTGATCGAAATGGAAACAGTCTTCTAAATCTAAATCAGTTAAAAACAGAATTAATTAGTTTTTTTGATAAAATGATTAATATATTTAACTAGAGGGGTATAATAAGTTATTTTTAGGAAAATAAGAATATTGATGAGCAGAACTTTAGCACAGATGGAAAGATATGTTTTAGAGAAACAGCTGAATGTTACTGCATAATTGTTGGAGGATATGTACGTGAATGGTAAAACCAAAGATTTTTGACCAATAATCTGTAAGAATGGAGTTAACTTTTTCACTAGACTGTTCTCCAAACTGAAAATTTGTCTGTATTAAATTGAAGGGGGGGAGTCTTCTTTATAATAATTATCAAAAATAGAGAATAGTTAAGCTAGAAATTTGTTTGAAGAAGGATTATTACTGATCATTCATTTATGAGTATGTTTTTTTTTTTTTTATTTAACAAAGTTGGAATTTGAATATCTGGTGAATTGATATCAATCTGAACATGGGAAGGATAAATAAATAAGATAAAAAGAAGGCAACTTACTGAAGATCCTTGAAGATAAAATTATATGGATAAAACTGGATATATATCTTTATCTCACTTAATGAGAGCAATTGGTTCCCCAAAACTCATCATTAAGCAAGAATATGGTACAAAGAACAAATAGTTATAATGGCTTTCTAGGGGAAAAAAATTTGCTGGTTATTCCAGCAAAAATTTCATTAAAAGCTGTGAACAAAGAACTTAACCTAGTATATATAGCAATTAAAAAAAAACTCTTAATGTACATTATATGTTTGTGTAAACTGCCATGTGTATTATGCAAGTATGCTCTTAAAATATGTATGTATCTATGATAATGCAACTTAAATTGATTTAAAATTCTTATCTTAAAATTGTTTTGTCCAGTGATCCATTAATCAGTCATAATTATTCAGCTTTTTGAGACATCAATTTTTTATTCTAAAGTTCGTTGTTGTCTTCTAAATCCTTTGATGATCTTGTTTTTTTTTTTTTGGAGGAGGTCACCAAACGTTGATGGCTGAGAATCTCTGGAGAGAAAGTTTTGAATAAATGGTTGATATGCTTATTGGATTTTCTTTTTATATGGGTTGCAATGATTTTATGATTGTAGAAAGTTTAGAAACACAATAATTTGAGCACTTTGTTCTAGTTTCGGTTTGTTTTTAAAAATAGTAGTAGTGACAAACATAGATAAACCCATAGAAAAACATGTCATGATTTCATTCTCCTTCCAATTGATATAAGATATCCATTTCAGTTTCCAAACTCAGAGATTTTCTTGATTTTTTCATGGTCATATTAGTTACTGCTTTGATTTTAGTTGAAAATGTATGTAGCTGTTATGTCTAGCTGATCTAAGAGTACACTTACATGAGTACAAATCACTACTAAACAGTTAATATTTAGATAATTTAATAAACATCCTTAATAGCATCTTAATTATTTACATTTATATGATTATTTTACATAATAAAGCCTGAAGGCATATATAAATAATAATGTAAATCAATATGACCTGCAAGAGTCCTAGCTGACTGTTTTCACATTTGGAGGCCAGCTCTCCACACTTGAAGTCACTATGCCATGGGAGATGATCTCCAATATATATGTCAGTTCGCACAGGTGAAGCTCCAAGAATCAAGTGAAGTCTTCTTGATCCAATTCATACTGAGGCATTCGTTGTTTTTATCCCTGAAGTTGATTGGCTTGTACTCCCATCCATCCACTTGGGAATTCTTCATTTCAATAAATGGCTGACACTGAAGAATGTACAAATGCTTTTGTTTCAGATTAAGAGATGAAGCTAAACATTTTTCAATGTAAGGTAAATGACAACAGTTAAAATTGAGATCTGGAAGAATTTGTTTAGTTTCTTAAAATTGATTGTCTATAAGTCTTTTATACTTATGTAAGTTTAATCTAATTACAATATTATATGATTTATTTTTATGAATTATTGATCAAACTTTTTTCTTAATAGAACACAACTTCCTATAACATTAGTGTGATTGGATGCTTCAGGAAGGATTCTTTGATGCCATTAAATAATCAGAGTGATTGTGAGGATGGAATTCAACTTAATGCTAACACCAGTAGAGAAAACAATTACTGGGAAGATAGAAAATATCTTCCTTTTCCTGAACCTGGTCGCTGGTATATTACTGTCCGAACATATTGTTATCTTGGTTCAAATCAGAGGTAAGTAAAACGTAATTTGGGTTTCTTTTTGCTAAATATATAGATTTTGTTTCTTTTTTTTATTTGCTATTCTCTAGTGTTGTGTGTATGAACTATGTATGCTTGACTTTAGTTAAAAATTTGTAAATGTAAATTAAATTCAAAGTTAACATGGTTATCATCATGTGAATTCTGTCTAGATTGGTATAAAATTTTAAGTTTGAATATTTATTTATTGAAATATACTTATGCAATGTTGCCTCATAGATAATTCATAGACCAATAATTATCTATGAGTCATGTTAGCATACAGGCATAGGGATGAGAAGAACAGTTGGATTTATTTAACAGTGTTGTGCAGTACAATAGTTAATGTAAGCAGATTAATGAAGTAAGGTAAATTAGTATTTATTGTCAGGCAATAATAAAGCTATAAGCTGTTTTAGAAGTCATTGGATAGAAAATAGCTTTATTAATATATCCAGATAGAAGAGAACTGATGAACTAAGTATTAGTTGCCTTTGAAAATATTCATAGTGATCTCAAGACATCACCAAGTGTCAAAGGTAGCAGATGTTGTTAGTTTACAGGAATAACATCATACCATATTCATCGATAAATTTATGTTTGTTGGTATACTTTGATTATATGTAATGGTAGCTGCATGAACACTATCTTTATTGTAGATAGGTACATCTCTTACACCCAATGAGCATATTAAAAGCTAATGATATTTAGTTGAAGGTTTACATTCGTATTACTGCTTTTTTTAAAAAAAATATATAGCCATAATTCTAACAGGATAATGCCCAGCCATACCACTGAAATTTCATAATATGATCTATGAAAAATCTATATACAATCTTGGACATTTCAATTACCTGACCATGTATTCTTCCAACAAGAGTTCTCTCAAACCTTTTGCAATGCTGATGGGGCAAGCTAAAAATTGAGTTTATTGTACATATTTCCAGAATGCAATTAACAATCTTTATTATGCCACATTATAATCTGATTGTGTTCTGCAAAGTATTGATATCTACAACATGATTCTATCTTTGGAATTATTTCTCATATATTTTGATTGTTTACATTAATGATTCCATGTAGGACAATTTACATGTTTGAGTAATACATCTTACAATGTTTGCTGAGATGGAACATCAAAAACAAAATTATAAGCAAAAACAAAATTATATAATATTGGAGTTTTGTAATAACATGAAGAAGGAAAATATAGATGTAATAGACAGATTTCAAAAGAGTTTGTATGAAGCTAATTTTCATCAGTGTTTTAAGATAGATTTTTTTTTAAAGTTTTGAATATTTTTTAAGATTCATTCGTTAATTCTATCAAATTTGCATTGTTCAAATTACTATGAAAAGGTAAAATAAAACTAATAAGAAAGTCTTAAATGCACTGATCCAACTTTCGGTGGATCGTTGTCATAATCATAACTGCTGAATAGAACTGTTCCATTAAAAAGATGTATATAGTGGGGAAGATCAATATGTAAATCAGGCACAGTATATAAAGTATATATACTATTAAGAAGATTCATTTTTAAAAAACAAACTATATTCTTATTATTTGTATTTATATATTAGACTATTTCCAGCTTCTAATATTAAATATTGAATGGCTTTAGAAAAAAATTAACTTTATTTAAATTTTCTAATTACATTTAACTGTTAATAATAGCATACAGGTTACTATATGCACAATGTTTTGAGAGATATTCTCTCTTCTTCAGGTGTTGCTGACCTGACAAGTGTGAGTACTAGCATGGGAATCGAATCTGGACCCTTAGATTCTTGACTATTGAATTTTAAGGTAACACTCTAACTAACAGCCATCATGCCAACGGCAAAAGTCAGTAGAAATTTCATCTACACATCTATGAGGTTCCTCCTAATTTTTTCACTTTTTCCTTAAGAACAAAGTTGATTAGTGATTTCCATTCATTATGTATAGTCACACTAGATTGACTTATGGACTTATTCACCATTGGCATGCGAGCATCTTCTTTGAGTTTTTTTATATGTTTTTCTCTCTGTCGAATATTTTGTATTTTACCAATTGAACATGTGTTGGTCTGCTACCTAAGACCTTTCTGTTTTCTCTAATCATCAGTTTTTGCTCTTGCAATCACCTTTCAATGGGACAACTAGTCTCACCAATATACAATCTTTCACATTCATACTAGCATGCTTTATGGAGTTATTTGCCATTGTCATGTGAGCAGCTTCTTTGAATTTTGTTCTTTGTATTTTTTCCTCTCTTTCCAATGTTTATTGTATTTTCCCAATTGAACATGTGTTCATTGGTGAATGCATGGTCTTCTACTTCCCTTAATCATCAGTTTGTGATCTTGCAATGACTTTCACTGGGGCATTTGGTCTCACCAAAATACATTTTTCTCCATTCACACAACATGCATCTATGGTCCAAATTTGATTCCCATGCTAAAACTGTCACTGCTCCAGCCAGAAACACCTGAAAAAGAGAGAATAATATCACCTGTAATGCTGTGCATATACTAACCTGTGCGTTATTACTAATAGTTGAAGGTAATTGAAAAATTTTAATAAAATCAAATTTTTCTCAAGACATTCAATACTTAATATTAGATGATGGAAATTAGTCCAATATGTAAATAAAACTAAAATACCGTCATCACAAACCTTCTGGAAAATATTCTAATTATATTTTGGATGAAATTAAAAAGAAGTAAATAAATTATTTTTGATTTTTTTTTTTTTTAAAAAAATATTAGTAGAGTTGTGGACTCAAGAGCTAAAGGTTCCTGAATCAATTATCAAATGAGTAAAGAGGGGTTGGGGAATTAGTTTTATTATTTGAATGAAACTAATGCATTCAAGCTATCATTTGAGTGCATGAATCAAGATCTGAGTTATTAGCCATATTATTAAATTTTAATTATTATGGTGGATTAATTAGCAATATATTTTTAATTAGGAATATATTTTTTTTAGTAGAAAATTCATAAATTATGATTATTAGTGAGTTTTGATCTTAATGAGACTTTCATTTTGGAAAAAATAAATCGTCATTAATAAAGATTAAATACAAATGGATTTATGTCAAATATATATCTGTAGCATAGAGATCTATAAACAGGTGAATTTATCCCTAAATGAGCTTCACAACTTGCCAAACCAAATGTAAATCAAACTTATTGATATTTTAATGTATAATCCATTCATTTCACAATCAGGATTTCTACCTATATACAATGAATCATGAATAAGAAGTGCTGTAATGATTTTTGTTAAAGATTTTTTAAATTTCATTGGTGCACAAAGCAAAATAAAATAAAGATTGAACCTAAATATACAACAAACATGTTTTTATTAAATATCAAATGCTTTTATTGATTTTGTTGTTAACTTTTGATCATTTTCTAAATTTTGAAATCAAGATTTAATATATTTATATTCAATAGAATTGCATGAAAAATGGTATATATAACTAAGTTATGTTTTCAGTATATCAACTAGTTTGATAAATATGGAACAGAAGGTGGGGAAAATATGAAAAATATTCATTAATTTCACATTTTGCTGATAACATTTATTCTTAGAATTTTCATTTGTTTTAAATAATGGTCATGAGAGGGCAGTTTTAATTTTTTTTTCTTTCAATTTAATGACATTTTAAAAATCATTTAAAACTCTTAATGTATATATCATATTTAATATGTATGCATAATTATATATGTATAATAAATCAGTAAATACGTTTTTTATTTAAAAGTGTTTCTATTTTTATTTTAAAACAATGGTTTTTTTAAAAAAGAAAGTAAACTAGAACACTTACATTATTTAAAACAATCTCTAAAAATTGAAAAAGATCATAATTTTTTTTTTTAAAAACAACTGTTTGAAAATGTAAATAAATATATCAATTTAAATAGAAAACTTAGTTACTGATTTATTATACATATATAATTATGTACACATACTAAATATAATATAACCATTAGAAACCAGTCAACACTTAGACAAATCCCAATATAGATAACAATCAAGAATTTCAAACTGTTGTCAAGGCAACCTTTTAGCAATAGATGTGGAATCTTACTTCCATTAATGGTCTCATATATTTATAAAGACATTAAAGATTGCAACTTTACTATAGAGATTGAAATTATTGATTGGAAGAAGTTTAGATAAACCTCCTTAAACAGGTAAATATAACCTGTTCTGAATGCAGATTAATAAATAGTCAATTATAACATTACAAATTGCAATTATAATTTTCAAATTGCACCCAAAGTATTTCTTAAATAATAAGTGTAATAATGCTCAAAGCTAAATGAGTTTATAAGTAACTACTGGAAATCAGTCAACACAGACAATCCCAATATAGATAACAATCAAGAATTTCAAACAGTTGTCAAGGCAACCTCCTTTTAACAATATAATATGTACACTATAAGTATAAAATAGAAATTCACATAGCATTAAGGGTATATATATATCGACTTCCTGCAAAAATATCTAATGATTTACATATATCATATGTGTGATATTGATTAAAAATAAAATTATATGTATTAAATTAAGTTCATTTATAATATATACACATGTATTATTATGTACACATATTAAATATGATATAAATGAAATATCAGGATAGATCCATATACAATTTATTAAATATATATATATAAACCAACATTTCAACCAGGTCACGTTAGTCATCAACTGGGTAAGTGTGTTTTACAATCATCATTAGCTGCTCATAAAACTTTTAAGTTTATTTTTATTGAACAACCAAGTTATGAACAAAAATAAATATTTTAAAATGATCATAATAATGCATAATGGCTAGATCCATAGTGTATGCCATTTATCCTACTCAATGTAACTTGGATTAATTATTTATCTTTGGCCTGATATGTGATAAAACTTCAAATGCCATTTTTGAGTGATTTGCAAGTGATTGTCAAATTAAAGTCCTCCGTTTTGGAATATTTGTCTTTAGAGAGGTGAAGAAATATGATTCAAGGAAATATGATCTAAATAATTTAAAAAATAAGGCAGCTAAAGAAGTTGAAAACTTAATGACTTTAAATTTTCAAGAATGGATTTACAGTGTCTCAAATATTGGAATGGACTCCATAATGTAAAAAACAAATAAATGAAGAAATGTTAAGCTTAACAAAAAGGGATTTTAAATTGGAGACTTTGATAAAACCTTTGTTTTAAGTGTCATCACCTGAAGGAGGGTGTTTAAATACTTATTTATGATTTCTAACTTAATGTAATAGTGTCTTAATATTTATATGTCTTATAGTAAAATAAATATTTTTTTTGTTATTTATTAATCCAACTTCTGTCTCTGTTCTGACCATTTAAATAATAAATTAAATATTATAATTACTAGTGAGAGAAATCTCATATTGCTATATTTATGATAGCTAGTGAGATATTCATATTCTACTCAAAATTAGTCATGGTATGCTTTAATAATACTGAGGGTGTTGCATATTCTTCTATGGATTTCCCAATATTGGGATGGTGCCTTGGTTTTAAACCTAATATACATTTTTAATCTGTAGAGGATTTAATTTCTCTTCAGTTACTTAGAAGTGATTTAATGTTCTCGAAAGATGGCTCTAGTCTATAATATTTTTATTAATATAGCTAGGTCTGACCATTAGTATATTCATGATCAAATTAACTTATATTTTTATTCCTGTTTTGTTTCATATCTATTATTTGGATTATCTCTTTACTAAAAATAGAAAATTGTTACAATAGCATCTCTACCATTATTTTATATTTGTTACCCAGTTGATGACCAGTGCGACCTGGTCGAAACATCTATTTATACATATATTTTAATAAATTATACACAGATGTACTTGGATAATGTTTCATTCATGTCTGTAGCCCATGAAAATCTTTGATTTAATATCCTAAATATGATATATACATGTATACACTAACTTATAGCAGAAATATCTAATTATAATATCAACTAAAAGTGCCCAGTCAATTTAAAGTACGATATAGTTGTGCCAATACCTTAAAAATAATAGAGATAAATTGTTTTTATGTTAAATGCTTTTATTGACTGTGCACTAAAAAGAAATGAAATAATTGTTTCTTCAACCACCCTTTGGAGCTTTTACATTTAGGTTGAAATAAAAGCATGAGGGGGGAGGGTGTCCAGAAATTAATTAAGACAATCCCTATTTTTTATAACAAGCGTTTGACATAAATAATTTCTGTACCCCCTCCCCACACCATGCTTTTATTTCAATTTAAATCTAAAAACTCCATTTGTGGCTGAAGAAATAATTATTTTATTTTTATTTAGTGCACAGTCAATAAAAGTTTAATATATAAAAAAGTTTTATCTCTTTTATTTTTATTTATTTAACTGTAATTAGGCAGCATGTAGTTAAAAATATTATAAATTATAATATTAATTATTAAAAATTGAAATAGTTTTTTTTTTGCCATATATAAACCAAATGTTCTATCTAAAAAAAAAGCATACCTTTTAATGTAATACACATTACATTACAGAAATATTGTATATTTAGCATTTGCTTAATATACATATTGTAAAACTTTTAAAACTCTTTAGTCATATTTAAAACATATGGATGAAGATATATATATGTAAAAAAAAAGATTCCTGAGATAAATTTTTGATAGAACCAGTATTAATCAGTTGTCCCAGATCCTTGATCTCATATATTTTCATCATCAGCATAATTTAATATTAATCTATATCAAATAACTACAATTCACTTTACAAGTGTATACTTTTTAAAATGTATTCATTTGTTAATATCATCTTACATAAGAATGATTAGAATGGCACACTCCAAAGCTTAGGGTTCTTGGATTACACCCAATTCTGTCATTTTCAGCACATAAATTTCTTATGAACTCCTGAGCAATAAATCCACTTGACTATTACTCACACGAGTGTCTAAATTGTAATTATTTACTGTAGATACTTATACTCTTATAGCTTTTTGTCAGCGATTTTTTTTGTGTGTATTTATTTGTACAGACAATCCATGATTTATTCAATTAATATTTTCTTCAAGATTTAATATTAACTCAAGGATCACATTAGTCAAAAAGTTATATATCTATATAAAAATGTTTTTATCAAGTGTATATTACTTGAATAATTTAATTTCTGTAGTTTGATAAGTTGTATTTTTTTTCCTATCATTAAATAGAATTAAAATTCAACTTTGAATAGTATGATAGAGAAGAAAAAATGTATTTTTCTTGAAAAGTTTAAAAGTAGTTAATGTAATAACTCTTATTTATAATTTTTTTAATACTTATAAAATATTTTTTAAAAATATTCATTTTGTAAAACTTCACTTTTTGCTTAATTTTTAGACTGCTTGTAAAATATATAAAAAAATATTCATTTCATAAAAGTTCATTTTTGGCTGCTTATAAAATATTTTTAAAAAATATTCATTTTGTAAAACTTCGTTTTTGGATTCAAAATAAAAATCTGTTTTTGGTCTTTTAAAAATCTTACTAAGTTATGGATTACTTTTGCATTTTCATCCCCATATATATATATTTTTCTGGAAGATTATGTGATTCTGAAATTGATTAACTTGAAGCTGCATCTATTGTATATAAGATTTGTATTTGGATATAAAGTCAGGAATTTCATTGTGTATATTTTGCATAAGATCTTGCAAAAAAAAAATTACGAAGATATCTTATATATAGACATAAGTCAGGATTTGTGCATATTTTATTGAGAAAATGCTTATGACTGTTTTGTGATTGTGTTGTTAGAATTGCTCTCATGGCACACAATATTATATCTGCGTGCATTTAGCTTAAACTGAAAAGTAAAAAAGCATGCTGATAAAATTTACATGTCTGGAGTAAATTAAACACTGATTAAATATATTTTTTAATATTCTTAAAGTACTGTAAATTATTTAAAATATATGTATATTTTATTTTATTTCTGATTTGGATAAAAATGTAAAAATTTTGATGTAACATAAAATATTTTAATTTAAAACAAGGATATTTTTTTTTAATACACATTAGCCCTCTAACAGATTAACATTTTCTATTGTTGCAACTAGTGACAATTTTTGTCATTGCTTAACCTGTCATTTCTGTATAAAATATTTAATTTATACTAAAGCTCAATAAATTGGACTTCATATTTCATTTTAATTTAACTTTACCAAATGAAAAATATAATATTGAAAAAGTAATTGTAAATAAGAACAAAAGACATTATAAATTGTCATTCAATACAATGATATGAAGGAAAACACTCTTCAGAAAATCAACAAATTTTTTATTTTTAATTAATTTTTAAAGTGCAAATAATTTCGCAAATTCTGATTTAAAATCTAAAAACTGATGTATAATTTTTAGAATATGTACAAAAGATTCTAATACAGTTAATGACGTTACATAATCGGTATCATAAGGTATTTCTTTCTCAACACCATAATTTTCTTTGTTAACATTATGGTTTAAAAATAAATGTATGCAAATAAAATCAAAATGTATACAAATATCATTTTTGTTTTAAATAGTTATTAAACAATTATAGAATAAAAATAATCAGAAATATTGAATAAATTAGTGAAAAGCATATTTTTTTATTATAAAAATTTTCTTGAAGTAATCTTGTAAAATGCTATGAGAACCAGATTACAAAGAAGTAAATCTGTCAATGCCTTGGAGGCTGTACTTTTTTTTTTTTTTTTTAGAGAATAACTGAAAAAAAATCTTTGATGATTTTGAAAATCTGGAAGATACTTTTTAAGACTATTTTTTGAATTAAATCAATATTTTTGAGATCATAGTTTTAGCATTCTTAACAGTTATATTAATATCATTTAAGATAACAATAGAAGAGTGATCTAAAGCAGCAGAATTACGACATCTTCTAAAGTAAACACTAACATGAGAACATAAATAAAAAAATTAATTATTATCCAGTTTTTATTTAAGTGGTTCAGAAAATTTAAACCAATTTTTGGTTTTGATGAATATATATTAAAATAAAAAAAACAATAATAATATAGTTATTTTGTTTTTATTAATGCAGAGGCAAAAAACTTATAGTTAATTCTTTTGTTTATAAATTTCACTGTATCTTTCTTAAATAGTAGGTCCCATTTAATTGATAGTTATTAAAGTATGTATAGAAATTCATCTTCAAAGGGCAGTTGCTCTAGTCTCCATATTAGTCAATTTGAATTCCTAATGAAATAAAGTGGGAAGGTTTTTCCATGATTTTATAATCCAATGTGTGAAATAGACATTCTTGCCACAATTGAAATCCATGAAATTATAAAAGCTGAAATGTGTTGAGGAGTTCCACCATATATACATTTGTTAACTCTTTGGTGTTCTATTCACAATTCATCATTTTCTTTGTTCTCATGTTCAACATAGCATTTAAGATTAAACCATTATTATTCATCAGAAAATAATAAATTTGACCTTATTTGGTAGATATTTTTGTTTATTACAGAAATAAATTTTAAATGTTCATATTTTTTTCTATAAATATTAAAAAAATGAGATCATAATCAAAACAAAAGGATTATCCATCATCATTTCTAGAAAGATTATTTTCATTTTACAAAATCAACAAAATCTTCATTTTTTTTTTTAAATATCTGAAAGAATATTCTTTTATTTCTCTTATATCTAATGAAATATGCTTTAAAAGTTTAAAACTTTTCAATTTGTATTGCAAAATTATAATATTTTCATACTGTTTATTATAATTAGATTGCTTACATAGAAAGCCAAGCTTCTAAATAGCTTTCGGCCATACTTGCATTGTCCACTAATGTAATGATCTATTTTTGAAAATAAACTATTTCCATTCAAAATAAGTTATTAATAATTTTTATTTTTGATATCCAATAAATATTGTGTACATTATTGTATAAAAATATCTAAAATTGTAATAAATTCATGAATAAACATGTTTTTGATTATTCAAACCACTCTCTTTAAACAATCGTAAAAATCATGACATCAAAAAACTGTAAGAATACAATAGAGGATTTCTCAAGGTGTAGCTAAATTCTATTGTTTTGAGGAATTTTTTGATTTTCTTGCAATCTATGGAATTTTTTCCCACCTAAAATTTTATATTATAACATATATAGAAAAATATGCATATTACAATATAAAGCTTGTGGAAATTTTCATTAAGGGATGAATTAATGACAAAATAAAGTAATTTGTATAAAAACTAAATACAGTTAAACAGAATATATTAGCAAACCAACCTAATTTTGTGAGGTGTCAGTAGTATATATTAAGCTATGATTGATATAAGTAGAAGTACTGTGTAAAGAAACTTATTGCAAGGGAAGTACAGACAAAAGCTAATTATATAACTGCATGTCACTATTGTTAATTTTTACATTTGTGTGAAGAATAGATGAAAGAAATTGGCAAATGAGTAAAATTATATTCAAATTGACATATTATTTTAAATAATTTTGTCATTGACAAAAATCAATATTTTTTTTGTCCAAGAGGAAAAAAAATATTTGAATTTCTAATGTACTGATTTATTTTAAAAGTAAACAACTTTTGAATTATGAATAAAATAGTTAGTTAATGAGAAAAAGTGCCAATAAGAAATTAAAAAGTGACTGAGGACAAGTTTAAAAGTGGGTAAAAGATGGAAACTCCATAAATATTTTCTTTGAATTTATTCTGTTATTTGTAAAATATTTTTTTTAGAGTTTAGAAAAATATAATGAAATTAGCAAATGTGTTTTCCAGATTTCATGGTTAAGTTCTATTGTACTGCTATTTTCTGTAATTAGAATGTAAAAATAATTCAGTTTATAGGTTAAAGAAAACTAAGAATTAATGATTGAAATATTATTTTCATATTAGAATACTCACGTATGAGTGCATGTATTATATATATGTTTAACATTACATCATATGTTTATTATTAAAGTAGAATAGTATTTTTTTTTTTAATGATTGGAACATTTTGCATTATTATATACATTTCCTGATACTTAGATATGTTGTTTTGTAAATTATTTATATATATCTTTAAATTTTATTGCTCACTTTTTCAGATTATTGAAATGTAAATAGTCGAAATCAAAATGATTTCTTGTATTGTAGAGTATTTATTAGCCTTCTTTTTTTTTTTTTAAACTCTCATTTAATAAATTTGTTAATCATTTTTATATTATTCAAGTGAAATTATTTAGTGCTAGACTTGTGTATTTGATCATTGCAATTCCAAACCTAGTTCCTTTCTAATCATAAATGAAAAGTATATGTTTTGTGGATATCTGTATAGTTTTCTTTAAAATTATTTATATGGCATTATGGTAATAAAGATCACTTTTAAAATGCACTCGCATTGTTTTGTCGGTTTTATATTGATACCTAATTTATTAATGGACAGTACACTCATACTATCTGATAGCTCATAGTATTGATTATGTCCAGTGTTGATATAATATTCCCAGCTTGTTTTGATGTATGCTTACTTTTGTAGATATTTTAGTACTTATGTATATATATATGCAGCAGATATATTGATGATTGTTCTTCTATAATTTTATGCTTCAATTTTGGCATTAGCTAGATGATGATTAATTTATGCCTTTAAATTATTATTTTTTAATTCTAACTACAAAGAATGACTGTTAATTAATTTGCTGCTGTTACTCTGTTATGTTGGTAATGATGCAATATTTATTATTACTTATATTGGCTTTTGCTGCTGATACTTTGCTCATTTTCTTTGCTCAGTAAAACAGTGAGGATTATGATATTTATTTACATTACTTCAGTTAATACAATACATAAATATATGCATATATGTATAATTATTGATTTGGTGATACTTTTCTCATTTTTTATGTTTAGTAAAATAGCGATGGCTTATGATGTTTATTTACTTCACCCCTGTTAATACAATACATGCATACATACATCTGTTTTATAATTTTATTTAAGTAGTAAATACCCTATGTTGTTTGATACTGTGGTACAGTGATAGATTCTGGAGTTTAAAATTCATAAATCATGCCCAGTTCTGTCACTTTCTGTATTTTAATTAGCATGAAATATGAATGTGTTTTATTAAAAGTCATCTTTATGTGAAATTACATATATATATTGTAACCGTTCGATTGTTGTCCCAACTACATAATATCACCAAAACATAAGTGCGCTAAGAATTGTAACCTCGATCACCGATCAATTCCCGCTGCACATTGTCAGCTATTAAGAGCTGTAACCAAAAGCATATCATGCCATCTATATTATGCACCAAAGACCACAACCAACATCTGGAGCAACTTACCACAGACCAAACTAATGATATAACATAAACTTTTTATGATTTAATTTGATCGCAGCAAGGGTGTACCGCGAAGACCTATCATAGTAGTATGATAAAATACATTAAACAAATTATAAGTATGTAATGTTATTATCTTTCAAACCTTAATTTGCGATTTTCATTGTATGAGACCCGATGGCCGACCATGTACAAGATGGCATAATTTGTGGAACTACATAAGATTATGGAATTTTAAACCATCTATATGATTTTTAATACAAATGCTAGTCCAGGTAAAGCTTTGCAATAAATAAACATAAATACTTGGGTTCTTTTTTTATAGTTTACTATATCACTGAGACTCTTATTATACTGACAAATGACAATTTAAAAACGTTAAGTAAATATATTCAATCATGTCATTATCTGGTAAATCTGTTTACAGGTTTAATAATCAATTTATATTGTATACTAGAATCAACTACGCAAAGCTAAAATGATGGAAAAGGTAAATGGGATTTTATTGTACCTTACACATCATAAACTACCAAAGACGAAAAGCATCCAAATGTTTTCTCAAAATATCACTAAACTCTTATATCTGTTGACGATAGTATGTACTTCAATGTATGCTCTATCCAAGGTTTATGATTTCTGATTTTACGAATGACAAATAGCAACGGCACAGTAAGTTTAATTATAAATCAACGTTTATTTACAAATTTATGAATAATAAGTAATTAATTCCAATGTTATAATTAAAGACATAAATAAACAAATAAAATAAATAAATTATAATTCCATCGACTTTCTTCAATAACATATCATAGGTACGGTTTTTAAAAACCTAATCATACCTTATATTTCAATTTGATATAATGAATGTATTGAGGAAATTATACTAAATTCAACATCAACTCATGAAACATCTAATGTCATTTCCAGATTCAATAAATCTATACCGTAAACTTATAATAATATAATAAATAATATTATATCTGTAGGATTTAGCTATAATGCAATCATTAAATAAAGTGAAAATTTAAACTTACATTCAGGTAAATAATAATCAACCAACAGTTAATTATTATGAGGTAACTTGAATAGAATATCCTGCTACAATTTAATGATCTAACTTATAAATTATACTTACAAATGGAAGAAGATGATTTAGCAGAATAACTAAAATACTTTGCCCAACTTATATCTATGAAGTAAAACCATATTCCTGTGGATGCATTCATCTACACTTAGGAATTAAATAACACTAAACACTTTGTGGATTTATACATCATCATAAAGTAATAAGTATAATTACACAATTCCGCGGATTAACCACCAGCGCAGGAATGAGTGTAAAATACAAAAAAATGGCAATTAAGTAATCTGCGGATTAACCACCGGCACAGATTAATGCCTTTTAACATTATAAAACAACATTACTATTTACTTCACATTAAAGTGCAAAATCATCCTCCTCAGTTATTCTGACCATTCAGAAAACACTAACATTTTAGAAATGTGGGTTCTTGCATAATAAAATGTTACACTAATCAGGACAACTAATGTACTAACTTATCTTGCTTAAAATAAAAACATATGTAATATAATATAAGTAATATTAGTATAGGAATAGAAATCTGGAAAGACTCACAAAATACCTCATGAAAAATTGACACATCTCATAAATTCATTTAGTACTTTTCCTTTTTAACTATTCTCTTGAATAAGTATTTTATTCAACCCCTATTAATTTAAACTTAATAAAATATAACTTATGACTTTCACATGCAAGTTCATATAACGATAAAATTAAAGTAATGCATTATTCATCAAATACATAAAATCTAACAGGTGTGTGTGTGATATAAATTAAATGTATAGCATTTTATAGTTCAATACATGAATTCTAGCAGGTGTGTGTATCACAAATTAAATTGTATAGCATTTTATAACTACAAATATGATCCGTGAATCCATGTAGGTGTCGAACAATAAAATACGAAGTAATAGCTACAATATAGTTGAATTCCATAATTAATTTTATCATTTTATTAGTTATTATAGCACTATTAGATTAACATTTTGTCCCTAAACAGAAACAATCCAAAACATACACAGAGTTTAAATGAAAATTTTTTATAAGTTATTAATTTCTACATTTCTCTATTAAAACTGTTCCAAGTTTATCACATCCATGCTAATATTTATTTATCCACGCTTAAATCTAGGAATACTAATTATAGCAATTAATTTAATCATTCCAAACTGACGATAAAATTAGAAAATAGCTTTGATTAATTATTTGAAGACTTTTTATTATCCAAATGGTAAACAAATTAACTAGCAAATATATTACTGGCATTGCAAAGTTAAATATCAATCAATACTATATTTTTTATTAAAATTATAAACGGAAATATTAAACTATGTTAATAACTTTAACATTTTACTTTAATTTAAACTTCTTCTTTTTTAAAAAGCAAATTTTCATATTTATAAAACTTCTTAATTAAAATACTTATTTAATTTTTCCAAATTGTAGAATAATAAATATTTTAAAACATACCAAAATCTTGCAATTAATTCTGCTTTTAAACTGGAAAGCTCCGACATATTTCAAATGTAATATTGGAAAATTATTATTAGCGATTTGATCCACCTGGCTAGCCGACTTGAACAGACTTTTAAATTTAGCAATTCATCTTATTATTAAATACCACTATGTTATTTTTACGTTTATAGAAAACTTTGTGGTAATCCGTTTACTTGTTTACTATTTTAAAATAAGCTTATCATATTTACACCATTTGCCTTTTACCATTTTCTTTTCTTTCTCCCTCCAAAAGCAACACTATCAGACGATCTTTTTTTTTTTAATTCGCGCTCCTTTCTTTTTTACATTGAAACGCATACGTAATTACTGTATTTATTTTTAATAATTAAATTTAGTTGAACAAATGGTTTTTTTTAATTCAATGGAAATAATTTTTAAGACCATTTTAAACAAATAAAATATTATTATTTTTAATAATATTTTACCAAATTTAATGTGTTGTCAAAATTTTTAAAAAGTTAAACATTTTGATATGAATTAGTATATGGAAAGAAGCAATTTAAATTTATTAAAATAATATAGACAACAAGTAAGGCAAAATATTACCCATTCTCTCTAATAAATTATTTTGAATATAAGAGAGTAATCTGTTCAAAGTGCAAATCAAGCCAATCAAATCACCAAAAGAAGACAGAGAAATTTTTGTACCAGTTACATCAATTATTATATTTTATACTAAAATATATGGTTACAATATATATATATTTACTATTTATGTATGAAGGATACCAATCAATGTGTTTTTATTATCTTTTATCTGTCTATATATAATCTGTTTTTGAAGTATTTTTTTAAATATTTTTACTGCGTATTAAATTTTCTGATTGACTGTTTCAGTTCAATGCAGATAGTACCTTGCACCCACAATGAAACAATAGTCTATTTCAACATTCAAAGTACTAATTGTGTTCATCACATATGTAGTAAATATGGGCAATGTATGGAATACATTAGTGGAACTTACGTTTTCAGTGCTTGTGTTTGTACTGCAGGTAAGTATTATTAATATTATTTTTTTAATACTTTGCTGTATAAATAAGTTAAATATTGATTTCATGACAAATTGTAATATGAGAAACATAATTTTATATTGTCATGAATTAATTTTGACTTTAATATAAATTTTAAATTATTTTGCTTCATAATTATATATATTTCTGTCTCTATATATGCATAAATTATGCAACCTAGCTGTTCTAAAGTATAATTTTTTCTGTATTTAAGTAGTAACTTTAATGACTTAATATTTTTTCATTGAATTAAAGAACTGCTGGTTTGTTTTTATTCTGCATTAAGCTATATAAGGCTATTTACATACATTAAGTTAGTTGAAGAATTCTAAGTAAACCCATCGTTTTAGATAACTAACTCATAGCCACTATGTTAGAAATTTTTTATGATCTTCAAATAACTATTCAATTTATTTTTAACTGGAAAACAGAAATCAGCAGATCTGAGATTGGGACAGTGGAGCATGAATGATAAATGAAAATAATAAATTGCTGATTTTTTTAGTGACTCATTTTAACATTGTTAATAAAAGTGATGAGGTTAATTGTGTCTAGTTTAAAAAATGAAATTAAAAGAAATAATTACATTTAAATTATAAGAAGTATGAAAAATATTGCGTTATCATGATTTTTCAATGATTTGTAAAGCAAATCTATTATTAATATAGTTGAGGATAACAAATTCGAATTATTTTGTTGTGGTATAAGTTGATAAAGGTTTAAAAACAGGTGATCTTAAAACTCACATGATTAAACATAGCTTTGAAATTTATTTTATAAGTAATAAAATCTATGCATATTTATCTCACAAACATAATAACTTCGCGCCTTTAAGATGAATTAGAGACATAATAACCTTTATAGATGGTGTAATGTAGACAATCTTAACGGCATTAGGTAATTTCTTAAAGATGATATAAATAAAAGTTTTTTGATTAATATCTTCTTATATTATTGGTTTTAAATTATTCACTGAAGGAAATATTATTGACGTTGACAAATTCTTTTTAAAGTAAAAGTTAAGATGAGTTAACATTTTCAGAAAATCTACTCTGTAAATAAAAATGATGAAAACAAACCCGTATAAGCAAGTTTATAGATCACAACAGTATTAGTTTGTTACCAATTTAGTATGAATATATAATGACAAATTTCTTACCATAATATTGATTGTTAGAAAAATTCAGTAGATGAATTGAGACACTTTTAATAACTAATTGCAATAAGTCTCTTTTAAGATGTTCAAGAATTTGTATATTTACACCAATATTAGAAAAGAGCTATAATATCTGTAAATAATGATAATCAGAGAAAGCATGATGCAGCATAAATACGTTTTGTTAATAATATCATACAATACAGAATCTTCAACTTGCAATTTATGGACTAAGATAATATTACACTCTAATTTATCAAGATTTTTTTTTTTAAATCATTAAATGTGATTAAGAATATTTTAAAATTAAAGTAAAGCTGTAAGTGAAGATAATTTTGCTTATTAAAAAAGTAATATGCAGCAATACAACTTGTTTAATAATGTTAACAGCCTGTGGATAACCTATATATGAAGATCACACAGGATACATTAGTAGATGGCATAAAGATGGAGATCAGAATAATAAGTGAATCGCAGAAGATTTACGTTCATCGACAAAGGTATATATTAGAATATAATAACAAATCTGGTTGCAGAGACTAGTAAACAAAAAGACAGCACATTGTATATACAATTTAAAATTATCATTTAGAATTGTTAGACAGTGAGTACACAACAATTTGTGCTGAGTAATGTGCAATAATAGTAGAAACATGTTTGATTTTGTTAGATGGAAATAAAATAAGATACAATTGCTTTGATAAGTGAATGAAAGAACTTACAATTGAATTCACTAATAACATTACAACTTCTGACTTTGTATGGCTTTGATTAAGAACTGCAAGAAAAGATGAAGATGCCATATAAATACTAATTCTTTAATTGTTCTCTTTCATGAAAAGAACTAAGAACACAAACATTAATTATTCATATGTATTCTAAACACATGCTTAATGTTATTTGAAAGAAGCTTTGAATTGTGTTTTTTGTTCATGAGTTTATCATTAAGAGTAGGTATTGGAATTTTTTTATAGCTCAACTGTAGAAATTTGATGATATTGAGGTTCTTATTTAACTAGATTTGAAATAAGTTTTGGCTGCAAGAGATAGATTATCAACTTACAAAGAAGAAACTTCATTACTTTGTATCAAAGGAATATTATTTTGTTCATAGATTAACTACCCAAAGCAACATTTGGTGCAGGCTGACTATTATTAGAAAGTTGGTGTCTTATAGTAAGTAAAGAAATGAAATCTGTTAATGCGCAATACATTATTGATGACAATATTGAGGACTATTGTCATTAAACTGATACAATTTTATTAATTTTATATATTTGTCAAGGTGCTAGCATCATATTGAGAGGCTGTATGACCTAAATATAGTACATTTAAAAATAAAGGGATTGGTGATAATGAATACTGATAGAGTTCTGAATACAACATGTAAAATTATAAGAAATACTCCATTACTTGAATGACTTTATTTTAATAGAAATTGTCTACCCATTACTAGGAATTTCAGATAGTATATTTAAGAGTTAATTTTCTGGAGATACTAATAAGTTTTACAACATTTTTACTACTTATTAGTATCTTCTGATAATTAAATTTTCTAATATTATAAAAGATATAACTGTAAATATAATATGAATTTTGTTGCTCTAATGAGATTATATTTTTGTAATTTAGTGAGATCCTCAACAACATTAATAGTAAATGTAAGAAATATCAAACTATTAACAAAAATATGCCTTTGGTAGTCATTCAGTTACTAGAGGTTGAAAAGTAATTACATTAATCTTTTGATTTGCATTTATATTACTCAAATTAAAAAAATGTGCATTATTTCTATTATTTTTATTTTTTTGTGTACATTTGGTGATCTTTACAAAATTGTCTCCAGCAAATAAGTTATTAATAATTGTAAATTAGATAGCTAGTTAGTCATGAAGTTTTTGAAGAAATTTGAATAGCATTACACTTTATTTTTGTAGTTAAACATTATTCAAATTTTTTAAGGAAACAATAGAGGCATCCTGACTCTGCAATATAATTAACCATTAAATATCATGGATAATGTTCACACTGCACAAAGCTATAAATTTGATATTCATCATTGTAAGCAATAAATTCTTAAGGCTGGGTATTGATAACAGATAAATTTCTCCTAGCTTTAAGCTTTTATTTTTGAAAAGGGTAATAAAATGAAGAAGTCAATATAGAATTAAATTAACTATAGATAAAGTTATTTTAATATCAGTCCTGAATTGATAAGACCAAGTTCAGTGACAGCCATATTGGAACTATTTTATTCAATACTCAGCATATACCTATAGTTATGAATATATGTTAGATAATTCAGAATCTGAATTGTATTATTTCATTGCTTTGTATAGGAATTTTTTTTTTTTGATTAGTTTCTCAACTATGTTAATAAAAAATTGAACAAAATTATCCTCATATATATATATTGAAGATTTTCACTTTTGCAAGAAAATATATATATATTAATACTCGTATATTCTTAACTAATATCAAATTTTTTATGAAGAATTTATTTAATAATCTATATAAAATTATATAATAAAATCTCAAAAAATATATACTGTATTTCAATTTTATATTTTTATTCGTATTATGTTGTCTACTTTTTTTTTTTCTCATATGTTGTCTACTTTATTAGATAAAATTTACAAAATTACAAGTTTTACTTTGTTTAAATTTTTTTTTCACTTAAATCCGAATTTTTGATTCATTTTCTGCTTTATTCTTCTTTTTTTTTTTTTTTGATTAATGTTTGAGTAACTATGGTATATTTGTATAAACAAGAACAATCACTCCCCTTTCTTTAGTACTACAGTGCCATCTATAGTGCCTGAACAATCAGTGGCTTACCAGATAATTGTGCAATTAAATCCCTTCCTTAGATTGATCTTTGACTTTTGCTTCTATCAATAGAGAGGAAGCTGCTCATGTTAGTGTTGATATTAACATTCATAGCCAGCAAAAAAGGATAAAGTTAGAATAGAAATGAACTTACTAGAGTACATAATTACTGATCTGGTGTCATATCTATATAACTGTACAATAGTTTGGTTTGGTTCAAAACTAAGATCATTAGCTTGATAGTAAATCAGATGCATAATAACATTGGTTGCGACTTTGAAATCTCAAGTCTCCAGTGTCAGAAACAAAATTCAGAGATTAGACCAAGAAAAGGATTAAATTACATTAGCATTTGGTAAAGTACTAATTAGTCAATTTTACAATAGATGGTGCTAAAGTTATAGAGAGAGAAGATTGTACTTGCTTGAGATGAAAGAATCAAGTGAGATTGTATTTCTATATTTGTATATATATATATTATCTGATTCACGTATAGATAAATCTACATACTTGAATAGGGATAAGGTATAAATGAGATTAGTAATTAAATTGAAACCCATCTGATTAACTAGTAAATCAATGAGTTTTTTAAAATATTATTTTAAATGTTGGATTATTTCCATTGTAGACAAACAGATTAGTAATTACACAGTATTTTGAATATTATTATTCTTCACTCTTTTTGACGTGTTGTTGGCCTGACTATTGAGAATATTAGCATAGGAGTCAAACTTACATCTTTAGATTTTTGAATATCAAATTTTAAGGCAATGTCCTAATCAGTGAAGCTATTCTGTCAAAGCAATAGTCAGAAATATTATATACTTATCTATGAGGGTTGCCATTTTATCAATTTTTTAAAATACTTTTAAAAGAGCAAGGTTAATTAGAGGCATCCAGACATTATATATTGCCGCATTGAGTTGACTTATAGGATTATTTGCCAGTGTAATCTGAGCAGCTTCTTTGAGTTTACTTTTTTGAATCTTTTCCTCTCTATCCAATATTTTTGTATTTTCCCAATTGAACATATTCTAATGGTAAATCAATTAGAAAATCTTATATAATGATAAAACCTCAGTAGTTTAGGTTTGAATCCAAACCAATGATATCCACTATAAATATCAGATATTACAGGTTCAACAAGCACATATTTATAATGATAAATGTAAGAATATTCCACTACATACATTGTAAATCTTATAAAGGCTAGTTTAAATCAGAATAATTAAATTAAACAACAGAGGTGATGATGATGGTTTTATGATCACAACCATTCTAAAGTATTTTATTTGTTTTAGATTTCTATTTGAAGAAATTCTAGGTGCTAAACCTTTTCAAAAAGAGAATGTTTACTTAGAATTATTTACAATACCAATCATCATCAATTCAAAAATTCTTACCGTACACCTTCAGCACATTCCTCAATGGTTCACAGTTTTCAGAGTTGTGAATATTTTTAATGAACTAGCATATGCAGATGTTAAAGTTATATATAACATTTAATCGTATGAAAAACGAATGGAGTAATAAAATAATAAAATAACCATTTATTAATAAAACAAAATGTAGATAGTTTGATTGTAGCTAGATAATGTAAATTTCCAATCGAGCATAAAATTATTAAGATCATTTTAATTTTCTTCCTGTTTAGCAATTTCATGTATAGATATAAAAATCAATTGCATAATACTTAATCTATTTCCAATAAATAATCCATATATTTAGTTTCTTCCCATTTAGTAATTTCATATATAGATATAAAATAAAACATAGAATCATTAATATTTTATTTTTTTAACAAACAGTTCTTCTATTTTAGTTTTACTTCTAATAATTCCATTTACATATATATATATATATGAAGTGAAACATAACTTCTCATTCAATATACTTTCAGTTTGAGTTTATATTGTGCCGGTCAAAATCGTGTATTCATTCAACAAGACCAATAATCCAAGCAAAAGTACCTTGAATCCAACAATGCACAAGATACATATGTCAGGACAAGGATGAATCCTAACCTATTTGCCTAAATTATTGCCCCTCTGACTAATGGATAACGTTTGTGATGACACTAGCAGTGCTTGGTTTTATTCCGTCCCAGCTGGAGGTCATGGTTCACATAGAGACTCAAAATAATAAAAGGGTTTATATGAAAAATCAATGATTTAATGGATTCTGACGATTGTGAACGGTACAGATATGATTTGATCGATTATTAATGGTTTGAACCGTAATAATGATAATTCTTTATGGCAACATTATAAAGAAGTGAATTTACATCAAATAAATATTATAAACAAATAGAGTAATTAACCTTAGAGATTGGGAGTGATGACAAACTAAGCTTATTTAAATGACAATATTATAGGAATTTATTAAAGAATTTAGTACAAAATAAGTTAAGTCTTTGTTTATACAACTTGGTTATTTTATTTAATTCATTTTGGAGCGGCTTTGACAAACAATGTAAAAGTTTGTTAATTGGTCGGCCAAAAACCAATCAGCAATAAAATGTTATTAGCCCTCTTTGAACGATTACAAATCTATTTTATATATATTACAAGATATGAAAGATATGCATTTAAAATACTATTACATTTAAAATCATTTGTATATAATGAGTGTGGGAAGCAAAATAGTTCTTAAATAAATAATTGACAATTATACAGTCAGATTTAATTAATTATGAAATTTGTTTGTGAAGGACATGCCATCATGGCAGAGAGCATTTCAGGATTGCTACATAAAGCTATAAAATGATGATGAGGGCAGTATGCTATTACAAATTACAACAAAAGAAATGAGGTCTGTTATGAACCTCTGGGTGACTTTGCTAAAAAGTTCCTGATATAACAGGGGATAAGAGAAATGTTAGCCCTCCAGCCAAAGCATGTCTCTAAATAATCATAATAATATTTTGATGTGCATACACATCTTAATGGCAATGCTCGAAAAGATCCCTTGGTATGAACTATGTCTACTTTGAGGGAGTGTAAAAGGTTGGACTGGTCAGATTCTGAAGGTCCTAAGAGGTTGGTAGCAAAGCTAGAATAGCAATAATAAAGAAATGGTTGTAACTATAAATACACAATGCCTTAGACGTATATAGATAGATAGTATATCATTAACAAAATAATAAATCCTGATTAAAATAATTGGCTCCCTGATATAATGTAAAGTCCCAGAAATTTTAGGTCATTAATGAATGAATAGTAAATTATATTACAAAAAGAAAGGCAAGAATTAAAACTAAAATATAAAATTGTTTCCCCACTCATCACGGAAGATTACAAAGTAGGACTTGTCTTTAATTAACATAGACGGGCATTAAATATCAAACTAATAAATTGTAAATCATAATTTTAATATTTTCTGACAAATAAAATATATGTATGAAATATATATACTGATAAAATTCTATGATAAATTTTACTTAATTGATTCACTAAAATTATTTATTCTTTCAGAAATAATTACAGGGCTATTTTAAATTGGAGGTAATAGTAAGATACTTTTAAAATAATTTCAATCATTCATATAAATATAAATATGAGGTACAAAACTAAATGAGCTTTCTATTAATTAATTTACGGAAGGAAGTCTTCTTGTAATGATTTTTAAATTTAAAAAAAATAACAGGGGGAGGATTTAAAGTTAATAGCTCATTGAATTTTGTAGTTGGCCATTTCAGTAAGTCAAATAATCTAAACAAACCGACAAAATTTAATTTAATTTGCCGCATCAAAATAATGTAAAATTTTATAAGAATTGATATTTTAAATTGAATAAAATTAAAGTCTCATTTTGAACCAAGCCGTATAAACATTACACAGATATTTAAAATATATAAATTAATATTGATTTAAACAAGTGAAATAAAATCAGTGGCTTGCAGCAAATTGGAGATTATAATAATATACCTATTGGAAGATGTTTCACAGCTTGACAGAGGCAGTTACAGTCAGAGTATTAGCAGGTTTACTTGACACAGACAGGCTCCAGCTAGATGTTGACAGCACTGGATGGCATTGATGAGCTGGTGAGACAGAGCTCCGGGAAGCACGGTCGATCTTTTAGCCAGCCATTCTTTTAGGCACGATGTCTTGTATATAGATTAATCACTTCTCTTCAGTAAACTCATCAATAATAATTCCTCTCTTAAACAAATTTTCCACTATTTATGTGTTCTGGTCTTATCTACATGATTCAATCTATACTGATCACCAATTGTAATTGCTCTAAGCAATATTCTGAGGTTGGTGCTTTGGAGGGAAATCTATAATCCTACATGCCCCAAGGGTTGATTTGCTAATTAAAAAACAACAACAAGCATATTAAGTTTATCAGTCATTGTATTGACAAAATCTATTTAATTAAGGTTTAGATTAACAAAATGTAGATTTTATTCAGAAAAATTTGGTACAATGACTTTCAAACATATTTGGTATAAACTTTTACAAAATATTTCTTAAAAATATTACATTGTTTAAATAATTGATTCTCAAGTGTACATTGATTAAAAGATAAATATAAAATGTTACCAACTGATATATTGAAGAAAATGAACTTTAATAAAGAATTTGAAATATTTGTAATATTTTATAGATATCTAGGATTCAATTCAATTTGATAAAATAAACACAATATACATTTTTACAAATATAAAATAAATAAACTAATATAAAAAGGTTAGTTTTAATTATAAAATAAGATTAATGAAATATAAAAGATTATAATATTGATTAAAATATACTACCACCTATTATGAGATGGGTGTCAGTTAATAAAGATTGGGTTCAAACCCAGACTAGTACTGATGACATTGGCACTAGGTGAAGCAGGAATATGTACTATATTTCCAGCTTCAATATTCATATTTCAAATGTAAAAATATAAAATACCATTACACAACAAGTAATTACTTTTAATCTTTGTAAAATAAAATCTCCTTTTCATATTATCGAATGAATGGCTTAATATCTTACCATTAAAAGCAAATCTTTAACATCCTACATCCTAGGTTTTAAATATATTTCTTCTCCACAATTACAATCAGTTTTTTAATAAATTTTCATGAAGTGTATATTTCTTCTTTTCACACACTGGATACGTAAATTAGCTTTAAATTAGTATAGTATGTACAAAATACACGTCTTCAGTTAGCTGTGTAGGGTGGTTCTTTCTTTTTACTGGCAGGTTATAAGAGACGATAATGTAATTTTACATAGGCATTATTTACTGGGCTGCATGCTCAGGGTTTTCCGACTGACATGCTACTTGTTCTTGCCTAATCTTTCATGATAAAAGATTCCCTAATATAATAAAATATTCTTATAGCATAAGCTTTACAATTTCAATTAGTAGGAAGAGAAACTCTTCTCCACATGGCTCACTTCCATTGCTTTAATGTATATCTTGCAATTTAGAGTTCCATCTATCATCATTGGAGCAGAATTGTTCCCTGAATGCACAACTGCTTATCATCTACATCATTAGCCATTGTGCTTACCATAAGGTAGATTATCTTTTTGGTTATCTGCAGAATCTATCAATAATAACTAGTCTACTATTTTGGACCCCCAGAAAAAAAAATATTCCATTGTTTTTTTTTAACAAAAAAGAAATAATTGCTTGCTTTCATTTCTTCTACACATTATAAGAAATAAATTCTTTGCCAACCTTTATTAATTTATTTAGAATTACAAAAATATTGTTAATTCATAATTCTTTTTCTTGGATTTGAACTCACCATATTTTCATCAAAATCAATAATATTTATTTTCAACATCATTCGAAATAGGTGAAACTAAAAAGATCTTAAAATGCCCTTTAATTTAAGAACTGTATTTTTTCTTTTTTTATCACATATATGTGTGTGTAAAGTGGTGTGTTATTCTTCAAATCTGCTTATATAGTATTTACATTTCTGCTACTAGGGTTATAATATGTTCATTAGTACAAACATGATCTGCTATTATAGACACATCTGCCCTTTCTTTTTTAACTATTGCTTTGTGTTCATTCAATTGTTGTTCAACAGGGCTACAGGTCTCACCAATATACTTCCTTCCACATTCATTTGGTATTTCCTAGATGCAGTTTTTTTTTCCCAACATTTCCAGTTTCAGCCTTGTAGAAGTTAGAATTCCTCAAAGTGAAGTGTGGTTTTGGAAAGCTGCTTTAATGTTATGTTAAATGCAGATTTTTTAAAAATTTGTCTGCCATTCCTGATATATTTGGTTAAGAAAGAAAATTCAAAGAAGCTACTCATATAACAATGGCAAATTGCTGTGTTCTAAGGGCCTCTAAAAACCAGTCAGGGAACTAAATAAACAAACAATATATTTCGAAATATATATATAACAAGATATGTTTAATAATGATAATAATGTGATAAAAACAACATAAAAAGGTATACGCTATTTATTTTCCTCAGGTGGAAATAGCCTTCTTTCATACAAGGAGTAATCCTGTTATTATATTTGTGCTTTCAGATCAAAGATCTCTTGAAACACAAATAAGCAAGTTCACACTCCCAGTACTTACATAGGTGCACATAATTTATATGTTATATATTAACCATATACATTCCCAATTGTTTTTTGCAGTTTGGTTAAGCTTCAGTTAATTACCCTTTGCTTGTAATAATCTTTTCTATTCATGAAGACATACTGCTTCTCACTCGCCGCTATTCCATTTTAGACTTAATCACTGTTAATTGATCTACTTGTTTATTATTGACCATTTTTTAATGCTGATCTGTTATCACTTCAAATCCACACTAACTTTATTCCAGTCTGTTCACTATCTGCAACTAGCAGTATTTTTATATATGATCTAATTTGTATGCAACTAGCTTTATTTGTATACAAATTCTATTTTAATTTAATCTATAATTTGAGATGATTTTTCAAGGAAATTTCTAGTGAAATTTTCTTCAATAAAGGGTCTGTTATTAAAGTGAAGAAAATCTGTGTGTATTTACAAAAATAAATGATCTTTTATGTTCATGTTTGGTTTAAATGTGCAGACATTCTGTTCCTCCCCATACTCTAAAAATACGGACTTAATTTATTACTATATCTTTAAACTTGTCAGGTAGTTTATTTTTATGTTTATGTGGAATTTTAGGAATAATTTTTTTATCCACTTTTTTTGAAGTAGTTCCATCTTCATTTTCTTTCCATACAAACATCTGTTTATCATCAATTATTTTAACCTTGTCTGAATCAGTAATTAAATCCTCCAATAAAAAATCTTTTCCTAATTCTTCCTCTAAGAAAATATTTAGATGATTTTCAACTCCCACCAGTTCTGTAATTTTATTATTCTTATATCCTTCAATATTTCATTATTTCACTAGGTATGCATTCACAAGTAAGTCACATATCCACATTTTTGCTCCTGCTAGGAAGTAGTTCTATTCTGAACTTCATCATTTTTACCAATAGATGATACTAGTTTTGTTAATCGAGTTCTTGATTTTGTCCACAACCATTTTTCTATAGCCACACTATTTAAAGTTCTGGAGTTTAACAAGTTTTTATTCACATTTACATAAATACCCAAGGTTTAGAATCAATTTCTTTCCAACAATGGACTGACATTTTTATTTACTACATGAAGTGTCAGCCATTTCACATTGGAATTTAATTCTAGAAGCACTGCCCCTTTTTCTTGAATATCAATTTTATTGCCATTTATATCTATAGCCATCACATCTGTATCTTGAAGAGTTAGCTTCCTTTTACATTTTCTGCTAATTTTAATTCAATCTCTGCAAGATAGCATTGACACACCAGCTTTGCTATTCACTTCCATTTTTACTGTTTAACAGCAAATAACTGAGTCTAAAAATATGTGGTCCATTTCTTTTATTTATGTATACAGTTTTATATGACAGACATTCCACAAATAATTCTATAATTCAATCCAGTGTGGCAATACATAATGCCTAAAAGCCTTTAATTAACCATACTCTTAGAAAAAATTATTAAAAAGATTGAAGAAATCCGGAGGGTTTGAATCAACCTTCATAGATAAGAAATTTTTACTGATTGTTGCCTTTGACAGAATGACTCACTTGATTAAAATGCTGTCTTAAAATATGATATTTAAGAATATAAATGTGTAAGTTCAACTCCTATGGTAATATTATCACTGGTTAGGCTAGCAATACCTGAAGAAGAGTGAATACTACTACTACTACCTGTGTTTTCTATTTGTGTATTATTACTAACAAGTTGTTTGTATTTGAAAAGTTTAAATAAAGTTTAAAATTTTCTAGATATTCGACATTTAATGATAGTTGATTGAAGTAGTCCAACATCTAATATACCATCATCACAAACTTTTAGGCAAATATTAATTAACTTTATTTTCATCAAAATATGAGTTTTTTTTCTACATATAAAGATTTTGGAAATATCCCGTCTATTTCAGTGATGTTTTCTATGATTTAGTTCTAGTGAAAATAAGAATGATAATTGTCTCTGCAGATGATTTAAATAATGTGTTAATTGTTATTATTCTATGGTATTTGGTTTTTTTTTTTAGTAATTGCTATAGCCTAATAGAATAATAATGTATAAAAAATTGCGTTTGATATATGTAGTTAATTTAAATTGCACAGCTAGTTTTTGTTTTTTTTTCCGATTTTTTTTACTTTTATGAAAGTTTAAAATTAAGAAAATTATTTTATTACTAAATAAATAAAAAGCATTGTTTAGAAACATTATCTATAGAATAAATATTTAATGGATAATGTAATTTTGTAAATTAACTAACGGTATTTTCAATGAATAAAAGGGCATGCTTTTAATTTTTTTTTTATGATTCATTTAAAAGTAGCCAAAGCAAATTGTTTCATTTATTTTCTGAAATAGAAAAGGTGAGAAAAATCTTGGATCTAAATATATTTACTGCATTTTTAATAATAAATTAAATTTTAAATTTTAATAATGTTTACTTTTTTTTTTAATGAAGTAGATTGCTGACTGATATCTAGTATTTAATATTAGAAATAGTTTACAATGTATCAAGAACTTTTATTTATTCTGTAATAATAATTTGCATCTTTTCTGTGAAATAATGAGCAAATCAAAACAAATTAGTCATAAGTATTTATTTTTTATTAAGCCAGTGGTAATAGTTTTTATTATAACAGTCATTTTGGAAAATTGTGGTTTTGTGCCGAATCTCTGTATGCAGGTTTTTAAATAATCTACTATAATCCAAGAATACGTTCTCAAAAATTTTATTTCACAGTAAAAATTTGATGCCCAGTCTAATGATTTCTGAGTTCTTTTCTGGTATTTAAAAATATTAAAATATACATTTGATTTATCTTTATTTATTAAAAAAAATCTTGTATTTTATTGTTTTAAAATAAACATACACATGTGTTAAACAATTTCAAATGCAGAAACATAAAATCTAATATCAAACATCATTGTGGTCAGTATCTAAAATCATTGATTATTTTTTATAAGCATTATTACAATCTTTCTCATTCTAGTATAGTTATGGTCAATTCATCTAATTACATCAGCAGAGGAAAGAATATATTTGATAAAATATAAAATAATATAAATTGAATTTAATGCAGAGTATCTGCACTGACTCCAGGCTGGCCTGAGTATCATTATTGTAAATAACTATAATAATCCACTGTTTATTTTTCTTATTGCTTGACCTATTTACAATAATGTTATTATATTTATTAATATTAAATTCTAGCAAATATTAGGCTCCAATTTACTTTAAAACATACAATTTACATTACTAAAATATTAAAACTTCATTAATTTTAATGGAATATAATATGAATAATTAAATTATTCATATTTAGGTAATTATCTTAAATCATCAATAATTATTCACAATTAAGATTAATACAAGATATATATGCCATTCTATTATTAGTTTTCAATAAAGACATACTTTTGTTTTAATTATAATACTAATCATTGGGTGCTAGGTTTATCCAAACATTGTAGATTCCATTAAAGATTTTTCCTAGAGTAAAGAAAATTAATACTTTTAGTGTTGCTATTATAGATCAACTGTATTGAGACACTATAAAGTTTTTTTTTAAAAATAGTTTTGTAAAAATAATGAGGCTTAGTTTTTAGTACTAGAATGAAAAATTGTAACTAAATCTCATTTTAAGATATTTTTAGTATTTAAAATATAATTCTATAGTATTTTGAAATTGAAGCATATATGTAAAACAGATCAGATATTCATTATTTTTTAAAAAGATAATCATTCACTGCTACTGCATGATGAAAATGGCATGATTGTTCATTATGCATCTGCTATATTGTAAAAAGAAAAGTGTAATTAGAAGAAGAATTTGGACGAATAAAAGTATAGAGCTTGCAGTGAAGAATGAAAACAGAAAAAAAGTGTTTATCTGAAAGTTTAGAACAGGCAAACTCTCCATTTAATAGAGCTACTCAGTGCAAGCCAGAATAGTCAATGGATGCCAGAAGGTTTGTGCCTAAAATTCCTATCTAATGCCTACTCATTCAATATTCCCAGACTAGTTTCTAGCTTCTGGCTTTCATTGGTGAGGAGCCTTGGATCTGAGAGCACTGCACATAGATCTTAGGATCCAATGCACCCTCCAGCAGCCACATTTTATCTCTACATAACTACAAACTATGAGTCTAAAATTGAAAACACAATAATGTTTTCAATCCAAGCTCATTACTTTATATAATCATATCAGTCTAAACTCAGTTCAGTATCTATACATCTGGTATCTTTGTTTCCTTTAATAACCATAGCCACCACTACAACTAAACATCACATGATCACCATTTTTTTTGTTTGTTCATAACTATCATTAAAACAGGCAAAACTCTCCATACAATAGTGCCACTCAGTGCGAGCCAGAGTAATCAATGGATTCCAAAAGGTTTGTGCAGTGCTCTCAGATCCAAGCTCCTCAGTGATGAAAGCTATAAGCTAGAAGCTAATCTGGGGATATTGGATGAATAGGCACTAGATAGGAATTTTATGACAAGCCTTCTGGCATCCATTGATTACTCTGGCTTGCCACTATTTTTTGGAGAGTTTTCCCCATTTTAATAACAGTTATGAGCAAGCATAAGAAATAGTGATCATGTGATGTTTAGTGAATTAATACCAATTCTGCCTAATAGAATAGTGGTGGCTATGGTTATTAAAGAACCAAAGACACCAAAATGTATGAGTACTGAACTGAGTTCAGGCCTATATGACTATATAAGCTAATGAGCTTGAATTGAAAATATTATTGTATTTTTAATTTTAGACTCATAGTTTTGTAGTTAAGTAGAGATAAAAGGTGGTTGCCGGAGGGTTGCATTAGATCCTAAGATCTAGGTGCAGTGCTCACAGATCCAAAGCTCCTCACTGATGAAAGCCACAAGCTAGAAACTAGTCTGGAGATATTGGATGAGTAGGAACTAGATAGGGATTTTATGCACAAACCTTTTGGAATTCATTGATTACTGTGGCTTGCACTGAGTAGCACTACTGTATGGAGAGTTTTGCCTGTTTTAATAACAGTTATGAGCAAGCATAAGAAAAGGTATGATCATGTGATGTTATCTGAAAGTTTTTTTTTTTTTTTAGAAAAATTCAAATTGTACTCATATTTTTACAAATACATTTAATAATTAGTAATAAAACGCAAGTGGGTGGTATTATTTTTTTAACTTTAGGTATTAATGGCTGATCACTGATAGCACTAATGTGAAAATCAAACCAAGGATCTTTACAATCATGAATACTGAATTTAAATTTAATTTAAAAATTAAACTAATTGGTTAAAGGGTCACCAAGGTGACACTCTTACCAACTAAATTAACTTTTAATAGAATAGTCTATTGAATAGAGAATCAGCATCTTATTTATGAAATTAAATGTCTCAGATTTTCATTCTAGTAAAATTACTGGTCAGACGAGCAACATCTGAGAAAGAGACTAATAAATATTATTTTGAAACATGTTTCAAAATTATTATGTGCAATTACTAATAGTTGAATGTATATTTGAACAAGTATAATTATTGTTAAAAGAAATTTTTAAACAATCTAACAAAACAGATGATGGAATCAATATGTAGCTACATAGAAAAAAAGTATTCTAGTTTTTAAATGTTTCATTATTTATGACATTCTTGTTCATTTTCATTGTATTCTGAAGATTTTTGCATAGATTAGTCATTTTAAATAGTTTGCTTATTATCAAAACTAGATTTCAAGTAGTTAAATATGTTAATATAGTATTTGAAATTTCATTGAAATGTTTTTTTCAAGATTTTTTAAAATTTTAATTCTTTGTTTTTTGATATGTAAAGTATTATTAAATTATATATAATTTTGCCCCACTATTAGTATACTTATATTATTATTTTGTGTGTAGGTTGGCGAGGCTGGGGATGCACTGATGGAAGTAAAGCTATATCAGATCAAGAACTTTTAATGACCACTTTACTTTTAACTCTCAGTAATCTTATGTTTATTCCTGCCATTTTTGTGGCCTTTTATAGAAAATATTATACTGAAGCCTTTGTCTACTTTGCCACTATGTTCTTTTCCTCAGTAAGTAGTTTTATATATTCATATAGAATCTATTAATCAATATTTTTATATATAAGAACCACATGAAATAATGGATAGCACATCTACCTATACTGCTATAATGTGGGATTTAAATCTGGTCAGATACACTTGAAACCTTTTCACATTTCAAATAGGTTTTTATTTCTATTCAACTAAAAAGCATATTGCTAATCCAGTTAGATATACAATAATAATTAGAAGTGGATATGAATTTACTCTTAGCTAGAATATAAAGGTTTCAAGCTAATCAGGATTGATCTGATGAGTCTTGATGTGCTATATATAAAAATAAAGTATATGGTTGTAATATGATGCTATCTTCATCTTTGGGGAAGAAGGTATCATATTTTCATAAGCGGTACTGAGCCGATGTTTATCTTTTTTGTAATCATAAATTTTATTGAGGAAGAATAATAAAAAATATTTATACATTCTACATATATATTTAAATCACTTATATAAGATTCCAGTGTAGCCTTTTATTTTCAGTAGTTGAACTTTTTATGAATTTCCAAGAAATAAACTAATTATTATATACATTACATGCAGAAGAAAAAAGAAACTATTCTTTTAGTTTTTTTTTTAAAATATCTATAATAATGTTTATTTTGATAACATAAAAATAAATCAGTATTTGAAATTTATGATTAAAAATAATTTAATAAAGTAAAATACAAGTTATAGCTTAGAAGACAATTAACGAAGTAAATAAGAATGAGAGTGTATTAATAATCTAAAGAAGAAAAAGATTGAAGGTTAAAATAATTTTACCCTTCTGCATTTTAATGATCTTCCATCATTTTCTAATGGCAGTTTGAGTTAGTAGTTCAATATTTTATTTTAGTATCAAAATCTTTATTCAATATTACGAATGAATAAATTTGATTTACTGGAAATATAAATTTACAAATGAAAAAGATCCTAAAAAAATCATATGTGAAACTTTCCAATTATAGAAAAATATAATAAAATGACATACATAATAAGAGCAGTAAGTTTTTTCTTATTGGATAACAACATCAAAGCTAATTATAAAAATAAATTAACAAATTTTTTTTTCATTGAATTTCATTTTTCAAACCTTAACAAATTATCATTAAGTCATCACAAAGTTATGGAATTCTATTCTAAAATAAAAAATTGCATTTATAATTATTAAGCTATCAGAAAAGTTCTGTACTATAGTGTTTGTCATAATGTAATTATTGTAATTTTATTTGTATCATTACTTCAAGTTTCTTAACTTGTATTTTTAAAAATTAAATATATATCATAAAAATGTAAGTGTAAACATAAAAAATAATGATTTATTAATGATTACTATACAAATATTTTGAAAAATAATCATAAATATTTAAATAAACTATGGAAAATGTATAATTTTTTTACTTTTTGTTAACAACAGTTGAAGAAGAGTTTATGTTTGTTTATATGCTCAAGATCAAAGAACCTACCAATCAGTGACTTTCTAGATTTTTGTAAGCTTGTTTGTAGTATTCCTGTGTAGTTTGCTGACATCTTCAGATTTTTTGTACTAATATAGCAATATTTACTTTAGTTCTCAGTTTTGACTGTCAATTAAATGTAAAACTGCAAAATAGCACTAAAGGTAGCCCCAATAGGGTGATTTGAAACTAAAACACTACAGTACCATCGCATTACTTTATAATAACATGTAGCTGATAGTTGGTTTATTAAAATAGCCCTGTTGGTTTATTATGAAAGATATAAATTGTATTTTATTACATATATTTCTTTTTTAAATTTTGGAATTAGAAATTTATAAAAAAGTAGCCAAGAAAAAAAGAAAAAAATGTGAACAAAAAAAAAAAAATCTTTTAACTTTCATGGTGACCATATTGAATTTTTAAAAAAATGGTTTAAGCCACAATTTTTATAATAACTTAAGTTTGCATTATTCAACAACCCCATTATATATATTTTTTGAAATATAAAACACCAAGGAATGTTCTACAGCAGAAATATAGTCTTTATTATTCAAAATATAAAAAAAAGATTTTAACATTTGTAAAAAAATTTTCTAATGTGTTTCATAAATTTTAATAGTTACATTTTTAAAATATAGTTTTATTAATGGGTTCATTACATTCCTTATAAAATTGGCAATACAATGACGTATAACATGATTTACCTAAAATAATCCCATCATTCCAAAACCTTATAAAATAGATGTATTGGTATCTTTTATTTTTCTTAGCAGCCCCACAATTTTTTTTACCCATAGAGGAATCTGTAAAGAATGTCTTCCCTAACAAAAATGTGGTTAATATTTGGCAATAATTGGTGTAAATTAAATATTCTAATAAATAATTTTAATAAATTTGTAATTTATCAAAATTAGTCATTTATTTTTATATTAGAAAAAATAGGAGGGGGGGGGGCAAAACAAATTATTATTTTTTTCTTAACTGAAAATATTATTATATGCTATAATATATTTAAAGCTTTTTGGGGAAAAAAAAATTAAAGAAAAAATATTGAATCATGAATAAAATGTGATTAAATGAATTCATATTTGAGAATGGTCCAATATGAATAAATTGCTGCTGCCATACCAAGACTTGTAAAATGTAATAAATTTGTGAATTGCATTATTTTTATGTATTTTTTTTGGGGGGATAGCATATAACTGAAGTAATATATTGATATAGTATTGGTCGGGTAATTTAAATTAAACAGTGAAATTTTTGCATTCACTGAATCATCATATCTTATTTCATTTATATGCTATCCAAAAAAAATAGTAAACAAATAAACAAGAAAGTATTAAAATTTGTTATTTAATTAGAAAGATATAAATTTCATGCGCATATATTACTTATTAATAGGCAGACACTTTTTTCTCTTTACTTCTTTTCTAAGTCTTGTTCTGAATTACATATTCATGAGAATATTCTTTGCTTGTAGTTTTTTTTTTTTTTTTACATTTTTTTTTAAAAAGAAAATTAAAATTTCACTTAAATTATTTTCATAATGTAAATGAGAGAATTCATAAAATGCTTTTTAAAGTTAAATAAATATTCTCAAGTTCTCTGTTTGTTAAAAATGAATCTTCCAGTTATGAAATAATGAAAAGATGAAAACAAATGCTTACTTTTTTGTCCACAGTATAAGATAATTTTTTGGGGTAAAACTGGAAAGTGTTTGAATTTCGAAGTAAAAGATTGATTGGAAGAACATTTCACATAATCTTATATTTTGTCTGAAAGTTGCTATTATGTTTCTAGTAGAATTTTAAAAAGTATGTATTGAAGCAGATGACTCTTCTGACATATTGACCATTTTCATAACAAGAATGAAAAAAGATACAATAAGTTTTATTTATTATTATTATTATTTTTTGTGTAGATATTATTGAATGAACACACACACAATTGTATGTACATTAATGAATATATATTTTCTCTATTATTATTTCTCATAATTGCAATATTTTAATTTTTAAAAAATATTTTTGTTAATAATCTTTATTTGTATATACTGTATACTGTAATTTTTGAATTAAATTAAAAAGCATGTATATTGTAAATAGATATATGATGAAAAATAATTAACATTTACAAGACAATAAACAATAATACATATTGAAAATAAATAATCATTAATTAAGTGTGACTAACTTACGTCATCTGCTAAGAAGCCAAGTATAACATACATCTGCTTCACTGCATTAACAAAATAAAATAAAAGTTTCATATTAATTTTTCCCCAGACTTTTAAAATTGATCATTTTCATTGGATTAAGGATCATAACTTATACATATGAAGTAAATATTATTTCTAATTTTTAGAAGTACATGAAGAATTTTCATTGAATTTTAAATAAATTTTTGAATGTTTTTGGCTTGGAGTCTAAATTGAATTTTCAAAATTTTTTTGTCATGATTACTTTTGTACTTTTTGTATCCATTTGTTAAGGTGAAATAACATTTAACTATTGACTCTTTAAAAAGTATGAAATATTTTCAACACTTGATTGTATACAGCTTGTGTTTTTAATAAATTAAGATTTAATTATACATCAATAAGCAGGCTCATTTATCTCATGATAAATATATATATATATATCTAATTTAATAACTATTTTTATTTGAGAAATTTAAATAGTGGTTTGTGCATGGTGAAATTTTTAAAAAATGGCATTGTATTTGTAATTTTAAAGCACAAATTATAAACTGTATTCATGTGAATCAAATATAACTTTAAAGTTTTGTTTTCTGACTTTTTTAAATGACAGTCTAGTTAATTTTGATAACTTCAAAATGAAGTGTATTATGCCCTTCATGATTTAATGCAGTGGTAGAGCATGGAATAAAAGTTCCTCGGATCGATTTTCAGTTTCGGCACTCAAGCTTCTCATGAACTTTTGAGCAATAAAGCTGTTTGATCATTATTATTGGTTTTTTTTAATGAAATATACGAAAAACTCTAGTTTTTAAAAAATAATAACAGAATGGAGTTTGTTGAATGTTTTTGATATAATTTAAATTTTATTGTTTATATTTTTATAATAATTATAGTTTCACATTAATCTTAATTTATACATAATTATTAGCTTAATTTTAAAGCATGTTTTTTATTATTATAACACTGGATATGTGCACAAGTAGTTCAAAACGTTTTACTGATGAAAATATAGTCCAGTGGTCTTCAACCACAGGTCCGCGGACTGGCACCGGGCCACAAAAGTTTTTGACCGGTCCGTGCTAGACTGGCAAGAAAGTTTATAATAAAATAATAAGATTTTAAACTTTTAATTAATATAAACAATTTTTATTTATTTTTTCATCACATTTTTACCCCGATTAAAAAAAAAAAAACAAAAATAAAATCTAATCAATCATACATAAATTAATTTGTTTTTCTATTTATCACAGATGTTTATAGGGGGGGGGGGAGAAAAAAGTTTTTTATTATACAAACTCCGGTTGTCTTTTGATAGCCAATCACGTCCGCTTATCAGCGTTGTTAAAACAATAAAATGTAACATGACTTTTTTTGATCTCTTAAATTTTTTCTACTATCTTTTTTAATATTTCCTTTTTAGTGTTTTTTTTTTTGGCTTTAACTTTTATTTTTGAAATAAATTTTTATTACCTTTTTTTAAAAATAAAAACCAGAAAAGAAATTCTGTCTCTCACTTTTACAAAGCATTTCTCAATCCACCTCCACCCCCAAATTAAAATAAGATCAAACCTTTTGACTTTTTCAAGTTTCGTTTTCTTTTTTTTTTTTGTTTGAAAATATGCCCACTTTTTTTTGGCCTATAAGATGATTTTTTTTTGGCTTTATTTGTATACCGCTAAAATTTTTAAAACCAATTTCTGTTACCTTTTTTAAAAAATAAAAACAAAAAAAAATAATTTTTGCCTCTATTTTTTGTCTCAGTGATGGCAAAGTATTCCCCTCCCCCTCCCAAATTAAAATAAGATCAAAAGTTTTGATTTTTTCAACATTCAGGTGAATAACATTTTATTCTTGCATTTTTTAATGATGAAATAATAAACGTAGAAATGCAAGCACATTAATGAGAATGATTGTTATTGTACTGTTTTCTGTAGCAATATGACTGCATAACTCAAGAAAGAGTGTTCAGCATGTGAAGGTAAGCAGCACCATTACAATACACAATAACTAGTGTACTGTTTTGGTCAGTTACAACAATTATGCTTATCTAAGGGTAAGCAAGTTATATCTTTAAGAAAATTTATCTGTAAACTTCTGCCGGTCTGCAAAATCTTATTTTTATTTTTGTCGTTCCGCAGGTGTGAAAAGGTTGAAGATCACTGTTATTTATAGTCTATATCAATACAGTCTAGTGTTCTTTGATTAGTCAAATTCATTGATACATAATATGAAGTATAATTAAGAGAGTCATTAGCTGTTTCTTAAAGTATGTATTGTAATTGTTTAACCAGTAGAATGAAATGTCACTTGACTCTCCTAGCTTATGTTTAACATCTGCATCAAGAACAACAATTAATTCTATTCTTGAGAATGAATTTACTGTAAGTATGAGTAATCAGTGAGCATCAAATGATAGTGATGAATGAAATTACAGAATGGATTACTGTTTCATTGACAAAGTATTAATAATTATGAGATCAATATCTGAAGCAACTTATAAATAAAAATGTTGCTAAATTAAGATTTAAAATAAATTTATTATGTTTTTGGAGAGAAAGCTCAGACAACAAATTCTGCTAGTTGATTATATTGTTAATTTATATATTGCAATTATCTGCTTATGTTCATTGTATTCACATACACCAAACATCTAAGCATAGGTACATTTATTAAAGTAAAATTTTATTTCTTTTGTTTCTAGTTCTACCATGCTTGTGATGAAGATGTCTTCTTTTATTGTATCATGAATTACCGAGTGCTCCAATTTTGTGATTTCTATGCATCTATTTTATCCTTTTGGGTGACCCTAATTGCAATGGCCAATTTAAATACAACACTTAAATCTCTGGCTCATATGGTTGGAGCAATTTTTTTAGCTCTAGGAGTTGAATATGATCGTACAGGACTGTGGGTATTTGTTGCTCCAGTTGGCATGGGACTTTTAATCTTATCAATTTCTTGGGTAAGTAAAAAAAAAAAAGTTTAATAGATATGTACTGGCAATTAAGAACAATCATTTTGAATTAAAGACACACACATACATAGTGTAAATACATAAAAGAAATGAACTAAATTGAAACTTTTGGTGAAGGGCTCAGTGTTCTTCTATATAACTATATATATATATATCTGAATATACTATTATGAAGAAGGGTGCTTAAACAACATCTATTATCTCAACATCTATTATCTCATTGTTTAATTAAGACATTGCTGTATAATTTTTTATATATAAATATTTATATATTAGGTGCAAGTCCTAGAAAAAATATTATAATGTTAACAGGTGTGTGCCTATGTCTATGTAGATCAATGCCATTAATTTGGCATCTTGGTTTGTGATTTTCCCATATTAATGCTTTTTCTAAATTAATAATAATTTAACAATGTACTTCTTATACCATTTCTTCATTATAAATTTTATGTGTTTTAAAGCATCCGTTTGCAGCTGGAAACTTACTTAAATCTTCATTATTACATCATCAGCAGTCTCTTCCTAGCAAGTGCGATGATTTTCTAGAAGCAAATATAGAAAGATAAGAAATAAAAAATAAGAAATGAATTTTGTGGTGATTAAATAAACTAATCCATGAAATGACAGGATGTACATATATGTAACATATTTATGATGGTATCTTAATTACTTACTAAATGAACATTTTTTTAATTAAAATATGAAATTTTTAAAATAGTAAAAAATATCACTTATTTAATTGAATGTGTAAATTGATTAATTGATATGAAATCATTATACAACACATTAATGTCTGCTTTTGCAATATAATACAATTAAAGAGAGTGCTGCTATTAATTTATGCTCTTGAAATTATGCACGATATACAGATTAATATAAAAAGACAGGAGACATTTTTTCTGCCTCAGTCCCGTACCTTCCTGTGTGGAATAAATGGAAACTATAACAAAGAGCCATAAATTGGGGATAAAGCTATTAAACAAAATGGCAGAAGCCAACTGTAAATCATCAAAGTTCAAGGGTTGAAATGATTAATTGATTGAATTTTATATGGCAACACAAGTATTGTTTTAATTGTCTCTACTAAATAATATGTAATATCTTATCAGCTTTTGAAATGTATGTAATTAAATAATTGTATATAAAATTGTCAATTGCATGTTCATTTTATTTTGATGCTATCTGACTGGTTTCCAACACGGAGAAACCCTCAGACATAGCAGAGTGGCACAGTTGACAGAAAAGATTTCATTCACTAAAGAAAAGTCAAAAAACAACATCGCAATTCCCAATAGGTGCATTAAACGACAAAAATGTACTTGCTGTGGGAAATCAGGACATGTAAAAAATAGTTGTAGGCATAAAGACAAATTATACCCAATTTGTAACACGAGAAGGCACTTAGCTGCAGTTGGTTATTCCAAAGATGGTGAATCAGCTAGGAACAGATCAGATTACAAATCTTGGGGAGAGTTGGAATACAGGAAATTATCCATCAAGACTCCAACAAATAGCGACATGAAAATGGATCACATCCTGGTAGATTTGCAAATTTGTGTAAGTTGATAGCGGTGCCAGTTTATCATTAATCTCACATAAAGACTGGATGGGGATTATTGAAGACTAATAATAATTTTCGTCTACATAAAACAGATGTGTTGGTGACAGATATAAATGGAAATAAAATTACATTTGCGGGAAAATTACAGTTCCAGTAACATTAATCTCTAGATGTAGATTTTTTGTGTTGTATGTGGTAAATAAAGATATTAGCCCATTATTAGGTGGAAACTGCTCCTTTGGGAATTTATGTAAATATATTACAGACTTTGGGTGGAAACTATAATGAGAAAAAGATATCTGGAATTGTTTATGCCAGGATTACCAGAGCTTAGAATGAGACCAGTTGACGTGGAGTTGATAAAGGATACAAAAGTAATTGTTTGTAAACCACATAAGGTGCCATTTGCAATTAGAGATAAAGTTTAAAAACAATAAGTGATGAGGTGGCTAAGGGAGTCTTAACACCTATTGAAGATTCATCCTGGGTGATACCTATAGTGACTATAATAAAACCAAATGGAAATTATCCACTTATGCGTTGATTATAGGATCACTGTTAATAAATATATAAACAAGGGATCTTATCCGGTTCCATTGGGGGGGTGTTTTTTTAAAAAAATTTTTTGCAATTTCCACCAAATTTTTTTAACTAAAATAAGTGGAGCTACTCACTCTAACTATGCACAAAGGTTTATATAAGTGCAATAAATTATCTTATGGTATGATGATTGCACCAAATATTTTCCAGGTGAAAATGGCTATGTTATTTAGATACATAGATGGTGTAATCCTATATCTAGATGACATTTTGATTACTGGCATGACAGAAGCTGAGCTGGAAAAATGAGTGGATCTTGTTTGCTCAAAGTTCGCACTAGCCAAGGAAAAACTGAACGTAAATAAATATATATGGTCCACCAGGGAAATTAAATTTCTCAGACACATAAATACTAATGGCCACTATCCAGACCCAGACAAAGTAAAAGCTTTAAAGAATGCGGAGAAATCAAAACATGTAAAAGAACTGCATGCATTTCTCAGACTTTTAAATTTTTATGAAAGTTTTCTACATGGAAAATCACACTTATTATCTCCGTTGTACAAATTATTTAAAAAACAACAATGTTGGGCTTGGAATATTGAACAGGACAAAGCATTCAGAACTGTGAAAGACTTGTTAACTTCCGAGGCACTATTGGTTCATTACCATAGCAATTTGGCTGTAAGTATTACAATGGACGTGTTTGAATATGGCATTGGAGTTGACATCTCACACCAGTGTTATGATGGAGAATGCCCAATTGCTTATGCCTCTAGAGTGCTGACATTTGCAGAGAAAAATTTTAGCTAAGTAGGTAAAGAGGCATTGGTAGAATTTTTGCAGTTAAGAAGTTCCGCCAATACTTATATGGGCGGAGTTTCACTGTTATACTGATCATTGCTCCCTAATGGGAATTTTTGGCTATGAGAAAAAAATGCCAGAACATTCAAGCCAACATATGTTACAATGGATAAATATATTATCGCATTATGATTTTAAGATAATTTAAAAGCCGGGAAGAAAGATTGGACATACTGATGCTCTGTCTAGATTACCGGATGTTATGGAAAAAGTATTTCTGATTAAGAAAATAAATTATATTGAAGAATGATAAGGGTTATGTCCAATTAAAACGATGGATAAAATTATGGTTGGCCAACCAAATGCCCTGCAGATCTAAACAAAGCTATCTGGATTGCAAGAGATGAACTCTCAGTTTGTAAATAATGTATTTTGAATAATGACCGCATGCTAGTTTCTACTGAAGGTAGAATTCACATATTAAATCTATTGCATCAGGGATATCCTGGAATTGTGATAATGAAAGCGATGGCAGATCATATGTGTGGTGGACAAATTTGACAAATGATATAGAAAACTTAATAAAAGGATGAGCTAATTGTCAACAAACAGCTAAGCTACCATCCAAACAATTCAAAAGATGGGAACTCCCTGGACACATGTTTATTTAGACCACATTGATCTGTTAAATGAGCATTTAATACTGCTATTGGTAGATGCATATTCACTTTGGACTAGTATCAATTAGTCAAGAACACAGCACTAAATGTACCATCAGTATTATAAACAAATTGTTTGCTACACACAGCTATCCTGAATCAATTGTAATGGATAATGGTTCGGGCTTCACATTGAGAAACTTTATAGATTTTCTGGATGACCGAGGAATAAAACACATTCTTACGCCTTCATACCATCCGGAGAGTAATGGCATTGCAGAGCGAGTGATTCAACATTTGATGTATACCTTAAAAATACTGAATAATAAAAATATATCTGAAGCCTTAGTATAAGCCATGTATTCGTGACACTTTACACTGAATACGGCAAGTGGGAAGACCCCTGCAGAGTTATTGATGTGTCGCTCTTTTTACACACATTTGTCTCAGTTATTACCTGTCAAAGCTAAAGGCAGTAAAACCCCTCTAGCTATAAAATTCTTACCAGGTGAGAAAATTTGGATCCATGATTTGTTGAAACAAAAACAGATTCCTGGCATGGTAAAAGAAATATTGTCTAAGCAAATATGTTTGGTGGATTTACAAAATGGCAAGATGTTCAGGAAACACATAAACCACCTTTGCTATCCCTGTGAAAACTCTGTACCAGATGGACATTTAAATACATTACCTGAAGCTAATACAAGTAAAAGATCTGTGGCTGAAACTGATCATAGGGATGAACTCAATTTAGAAAAATACAAGGAAAAAGAAATTGTATGTGAACAAAAATCGGAACTGACTCGTACCCCTGGTCTCTAGAGCTTCCAGAGCACAAAGTCCACTGGTTAAATTTAAAGATTATGTGTTAGTTAAATATCATTCATTTCTAAAGTGGGGAAAGAACTGCTGTGTTTGTTGTGCTTTTGAAAGAGATAAACTGAAAATGTTACATTGCATTTACTATATCATTCTAGTAAATAAAATTAAAGAGATCGCTGCTACTAATTTATGCTCCTGAAGTTATGCACGATAAAGGGATTAATATATAAAGACATGAGACATTTTTTCTGCCCCAGTCCTGTACCTCCCTGCATGGAATAAATGGAAATGGAAACTGTAACAAAAAGCCATAAATTGCGGATAAAGCTATAAAACAAAATGGGAGAAATGAAGTGTAAATCGTCAAAGAGTTCAAGGGTCCAAATGACTAATTGGTTGAACTTTATAAGGCAACACAAGTATTGTTTTAATTGCCTCTATTAAATAATATGTAGTATCTTAACTTTTGAAATGCGTGTAATTAAATAATTATATATAAAATTGTTAATTATATGTTCGTTTTATTTTGATGCTATCTGACTGGTTTCCAACACTTAGAATACCTTCAGACATAGCAAATTTGAAAAACTGTAATGAATAAATATGTTCTTACTTTTTTAAAACTTTTTGCAAAAGTTGGTTAAATAAATCAATATGTTTTAAAAATCCGTTTAAAACCATAAAAACAAACCACAAAACTTTTCCTACTACAAAAAATAAATAATCATTACTTGAGACAATGTTTATTTTTTCTGAATACAGATTAAAAAAAAAAAAACAATTAATAACTATTGGTTAAAACATGAGAAAACCTTACATTTATTTTTTATATTTTTATATATAACGTTGAAGCGTAAGGTTATATATATTTAATAAAAATGATCTATAAATTTGATTAAATTTTACAAATGCTCATTAAAAAAAACTCCTTAAATGTAAAAGTAGTTAAAAATTAATGAAACAAATTATAAAAGTTCTACAACAATATTTCAGTAAAGCATTTATAAATTAAAATGAATGATTAACAAATTATTAATAATAAAAAAAAAAATTGGAAAAAAATACTACATAATACTATGAAAAAATACCCCCCCCCCCCAACAGCCACTTTAATCTTCAAATTTCATAAGTTATAGTTTAATAATTTTAGGAATAAGTAACTATAAGTAGTATATGTATTATTTAATTTTATATATGGTTATAAAATGTTTTTTTATTTATATACATTGTTGTGAATATTTGAATGTGACCAATGACATCTATTATCAGAAAATAACTGGGCATAAAAATAAGGCTACTACACTTTAAAAAATGGTGTTTTTGATTTTCTTCCTTGTGACATAATTGATGTATAATTTCTATGTTTACAGGATTTCTCTTATTCCTAAAAAAGTATAATGTAGGCAGTCTATATATTTATTTTGATAAAATATTTGCTCAAGATTCCAATACTTAAATTGTCTTATCAGTTGCCTATTAATAATGTCAAGCATTGGAACATCGGCATTTTCATAATTGGATATAGGAGAGCATGAATTTTCCAATATTGCCATTTACCTAGTGGAAAAGTCATCTTAGTATTTATCAATAATTGGTGCTAGAATTGTTTGAACATGTTTTGTATGGATGAGTTTTATGTGCTGGTGTTATCTTAAGTATTGTCTTCAGGTATGAAAATAATCATGACTGACTTAAGGTGGTTAATAGATTTTTAGATTCTATATAAATAAATTGAATGTAATTTTAATCCATTTCAAATACTATGTAATTTTCTGAGGAAATTACAATTATTTTTTCCCCCACAAGAGCTTTTGGCACAGTGAATAAACATTTGAAATGAATGATTTTGTAAAGATTATGATTGGGAAGTATGTAACCTTTGTGATGATAAGCATGTTGATGAAAGCTACCTTAGAATAGAATGAGAAGTATGTCTTCAAGAGTGATGATATTAGGTGTTCTATTGATTGCAATAGTTTATTTTGTATTTGCTTTCACATAGCTATTTTTCTTTGATAGAAAGGAAATGCTAAATATGTAATTGACATGCAAAGAAATGTGTTTGTATATGTTATCTGTATATATGTACCATGCACATAATTTTTCTAGATTGAATTCAAGTTTTGGGGAGTTGGTAAATTTCTTCATGATTTTTACTAATGTCTGAATTTTTTTGTTGTTGTTGTTGTACAGAAGACTGTAATGTCGTACATATATACTATGCTGGTTATACTTTGAGCAAATGTAGGTATATAGATGTTTCCTATGTTGTTGAGGAATTGGTTAATATAAATTGTAAATAATAAAGCAATAAGAGGTGATTGTTGAAGTATTGATTCACTTGGGTTACATGAGGGACAACCCCCACATGGTTAAAAAATTCAGCATTACCCTCTGTGAAATAATATATAAATATATTAGAGTCCATATTTCAAAAAAACCATTTTGAGGCTGACTATTTTGAAATATGGACTCTAATATATTTCATAAATTATTTCACAGAGGGTGGTGCTGAATTAACCATGTGGGGTGATTTAATATTTGGATTTTTATTTCAGTTTAGCATTAGCACTGGTACTATTTAAGATCATATGTATTTTATTGTTTATAAGTAAATTTGTGATACATACATAATTGGACTACATTAGTGTTTTTCAAATTTTATATGAGAATATCAATTAGTATAAAGTCAAAAGCTTTGTTAATGCTGATCTGTATTACCATTTGTGGTTTATTTCGTTGCATTTTGCATGGTATTGTCTTGAAAACATTTTGCTTGTCCTGTTAAAGATCCTATTTCGGTCAGTTGTGATTTGAGACAGCAGTGGTAATAGATATAGCTTCTTAGTGTTTAATACTTTTTTGGGTAGTTTTTCCTTAATGGATCCATGGGTATTGGTCTCATATTTTGCATTGTGGATGGTAATATATCTTTCTTTGTGAATGGAACAATTGCTTTTGCATATAAATCGTGAATTTTATAAATTTCCTTTGATAGGAAATTAGCCACGTCTGCAAAGTGTAATGCATATTCAAATACAAACTTTGTAAAAAATATTGTGGTTTGAATAATGTTTGTTCATCTGTTGTACCAAAGTGATTATATGAAGGTTTTAAAACTGGTTTTTTTTTTTTTTGTAATTTATCTTTGAAGTGTGTGTAGATTGAAATTAGCATCATGTTGCTAATTATATCAGTAAGGACTCTAGATGTAAGTGTTTGACCTAGTACCCATCTGATATATTGTCAGTCAAGTGTGTGAATGTGTGCCAAAGAGTTTCCTTTTTTTTTTTTTGTGGTAATACATTCTTTTGGTACACCACATGTTGATTTGTAAACTTTTTTACATTTTAATACAAATTGACTGTTGTCTGACATGGTTACAGACTTTATAAATCTTATGTGCAGTTTTATCTGTGAGAACTAAGAGTCTTATAGGAGGCTTAGGGGACCTAGTAACATAGTTTATAGTATGTGAATTATTTGTATGAATGATATCCATCTTTTATACAAGTTGGGTAGTTTATCTTTCACCCTTATTAGAATATATATTTCTATGTATAGAAATTCTGTAGTGCTTGTACACAAATATATTATTTAGATCTAAAATGGTCATTATTACCTGAGAATAAAGCACAGGCTAGTTGGATTTTAAATGAGTGATGCAGTAATGGTGAAACTAATTGAATAAATAATGAATATCTGCCATTATTAAATGTGATTGCATTATTTGGCAGAAATCCCTCACCACTAATTAGTAGAATATGAATGATATATAACAATATAAATATATAATACATCATATTGAAATCTAACATGAGCACAATGATTCTATTCATTGTTTTATGATTTGGGGTCCTATAGTCTTATACTGCATTGTAAGTATTGGCAAATAATCATCTATGTATACTATTGTAAATGAATTAAATGGCCATGATCTCATTACACTATTTTAGTACTTTCTGTTGCAAATGAAGATAATTAGCTCTAACCTGAATCATATTTCAACCTTATTATAACACCTAGATCAAAGTGACAGACAAACTTTAGTTATTAATAGCTTGTTATTGTTTGTAAGCAAATTATAATAATCTCAATTAGTTGAAAATGATGCTTACAAAAGATTAGTTGCGTTTGGAAATTTAAAATACACAAATGAATTTTCATTGTCTTTGTTGGAATTGTAAACAAACTTTAAAAATACAAACCCAGATAGAAATTAATGATTTGAAATAATTTTAAATACAACTAACTATCTGATCGATATGCATATAGCTATTTACAAAAATAGTTCACATGATTGATATAATTGGGACCATCACTGCTCCACCTAGACCTTAACCCACATGTGATTTCTATTGTATAGATTGAGCCAAAGGTTTCATTAAATATTTCTTTATTAACATAATTGTGTTTAATCAACTAATTATATTTTGTAATCTTCATTATCACCACTTTTGGAGGATGAAGATCTTTCCAAGTTAAACCTCTTCAGCAAACCTTATTTCAATCATCCATCTTATATGGGGTTGCTTCCTAAGATCTTTTAGAATTTTTTGAGATCCAGTTTAAAACTTCAATTGTTCATCTGTTATCCTCTCTTCTAAAAAAAATATCGAGCCCAACTACATTTCAGTCTTCTAATTCTTTCAGTGATGTCAATAATAATTGTTTTCTTATTCATATGTTTCATTGTTAGTCTTTTTTTGTTACTCCTAACATATATCTTTCTATAATTTGGTGAATATTGTGAAATCTTTATACTGCTCTTTTGTTAAGTGTTCAAGTCACAGATACATAAAAACATATCTATTAAAAACTCCTTTTCAAACACATAGACATATTTCTTTTTAATATTTTTGCTAAAACCTCTCTATCCACAGTTAATTCTGTGATTAATTTTATTTATTATATTTTCATTTATATTAATAATCTAAGATATTTGTAATTGGTAATTTCTTTTAATTCATGATTATCAATTTTTATTTTCTTTCTTTGAGAAAATCCATTGAATACTATCTCAGTCTCTTTAGCAGTTATCTTTAGTCTTGGTTTCTTACTTTCATCTGATAACTCTTGAAACATTTCTTAAGCATTATTTTCAAAAACAATCCTGTTATAATCTCCATTTATTTTTACTCCTTTAGCTTTTCATTTTGTCCCAAAAAATAATTCTTAAAAAAAGTTTTACAAATATGGAATGATCCTATTATATATTTTTCTCCATATTGATTTTATTAGTATCACCATATAAATTAATCATTGCTGTTGCATTTTGATAAACATTTTTCAAACGATAACAACATCTTAGATTTATATCTTAATGAGCAAATGCTTTAATTACTATAGAAATGCTTTTTGTATCAAATATCTTTTTAAAATTTACAAATTCAAGGCATAATAGCAAGTCATGTTTATTTGTTCTTTCTATAATTTCTCTCAATATCCATTTTCTTCTTTTGGTTGGGTTGAATCCAAAGTTCAGTGTACAATGAATAGTAATTATGTTGATAAAGATTTTGTATAGAACAAATATTAATATAAAAATTACTACTGTATCCTTTTAATCATTTGGTATATTTTTATTATTGAGATATTTGTTATATAACTTTGGTCAACCATTTCTTTACTTCTTCACTTGCTTCTTTTAAGATATCAACAATAATTACTTCATTTTCTGGAGCTTTTCTTCATAGATTTTATTGCATGTTTCTTTTTTTTTTTTTTCCATTTTAAATGATGGGCAATTCAGAAGACATATAATAACTAGTTATATATATATTTTCTTTCTTACTATATAATTTTTTCTCAAATTCTTCCAAGTATATCATGTCTTTTTTTCTTTTTAACAATAAATTCAGCTTTTTTTTGCATAAACAATTTTTTTCCCAATACCTAAATGTTGTATATGTTTGAAACTTTCATTTCTTTTTTTACTTTTTCTTGCTAATTTACAGTTATATTTTCTTATATTAATTATTTTTCATGTTATTTTACAAAATTCTAGTTCTCAAAGGGATTATTTAAAAAAAAAAAAAATTTTTTTCTTTTTTCTTACATTTTTTTGTTCATTAGAAAATTTACTGGTAAATTGCTATTTTTTAATATCCATTATGCTTCTCACAATATTTAAGAATGCCAATTATTTTCATATTGATTCCATTCAGTTTGAAACTATCTTCAAAGTTGGTTAATATTTTAAAATGATTTTCAAGTTTTAATTTAAATTTATTGGAGTGTTTCTGAAGATTAGGAATATCAATTGATAATGTTACTTTCTTAATAGTTTTCATTTACTGTTTTGCATTAACACATCTTTCAGCTCAGTAATTGATATTGACTATGATCATTTTCTGTGTTGAATCTAATAAGAATATTACAATCTTGAAATACATATTTTCTGTTACTCAAAATATAATTTAATTGTCTATAAATTTGTTTGGATGCTTCCATGTTCATTTTCATTTTGTATTTTTTTCAAAGAAAGAATACATAATATACAGTTTTTCTGTAAACTCTACAAGTCTATGTCCTCTATCATTTTTATCATTATAAACAAATTTATCTATAGTTATTTCATTTTTTAATCATTTACCAGTTTTAGTATTAAAGTTTTTCATGACAATTTTAAAATGTTGTTTATACAAGCATTTTGTACATTCATATAAAAATCTATTGCTTCTTCATCAAAATGAGAGTAATACCTGAATTATTTGCATTTGGTTTGTTCCATTAATTTGAATAGCTAATTTTGCCATTTTGTCTGCCAAACCATCAATTTTTTTAATATTCTTTCACCTTTTATCTTTAATGAATCTTATTTCACTATGCTTCCAATATTTGTCTTATATAGTAAAATAATTGTCCATTTTTTTAATCAATCAAATCTTCATCTTTTCTTCTAACTTCCCAAAATCTAACAATATCCCATTTACTATTAGACAGTTCTTCCAATTTATGCAATCTTAGTTTATTTGAAAATAATCTGAAATTGTAAATATGTAAATAAAAGGTCATTATTATATGGCAGCCACATTTTCAAACCTGGAGATTCTTGGTATCTTCCTATCTTTGGCATCAATCATTGCTTTGGTTGTTGACCTTACTGCATCCTGAAAACAAGGCTCATAATTTAGTTCCATCTTTCATGATTGTAAATATCTATTAAAAAAAGAAATGAGCATTCACACACATACACACACATTCATCCTTATGCAACTAATATTTCAATTAACCATTAGGCAACTGAAAAGAAAATCCGTGATGTTTTTCAATCTTAAACTCAGTGTAAAAAGCCAATAAACTCAACAAACAGTATTAACAAGTTGTGAATATTATAATAATGTTACCAAATTTAAAATAATTCAAGATAAAAATAATATAGCAACTAAATTTTTTAATTTAGTTGTTTAATAATATTGTTATCCTTTTTTGTAAACGTTATTTCTTTTTTAAAAAAAATAATAATAATAATAAAAAGTGAAGTCATTGGATTAAATGAAAACTGCTTCATTCTTTGTTCTTTGCCTAGAATACTAAATATAACTAAGTTGCTTTTAAAATATATATTTAATGATATAGATAGCATTTACTTTCAATAATTTTGTAGTAAAATTTAATTATTTTTTAGTATAATTATTTCAATTATTTTTAAAAATAATATTTCCAATTTAAAAATATTAAAATAATATTGAGACAAAAAAAACAAAAAAAAACAATACTTATCTTTACACTTTTACTAACATTATAAAAATTTCTTAGCTTTTTTACCTCAGAGATTTTTAATGCTTCCAAAAAACTTCAATAGTCATAAAAATAAAATATATTTTATATTTATTATTAAAAATACTGCCTTTAGAAATAAAAAAACTACCTTTCATTTTTACTAAGATAATGTAAAAAACTTACATAGAATTGGGCAAAGAATTCTTCCACATTAGAACTAATACTACTAATTCTAAGGCTAGTTCAGTATTCATCCATAGTGAATAGTATATAAATTAAATCCTAAGAAACCACCAAGACTGGCTTTAAAATTCTTATTGGAAGCTTCCTTTTATCAACAATCATGGAGTTAAACAAATAATCTTAAAAGTTTTTATATGGAGATTAACTTGGCTCATTACTGTTGGTTTGTTTCATCTTCAATCCACTCCATTAATGATTTTTCCAATTTTTGCAATAAGGCTCTCAAACTTGTTAATTGTTTTTATATTCACAATAATACTTTTAATTTCTTTAAATTTTTATTTTTGTTATCATTCATAATGATTATGCTTTGCTAACCATAATCTAATTTTGTTAATAATATCTGATTTGTCATTTAAATATTTATGTCAAAGAAAAAAGAGTCTTAACTTCCATAAGTTTAAAGAATAATAACAAAATAATAAGCTATATTCACTGATATTGAAATGCACTATAGTTCATGCAGTTAGACAAATTAGACTTCTGTTAATTGATAACCACAAGTTCTAGTATTCTGACTGTGAAGAAAATCATACTATTACCTTGATAGTAAATTAAGAAGCATTTACAATCTGAAATTTTTCATAAAAGAGACTTGTGAATGTTGTATTAATGACAAATGAAAATGAGTTATTAACAGCCACCTGTCAATGATTATGGCCATTCTAATTCAAGAAAGAAAAAAAAAGAAAATAATAAAACATTAGAAATAAGTATGCAGTAGCTTTCTTTGTGAACATAATCTGTGAACCAGAGATATATTCACACATAATCTTTATAACATAACAGAATTTGTATTTTCCATAAAAACTATGATCATATTCACAATAAGCAGTCTGTTATTGTTCATTCATTTAGTATTCCTAATCCAATGGTGATGTGACTTTACAATAATAAACTCCATATCACTTTCAGCAAGATGAACAACATATTCTTGCCATTGTATTTTTAAATTTTTGTAGGGTATCTTTAAATGAATTTTTTCTAATGCCTTTACATTATAAGGATCCAAACTATAAAATGAATTGGGTAAAATAACAGCTCTATGTACAATTAATTTTGTTGCAATAATTATATAACTATAATGAATTACTCTGTTTTTAACTTCTTAAATTCAGCAGTATATTGGTGATTATTTATCTTTTCAACATGTGTGATCAAGTGTGTCAGCAGTATGAGATAGCATGAATAGTTGAGGGTCATGTGAAGGTCTGAGTTCAAACTCCCTATATATTACATATTGTAGTGCAAGTATAAAAAAGCCTGTACTGTAGAAAAAATTCATATATTAAAATATTTAAATTAAATCTCATTCTTAATTTGAAAGTAATCCATGCTTAAAGTTGTTTTTTTTTCCATCATTAATTGAGAAAGAATTCTAGTTTATCAATTACTGAATCAAAATCTCTGTAGATAACATTGAAAATATTAAGAATATTGAGCAGATCATTTTTTGAATTGGTAAGGGTTGCACAACCACCATTCTTCTCAAACTAGAATGCTTGAGCATTCATATTAGATAAATTTCACACGTTACATGTACTGATGTTTAGAAAAATCAGTTATCTTTATTATTACCACCATTAACAAATATTACTATTTATACAATTATTAATACTACTTTAATAAGTTGTTTGCCATGCATAAAATTTAGCCAGATTGTGCAAGATCTGAAGTGATTAATTATTGGCTGTGCTGCTATGTTGCAAAAAATCACAACTAAGGGCTTCCAGTCTTGTAAACTTGTCCTGTCATTACTTTCTCAGTACCTAGAGATTATTCATATATGCATATAGTTAGGAGATAAAACGTGATTGCATAACCACACAATTCCTCTGTTATAGTTAGAGTAGGGAGATAACTGATAGCATTAGAGTTTCATTCTAACAAGATCTATATTAACTTAAGTGATTGACATCAATAATAATACAGAAAGGAAATAGTAAAGGCTATTAGAAACAATGACTAGCCTTTGATGAACCAATATATCTCATAAGATAGTAAGAGATACTCTTTATTAGGCACTGCTTATTGGATTTTTATGCAATTCTTAATATCTGAAAATCATTTTTCTCATTGATAGTCAGAGAGTACAATACACAACTAGAAATTATTTATATGTTGAATTAGATGTAAAAGAAATATGAACTCAAAAAGAATAAAAAATTTATGATTATATTAGTAATTTTTATTATTCATCCATTAGACGAGAGATTATCTAATAATGATAATATTTCTGTAGTGTATTTTTCACTATATGACTCTCATACAAGGTAGGGACTAGTTTTTATCCACTTTTTACACCTTGTGGAGGGATGTAATTATGAATACATGACCAAATATCTCCAAGAATACACTTATCAATTAAACTGCAGTAATTTGCTATCTGTATATATATAAAACAATGATAAATGTATGTGTAAGAGATTGTAGTCTGGGCTAACTGATGAGTGCTGATTCAGCATAAAATGTACATCTTGGGCATTCATACATCTTTTTCACATGTCTGATCATATGTTTATGATTATATCCTTCCACAAGATATTAAAACCGGATAGAAACCTGTCCTGGCCTTGCATGAGAGTGGTGTAGTGAAAATTACACTACAGCAATATTATTTTATATATATTTGTTTCTTAAAGATTCTATATTTATTTATTTTGATATTCTATTAATGTTAATGTACAGTATTTTTTTTTTTTTGACTATTTTTTTTTGTCAAAGGATAATCACAACTAATTTGAAGATATACAGCGAACTATCTGACATCAGTCGTGATTTTTTATGAAGAACACTTAATTTATTAACAAAAACAATATTTAATAACTTTATACAGTTTTTCAAAAATTACTATAAATATGTATGAATACTATAAATAAATTATATTTAATAGTACTAGCGAATATTGCTGAAAATAATATACATGCATAATATTAGAGCAGAATTGTTGTAGTGAACAATTGTTAAGTGAGAGTTGTTACTATGATTTGATAGAAATAAATACTATACTGAAAAGATGATTTCAATCTTTTATATAATATTTTAACCTATTTTGTACCTATTTACAATCAAATGAGTTGTCAGTAACCTGATTTTATTGAATCTGTATGTTGTGGGAGATAGTTAATAATTTAATTTTTTAATTATTTGTTTATTTTTAATAGTATTTTAAATTATCTTCTTTTTTTAAATGTATGACCTATAATTATTATATGATATATATTTCTATTTTAAAGATACGTCAGTGTAGGATGCAGAAATCATGTTACCCTAATAAAAAACGCTGGATGTTTTGTTTGTTACCTGGATTAATTCTTGCAGCTGTGGGTCTTTTATTGTTTGGTTTTTTTGAAACTGAAGAAAATTACAAGTATACACATAGTGTATGGCACATTTTAATGGCATTATCAATAGTCTTTTTACTCCCACCTAGGAAAACACCCTCAGGTGAGTTCTTAATCTATTTAACTACTAAAATTTATAAGATAAAAGCAAGAACATTATATATGTTGGGGCTTTTTTTGTATTAAATACATAAAGTTCGAAAAATGTTATAAATTATATTTCTCATGTCTTTGGTAATGGTTTGGCTTTAGTTTTGACCAGCTTAATTTATTTTTGACTGTTTCCTTTGTCATTTTGGCTTTTAATTTTTTTTTTATCTATTGTAAATTTCTAGTCTGATATTATCAAAATTAATAGTCATTAACAGGAAGTAATTAAAAACTGTATATATGTAGATAAGAGAAATTGAAAATAGTTTTCCCTTTCATTTTATTTATGATTACCATTTCCTGTAGAAATTTCTTTCAAATATTTTTAATACCATTACTTCTAGATTCCAAAAAAGATATATGTTATTTATTGTATTTTGTTTTAATGGGTTTAATATTTTATTTTGCAAATCAATGTTTTTCAGTTGAAAAATAATATGATATAGTCAAGCGTTGTTAGCCGAGAGGTCATCGCAGCCGCATTGCAAGCAAGTAGTTGGTTGCAGACGGTTGTGGGTTCGCCTTCCGGCCGATGCTATGACATATGAAAAAAAAAGAAAAGATATATAATACGCTCTGGAATTATAGTGATATGAAAAATTTAAATCACCTGAAGGAATGTTGACTCGTATTCTTCTTAAGAGACTTTTATTACTGGATATATAACACACATGCTGATAGAATACGATTGGTAAACAAAATTATATACTACTTTTACGAGCAAAAATAAGAGAGAAATCAGTAAGAAGTATCCTGGGCTAAAAATTTACTTTTGAGTAGCTTGCTTATAGCTAATCCAACTAGCTATCCATAGTTTACATTTAATACATGAATGATAGATCTATTATCTTTGACAATTCAAAAATGTATTTCCAGGATATATAATATAGGTTATTCCTTACTTTTGCTTTAATCTTGAATGACCAAGATGTTCTAACTTTGTACATTTATCATTTTACGATTCTTAGTTTTTACAATGCATTTGATAGTCTGTTAATTAATAATAGGGTGTTGATTTAATAGGTTTCCATTCTCCAAGGATAAGTTATGATAAAAAATTATCAAATTTGGAATATTTAACCATTAACTAACCTATTGCTGGTCTTGCATGCACATCTCAATTAAGTAAGCTAATTTTTTTTTTGGCCAATAACATTTGTTTACTAGTAAACTGTTATACTTACCAATTTACATATTAAGTAAGAATTTTATAAGTGATGATGATTTAATTAAAAACAATTTCCAAGCAACTATAATTATGTTTGTTAATCAATAAATAAAATGTGATGGTAATGAGCTAGAAAATGTGCTTAGAAAAATAAATTATAGATGGAAAATAAGAATTTAATGGATACTATTAATTTTTGTGCTGACAGTGGTATATATGAAGAATATATAGGTTAACAATGAAAAATGGTGGCTTTGAAAGCTCCAAATGACAAATTTCACACTAGATTGTATATTGATGTGAAATTTATTGGGGTTGACATAATTTCTGATCATGATTATTTCAGCATTAAATCAATTTTTTTGCTAAGAAAATAAACTGTAAAATCAGGGATAGATAATAAATTCAAAATTGCAATTAAAATGTGAGATCTTTTGAAGAATTTTCAATAAATTTCAGACAACTGAATAATTTATCATTGTTAATCTTTTATGCTGGAGAAAACGGCTAGTTTGCACATGACATGCAGTAGTCACTTTCATTTTTACTATGCTATACAAATTAATGTTTTGAAGATTTTTAAACATTTTAAGGTTTTGAATCCAAGTCTATTTCTGTTACTTATCATCTTGAGCAAATGGGCAATGATCTCTGAGTCCAATTGCTCTCATCATGGATAGGAACTGGCCATAAATAGTCAATCCATTTGGAAGATAGCTGAGACAACAACTATCAAGTTGAATAGCAGTACACTAGTTATCTACTATATGAGTAATGCAGTGAGACAAGTCCACATTCAAGGCTGAAAGCAGTCAGAATCTAAATCAGACATGAAGCATAGTATAGCTACTTACAAAGCCAGCTGCTATGGCAGAACTTAAAGTGGTAGGTAAACTTACAAGGGCACCTGGAGTCCCTTTTTCTATAGTTGCATGGCAATTAGATTCTATACCTTACTAACAGTATCAGGCAATGGTATAAAATTATATATATGCAATTGTGATTTGTTTCATCAATAAGTAAATAGTAATCATATTTTGAAAGTTTGTGTTTATATCATTATCACTAGTAAAGACAACAGTTTGGTGAAATTATATTAGGACCTTGACATCCAACATTATTAGCATGTCTATAAAGAAATTAAAATGTGAGTAGTTATTCTTTGACAATGAAGATAGGATCCTTCCCCTGCAGGTCATTAGATCTTTTGTCATTAACCTAAAAATTGATCATTAAAAATATTAGTGCATAAATAAAATTTTAAATCAAATTTGAATTGTTACTCATTCATTAATAAAGAAGGGTCAAAAAAATTTTTTTTCATGGTAGAATAAAGGAAAAAATCAAAATGACTAAAATTGGCTTGTTAGAAGTGTTTGATTCAGCATATCCTGAATATTGGCCAACCAACAAGGATCGAGTGCTTTTCTATATACGGCTAATCAAATCAAAAAGACAGAGTTAAAATTAACCAAACTTGTTTTAGTCATCTCACACATATGAGGTTATTCAAGCACAGGGTGCCTCATTATTTACAGCTGATTTTGATTTGACAAAGCACTGTCTCTACTGATAAACTTTTTCTGCCTGACACCCTTAATGATAAAGTTATATCAATTATCCAAAAGAGGGAGAGAAAGCTAGAGATTTTGCTGTTAACATCAGGATGTTAGCCTTAAAATGTGATTTTAAAGATTTCCTCAATGAAGCTCTGAGAGATTGGTTTATTTGTAGAATGAAATGTCACAATCTTAGGTTCAAGCTCCTAATGGAACTGGTATCACTTTTGATTCAACTGTCCATCAAGCGACTAGTAGATGTCAACAATCGGTCAAGTGGACTGACTATAGCATTAAAATTGTACATCAGAAAAATGGGTTAAACAACTATCCAGCTGACAATAAAAAATATTGCTCAAATAAATCAGCAACACACACGCTGAATGGCTACACTGGTATATAGTATATAGATATTGCAAGCTTGTCAGTCACACAAAAGCTGCTTGTTTTAAAAGAAAACAAGTTGCTAATGGCAGAATGAAAGATTCAATTTCAATAAAACAAATCATTTCAAAGCTTGTATAAACAATTCAGGAGTTATTGGCTCTGCTTTCAAATACAGAATTATTATTAATGATACAACAGTAACAATGGAACTGGACACCAGGTCAGTATAGTGCCCATTGTGACAAAAAAGATATGGGCTTTCATTAATAAGAAAAATGAACATCAGTTGCATCTTAGCAGCAAAACAATGACTATCAAAGCATTCAAATAGCACTCTTGAGCATTGTGTGTAATAAAACAATTTATTTGCCTCTTGTTATGTCTTCTGGTAAGCAGAGCAATTTATCAAATTGTGACTTTGCAGTGACAAAGTGAACCAGTTGACAAAAATAAATTCAAAAAGAGTAGATCCAGATGTTGGATTTGAATGCTAAAGTAAATCATGACAGTAAAATGCAAAATAGTGGATAGGTGCTCATGTCATGTTCAAAGGAACCACCAAATGCATTCCAGCAGTTGTGATCTAAGTGAAAAGATCACAATCAGTGGTGGTTCATACAGCTGATGGACAGCAACTTTATAGGCACAGATACCAATTAAGGGTTGAATTATACCACCAGTGAAGAGTCATCAGGCATCAGTGAAGAGAAACCAATTAAGGGCTGAATTATGCCATCAGTGAAGAAGTCACCAACCAGCAGGGTTGAGTCAAAATTAAGTTTCCAAAGCCACAAATAACAACAATGGACCTGCTGATGAAATTACTAAACCCGATGAAGCCAAAAAGTTACAAGGATGTCCACCACAGCATCTGAAAAACTGTTCTCCAGGGCTAATTGGGGGGGTTATATCTCATCTTCCCTTCAAATAATGGACTAGTTCAGATTCCATCTTGATTGGATTGAGCATTCATCACCATGAATCAATGGTTATACATCGAGATAACATGCATCCAATGGCAAGACTGCATTAATAGGCAATGATGCTCCCTGAATCCGATTGCTCTCATTATGGATGTGGATCTGACCTTTAATAATCAATCCATTTAGAGAATATGTAAGACAATAACTGTCAATCTGAAAGGCTGTATGCTGGTTGTCCACTATATGTTTAAAGCAGTGAGGCAAACTGTCATAGTATAGCCAGAAGTGTCACGAGGCAGGCTGTCATTAGCTGGAAATGGTAGGTAAGTAGGTAAGCTAGTAAGGGCTGCTGAAACTCTTCTTTCTATAGTTGCATGACAACTAGATGCCATACCTTGTCAACAATATCAAGAGAAGATATTAGATTGTATATATACATAGTTGTGTATTAGTTTCATCTATTAATAAATATCATATTCCATGAGTCTGTGTTTGTATCGTAATCATTAATGAACAGCGATTTGTTTGCTTACTCATTTAGGCTGCATAGTTAATAAATATGTATTTGTGATCTCAGTCATAAGCTAATTTCATGTTAATTATTTGATGACTCTCTTAATATTTGCTTTGCAAGCAAGAATCCATTTCGTGTTCTACTCTAAAGTCATCTAAATAAGCAGCAATCAATGAGTAATTTCTAGTTATTGCCCTTCTTCAGTGGTAAGTTCTGGTTTATACATAACATCAAGAAATAATCTTTTATGTCTAATTTGCTATTTAAGATAGCACCTTTACTGAAGCCCTGATAGAAATTAATCATTACAATTTAAAAACCATTGAATACACATTCTTTGTATGATGGATTGAATTGTTATTAGTTCAAATATTAAATATAAGTCAAAGTTGTTATCATGTTTCCCTGAAAATAAGACCAAGTCTTATATTAATTTTTGCTCCAAAATACACCATAGGGCTTATTTTCAGATGTCTATTTTTTCATGTATAAACATCTACATTTATTCAAGAACAAAAATGTACATCTATTCAAGTACTTTTTTTCCTCGAGAAAGCTGTAAGATTCTTACCCTGGGAACCCCCCATAATTCCTTTCTTGTACTTGCTGGAATAGCTTTTTTTTTGCACTCATTTTATTTGACCATCAGATAAATATTACTCACTTTAAATTTACCATTAAGACAAATGTTAATTGAAGACGTGTGAGCAGAAGTAGTAACAAAAATGATTACAGTAAAGAAAGTTGTCCACATAAAAGCAACAACAAAAAAAAGTGCAACCATAAAAATTTAGTAAATGTTTCTATATTTCGCATATGCACATTAAGTATGTCCATTACAATATAGTAGATTGAATTGCAAAGATTCATATATAACAGAACCATGTCCATCCATTTCCAAGTATGCACAGTGTAACAAATTATTTGTAATAGTCCTGTTTGGGTATTCTTTTTAAAAACTTTTCTTTAGGAGAAAGATTGATGATTTAACTTAAGCTAAACTTTAATTATTAAAGATTTTTAGAAGGAAAAAAAATGTTTAAGAAATCAAACTAATTTTTCTTTTATCTTGAATATTTAAAAACTACTATGATGAAATTCTAAAAGTAAATCAAGCATTCTAAATCTAAGTATTACATATAAATAAGTACCTAAAAATACATAAATGAAATTAAAAATTATACTTGTAATAAATAAATTGTTTCTCCATAGGTAGAATTATGTTTGTCAAAAATGGTCAATGGGAAAATACAAAAGAACCACATAATTTATATTATCATTTATTTAAAATTATAATATTGTTCATTTATACATTCTTTACTTTATTATTCAATGTGTCCATCATGTGTTTCAATGGACAAACAAAAGTTCTTTATCTGGCTGATGATCTTCACTAAGGCCTACACTTGGGATAGGGCTTATGTTATAAGCATCCTGAAAAATCATACTAGGGCTTATTTTGTGATAGATCTTATTTTTAGGAAAACATGATATGTGATGGTTTGTTTTGCTAGAATAAAAGTTTAAATACAAAAGCATACTTAGAAATCAAGCTAAATAATGATATTAAATTATCTTTATCATGAAATGATTATATCATAGTCATAAATTGTTGAGATCATAAACAAAATATGAATTGAAATCTTAATGTTTAAAAGGGAGGCAAGAATTTTTTGATAGTTAATTTGATGCTGTTGGATTTGATGCTATTTTATCACGTGAATATTCATCAAAATAAAATTGAAAATAGGCTTATTTGAACAAGGGACAAATAGGCTTTTAAATAATTAAAAGTCACTTCTCTAATAAATATTAGAGTGGATGTAATTACAATTTTTCTGTTAATCAATTAAGTAAAAATATTTTTTTTATATGAATGGAGTGATTTTATAACTTCAATAGAAAATAACAAAAAGGATAATTCTTGTATTTTCTTTCAAATATAAAGAAAAGTAAATATATATGCAATCATAGAGAAGGAAATCAACCTCCAGTCATGTGGTGTTTATAAATGTATGTTAAAATCTTCATGCATTCACCCACCATAATTGTTTAAAAGCATAATTGAATTCACTTAGGCTTAAAGCTTATTAATAATAGTAGATTTAAATATATACATAAATAATTTAAAATGCCATGATTAGATGGTTTTTTATAGCTTCATTTTTTTTCTTTTTATCTCATAATTTTTTTTTAGTTTTTTCAGATGAAAGTATTGACATTATTCAAAGATCTATATGAAATAAAACTTTGTTTGCAGATAAAGACAGAAATAAATAAATAAAAAAAACTTTTGATAATTTGTTTAAAATATAGAAACAGAATCTCTCTTGATAAAAAATAATTGTTTATTTCTAAAATTGATCTTTCTCAGGAAATTATTATTATATGTTAATAAGACAGCATAAACAATTGTTTGTTTTTATAAATGTTTATTTGAATACATAATTGTTTATTGTTAATTTTATTTATGTAATGAAGGTTCAAATTGTAAATGCATTAAAAAATAAAAATAAAAAAGATCTTGCGTTGTTAGCCGAGAGGTATCGCAGCCGCCATGCAAGCAAGTAGTTGGTTGCAGACGGTTGTGGGTTCGCGTCCCGGCCGATGCTATGACACATGGAAAAAAGATCTTTGTTCTGTAGTAACAATGGTTTTTTATGCTATGGTAACATCAAATACTAATTAAAACTGTAAATTTGGATTTTCATATTGGATATGTTATTAAGGCATTGACTTCTCTTATGTTATGGATAAGTAGAAAAATTGTGATTGGTTTCTGATATTGATTGTATTATTAGTGACTTGATTAAAAGGAAATGTAAATAATAAGATGAATGTAAAATTTCATAAGCAATATGGAGATTTAAAAGCAGAAGTTCAATGACTGCAAAAAAGTAAAGATTTTATTGGTCGACTCATATTGGAAAGTAAGTCAATTGCTTGCACATTAGTTCATTGTTTGAATTGTGCAAGTAATATCTTGATCTAAAAATTGATGCTGTAATCATGTTAAATCAATGATGTTGGAGTGTTTTGGTCTTTTTGCGAATAATCATGCAAAATTTCAGATGACTACATTTAGTATTACATTATTTCTATATTTTATGATTTGTCATAATTGTTTATCAATAAATATGCCATCGAGATTGATTAATGTTTGGGTAGAAGTGACTAATTTATTTATCAATAAAAATGTACAAAAAAAGACTGCAGAGGGAGCAGACTAGAAAAACATATCCCTTGAAAGTAGCATTGGGTAGTGTAATATTCACTGCAGCCTACTTTGATGAAATACATCTCATAACTATATATCCAAAAATAGAGGTATGTTATTTCTATTCTTATTAAAATATGTAATGGCTATTTATATATATATGTAGTTTAAGTTTCATCAGAATGGTTTGCTAAAAACTCTAGTGGTCCATTTTGAGTTGCTCCCTAGATGATGAGTTAAAATTATTCAACCAAAAATTGAAAAGATTGCACTAATATGAAAGGAAAGTATCTGGTTAATGAATAAGAAATCGTTGTCACTCCACCCTGGCTCTATCTTTTTATCAACCCTACAAGAAAAAAGTGGGAAAAAAATATAATGATGTCTGTCAATTAAACAATATAAAAACAAACTGATTTATTCACCTAGCAATCAGTGAAAAAGTATCATGAAATAAAGTAAATTTACTTTATTCTACAACTATATACAATGATTTAATGAATTAACATATAACCAAATCAAATAGTATACCAGATTAAGTATTTAATTAAATTGAAATTCCTTTGTTAACAAAAAGAAAACAATCTCAAAGATTATATACTGTTATCGTCATGAACAGCTATAACTGAATAAACATTACAATATTTAAAATATTGTTTTATACATATGGTTTTTTATTGTTGTTGTTGACAAAAGACGATCACGGACTGAAGCAAGAAAATATTTCTCCTTTTTTGTTCCAGCATATCTGTCATATTTTATAATTAATTCTAATCTACTTATTCTGAAAATATTATATATTTGTTTTCCCAGAATAAAATGTCCTTTTGTTTTATATATTATCCAGTTTAAAAAAAAAAAAGAAATTGAGTTATATTTATTATTTATTTATATGAATTAAACATCGATAAGTCATCTGGATAAACATTTTTTGTTCTTGTTTAAATTAATAACAAAAGGTAATATAATTTATTGAATATCATTACGTAGAAAGATAATGTCCATGTGTTCTTCATGGTTGTATTATCCATTTTGGATTAAAATTCTTTGTCTGAAAGAGTATGTAGGCCAGGGGTTCCCAACCCTATGCCCGCGGGCACCATGGCGCCTGCAGATCATTTTATGTGTGCCCGCCGCTATCCGAACATAATAAAAAATTATCTGATAAAAATAAATTTAATTTTTAAAATTTCTTATAAATTATTGTATTATATTGTAATCAAATTGTAGGGCATTCTATACTTTTACAGCATAAAAATATACTTAATTATATGTTAAAATTTTATTTTTGAAACAATTATTTTTTGGAACATTATGTGTATTATTAACAATATCCTACTATAAATTTACATTGAAAAAATAATTGTGAGCACCACCTGATTGAAAAAATAAATGGTGCCCACCACCTGGCCCGTATTATAGAATATGCTCTTAAGTACAAAAAGGTTGGGGACTCCTGGTGTAGGCACATTGCTGGGTTGTCATTATGTGGGATAAAACTGTTATTGAATGTTATATATTTTTGCCTTTGTTCACTTTTCATTTAAGCATTTCACTAATTTATCAGAGGTTTAAATTAAGTGGTGATATTGTGAATAAACTATACTATAGTTAGGTGCAGATGGGATGACCACTAAATGGGTATAGATTCAAACTTGGTTACTGATGGAGCTATTATGGGTAATAAATAGTATGACCAGCCCAAACTAATAAATATTCTAGTAATCTCAGGTATTATAGGCTTTATCCATATGATGAGCCGGAAATATTACTGTTATGGAATCAACATTATCAGCAGTAGGTTTTTTTTAAAACTGATAATGTTCTTCATTATGCTTTATCAATTATAATGGGGTTAAAAAAGTATGGCAACTTAGTCCACATTGCCATGTATAGCATCCCATTACATATAGTAATGCAAAGTGTGCTATGTTGATCATCCCATTATAATACATTAATTAAAAACGACTTATTTAGATATGTAGCAAAGTTGGAATAGAATACTAGATTTGCTATTTGAAAGTAATGTGTATGCAAAAATTATCTGATGTTTTGTTGATGTTATAATTCTAAAGAAAATGAATGCCAGGCTATTGTTAAATGACTGCTGTAATTTATGATAAGAATAAGAGATATTGGCTGACTTATTCATGTTCACACACACATATATAAATATTTATGATGGACTATGATGAATACAAAAAGGCTAATATATGCATATTATGAATTAGATTTTAAAAATGGCTGCATCTGAGATATTTATTATATATTGAACTGGGTGGAAGTTAGATCGAATAAATAAAAAAAATTACTCTTTGATAAAACAATTGCGAAAAACATTGTTGTTGAATTCTTTTTATATATAAAAATATGACAAAATTATTTATTATAAGTTCGATCTACTCCAGCTGCAATTTAGTATTGCATCACACCAATCCCTCAGGCAGAGAAGCACAATACCCAGAGCGTACCTATAGCTAGACTGAAATTATACAAGGTATAATTACAGCCACATTTCCAAGCTACAGAATGTCTCCCACTGTTGAATTCAAACCCTGTCATTCAAAGCACTTTATTTGTTTTGAAATAAACTTCAGGCGCCAGCTAACTACAAGAAGTAGTTAACATGCCTCAGATGACAGCTACTAGTTCAGCACCTGAATATCCCAACTAGCTCAATTGAAAAGGTAATACAATAACCTGCTTTAATTAGTGGTATTAGTAAAAATATTGCCCGACAAATACTAATTTCCAAAATAATTTATTTTAAATACTTTAAAATTAATTAGAGAATCAATTCATCCCTTACTTGAATAAAATAATAATTACATAATATCCCGAGACACACATTATAATAAACATAAAACATTAAATAAACATAAGCATTAAAACATTATATACCACACATACATATTCTGTCATATAAGCTGTTGGGTTGCCTGATTCAACAAATTCTAGGACAATCGGTTTATTATATTAACTTGCACATAAATAGTTCATTTTATGCTGGTTATAGAATTCATTTCTATTGATTCTGGATATCTCAAAGATTGCATTGGCTACAATAATACATTACTAACATAATAGAAATGGGAATAAAGAATAATTAATATTACCTATAGGTTTTCAGATATGCGTTCCTCTGATAGACAGCTTCTTCTTTCTCCTGTGTGATCATGTTGTACCAACTGGTTGGAATTTGGATTGCTGACAAATGTAGTTCCTTGCTGCATTTCAGTCCAGCAGACAAATGTTTGAATGGCTCAGGTTGTTATATGTTCATTGCAGCTAATTAGAGACCTTCAGATATTCTAGGGTGGTCAGAGACTGGAGTACAGTGGCATATCTTGACTTTTGATTAGCAATGCATATCTTCTTGTTGTTCACAAAAATAAGTTTATTTGCACAGACTGGAATAACACTGCTAAAAGAGAAGTGATGATGACGAGTTTTTTTTAAAGGCATATTTATATTTGGCTCTCCTATTATTCTACTCCTTCCAAATCAGTTTGATTAAATTTCTAAATTCAATTTCTAAATTAAATTCACATTATTCGTTCACATTCCTCATTAGATTAATTTACTTAGAATAAGATCTAACTTTTTAATTATTCTCATTGTTTATTTGTAGCCATTACTAATTAATTATTCCCATTCCATTTATGCTTATCAGTCGAGCAATCTTTCAATTTAACTTAACTTTTATATTATAAACTTTATTTTTTTGTTTTTAATTCAATCTTAATTTTTATAGGTATACACATATATTTTTCCTTTTAATGTATTTAAAAATCAACTCTCATTTACGCACACATATATTCTGATTTCTGTAGATAATTAACTTTGACAAGTATATAAACATTTCTTTTAAATAAACGAAATGAGAGCATTTTAATTTTCATGTAAAAGATTTTTAATTTCAAGCTTTACCTAGTTATATCTTTTTTTATTTAGTTGCATTTCTTCCCCTTCAAGTTGTTATTATTATTTTAAACTAGTTTCAATAATAATTTATTATTTCTAATGTATACAGTGATGTGTAATCATACAATTGGGGTTTACAGTCTATTATTTTAAACTAGTAAAACTTATACTAATACATGACATGTTGATTTGCCCTCTGGCGATCTATGTTTATAAAAAAAAAAAAAAAATCTTTAAATTTTCTAAATTATACTTCTTTTTCTTAAACTGTTATAAATTAGTTCTTTCAAATGAGATTTTTTTTACTTTAATCATTTTTGATAAAATAATTCGACAGTATTTTTGTTTAAACTTCTTTAACTAATTATAAATTCTTTTCATATTAAAATTTTATAATTATATAACATGTGAATAATAATATGTGAGAAAAGAGCCATAAGTTTTCAGAGAAATGTTAATGTATGATCTTGACTTGTCATTTCTATATCAAGATTGTCTCATAAAGGTTCAACAATATTAAAATCAGATGATTGGAAGGATTAGTCATCCTCGTGTTCCTCAGATTAATATTTTATTATATGAGCCATATTTATTGGAAAATTACAATTTTGAAAGATAATAGTACTGTTTGGAAACAATGATTGCTCCATTGAATGAACTGAATCCCATCTATGATTGTTCATTGAGAGGAATATTTTAATCAAGAGAATATTATGATATAATGGGCAAGTCACAAGGATCAATCCCATGCCTCAAGTTATGAGATGTTTTAATTGATAGGCTGCTTTTAGAGATCGTCAATACAAATGATTGGAAAATTATACGTGATGAATCATTTTACTTTAAGACAGGCTGTCAGTCATTGACTGGTTTAGATGTTAATTGCATTACCATTTACTCATCTGTAGTATTTATTCAGTTAGAAACTAGTGGCTTGAGATAATAGCTTATCCACAAATATTCTAATTATTACATTATGGTAGATTGTTTTTGAACAGTGATCTCTGCAGTTATTTATTCCAATCAGGTTTGCTATTTTTTTGGTCACTGTATGTCACAATGCCCATTGATTCCTTTTGATAAGCATTGATTTTTAACTGTATTTGCTTCCATCAGGATAGTTTCATCATTGAGACTTTATTCTTGAAAGATATTTCATCTGAGTTACAAAAGTTTGATTTTTTTTATTATCAGGTTAAAACATTTTTATTTTCAAAAAAATTATTAAACTGACACTAGTTTCTTGTAAGAAATTCTATACTATCACTTTATGATGTGATATTTAAAAGAAAAAAAATAAGTTAAATTAATTTTTCATTTCTGAATTACATGATGTTAAAAAATTGTGGAATTATATGATATTGTTTATAATTTACAAGCTTAAGAGAATAGGGTCATGTGATCTATGACTCTTATTTTGACTATTTATATGATAGGTGCTATTATTTAGTTAACTTCTGCTGATGCATAGAGGAAGTATTGAAAAATTGGCATTTTTTTTTTATAGTAATAAATAACTTTAAATAATAATATAGTTTGATGAATAGTTGAGTTGTAAAGATAATTTTGAAGAAATTGAAAATGACAGAAGTTAGAAAGGGACAAGAAAATATATTGGCTGAAGAAAGATTAATAGTTTGAAAAATGATCAGTATAACAATGGAAAATACTGAATCAAACAAACATTAATAAGAAAATAAAGGAAAAATACAAACAGAAAATTTAGGCTTGTGAGTATTTATGTAGAGAGAATTGTTCAAAATCAATCGACTATATTTATAAAATTAAATGTCGTGATGTAAAAAAAAAGTGCAAATGTCATGGTGCTAGGGATAACTAACTCTTGGATCAAAAAATAATAATTTTATAATAAAGATATTCAAAATTCATTTTGTTTTAAAATTTTGATTCTTCCTGTAAGATTGTTGCATTACATTTTCCAATTTTTTTTTTTTAAATCCACTTTATAAAGGAAACAGTCATACAGTGCAAATAATGTTAACAGATAATAATAATAAAATGTAATCTTGTTTACAGGTTATGGTATAATCAATACTGATGAAAATTAGACACCAATTTCTACACTGAACAAGATTTCCGGATGAACACATATTTTTATTTCTGAGTTATTGTGTACTCTTGCAAATTTTTCCTATTTTTGACTTTTAGAATACATTTGAACTGAAATAATAATTTCTTAATATCTTACATGCTTCAATTGATACATTTTCAATCTAGGTGTAAACAGTAAATTACCATCCTCAAAATTTTACCAACAATAATAATAAGAAAAAAAAAAAGGAGTTGATTCAAATTTCCAACAGTTTTAAAAATAATTAGTAATTCCTTTGGACAAAAATTGCTTTATTTATGTCAGATATATTGAATGAAAAATAACTTTTATTAGTGACTAAGCATGTTAACATTGTATCATATGTAACTATATGTTATTAGACTAAATCGATATTTATTGAATCTTTTCAAATACATTCATTTGTTAGAAATAACACACAGATTAATATATAACACAATGTTTTTAGTCATATTCTTTTCACCTCTTGCTGATTTCAACAATGAAAGTAGTACATGGGAAATTTAAGTGGTGATTTTTACATTTGTGAATATTGACTTTATGTAGACATTCTAACCCATCCAGTAGTGCACACCTTTTTACACTTGCTATCTCTTTCCTTGGATGAAAATATGACGTGTTCTACTGTTTGCTTTTACCATGGCTACATTATAAGTATATAAGGATATTCATAATAAAATGATAATAGTTTTAATTAATATATAAATTTTATATTTCCTAATATCTTAGTATTGAAGCAAATTGTATACAAAAAAATTATGACACACATAACTTAAAGAGAATTTATTTAAAATGTCACCACTCCCTGATGGGTCATAATCCACAGGTTGTGCATCACTGCTCTAATCAAACTATACCATTCTATCAAATGCAATAGTCAGAAATTTTATATGCTTATATTTGAGGGTTTTCATGATTTCTCTTTTTTTTTTAGTTAGTGAGTAATTTTCAAACATTTTGGATTATCACACTAGATTGATCACTAGAATTATTTGCCATTGTCACGTCAGCAGCTTCTTTAATTATTATTTTTTCTCTCAGCCCAATATTTCTTGTCTTTTATAATCCATTGTATGTTTATTGCTACATGAATGGTCTGTTACTTTAGACACTTCTGTTTTTCTTCTCTCATCACTAATTTGTACTTTTTAGTAGTTTTATAATGGGATAGATAATGTTTGAAATCATTCATTATCATGGCTCTTAAGAATAAATGGAGAAATTAGGATATCTCTCATTGATAAGTGTATACAATTTTTACTCAATGTTGCCTTTGACAGTATAGCCTAGCTACTAAAGCATCATTTTAAATTCAGTACTTCACAAATCGAGGAGAATAATATTTGAAAATTGGGTTATATATTAATCTTTGTGTTATTACTAGCAGTTGAAAATATTCAAAAAATTGAAATAAAGTTTGAATTTTTAAAACAAAAATTTAATATTTATATCAACAGTGGAAATAGTCCAAAATATAATTTGTATTAAAATGTCACCATTATAAACTTTCAGAATAACATTGCATTACACGTATCTTTTAAATTAATAATTCAGCATTATTGTTCTCTCTCTCTCTCTCTCTCTCTCTTTTTTTTTTATATAAATTACCAAAATTAGCTTAAATTCTTTTTTTTTTTTTTTTTTAAAAAGACTAAGAATATTTAATTTCCAACGAAAATCAATTGTATATAAGTATAGCCAATAGTATTGCTTTTAGACATAGGCAAACGAGAGCCATGCCTGTGAATTTTGTTCACTTATGATAATCACAAAAATTATTAATATAAAAACGAAATACATAAAATAAAGTAAAATAATTATGTCTGTCTGCATAATCATGTAAATATTATTTGTAGAAGATATTGGATCATCTGAATATACATGAATTAAAACAATCATTTGTCTTGGACTAATAACTTTATATTCATAGCAGAATAACTTTATATATATATATATATTTAAATAATCCGCTCCATCTTATACAACCAATACACGTGACCACATACGCGTGGAAAAGATAAATGATCTCCCAGCACTCATCAGTTGGTCCAGATCACCAGCTCTCTCTCTCATATATATATACACTGAGCACTGATTTTATATATGTGTAAGAGATGGAGATCTGGACCTGATGAGTGCTTGTTCATCATGAAATACATATATTGGAGATTCCTACCCCCCCACATATATCTGGTCATATGTATCTGTTGTATAAGATAGTGCATAATTGCAGGAAGCTTAAAAGACTGTGTGCAAGCTCTTTCTAATTATATGTACATATGTATATATTAACCAAACATTTTTATAACTTATGTATACGGTGAATGTGTGTGCACACAGTTAATTAAAACCAATGAATATCTTTACTTAGTCATCTTAAATTTATTAATAAAGTGGCTTACATTCATATAGCTACACATGCAGATATGTACCATTGACCTTTGAATTTAAGTATTGGTGATATTAAAAATTATACTTGTAAACTTTCAAAGATAATGTTATTTATGGTACACATTCACACTATTTCTTAATAGATGCAACACTTTAAATGGATTAGAAAGTGTTTATATCTACGGGAACTCATATATCAAATACATATGATTTACACATAGAATTATATATATATATTCAACTCTGAAAGGAAGGCAAAATGAGGATTTCTATGCAATACCATTTTCTTTTCTTTGAAGTTTCAGCAAATACACACTACACAAATCAACATATATAAGCACATAACTCTCTCTTCCACAGTTCTTTTTCAATGATCTATCATTTTGTATGATTGATGATGGCATAAGTCTTTCGAAGATAAATATGGGTCATTTATATTAAAAGTGTGCAGTATATAATTTATTCATTGCACAGTATACAACATTAAGTTTTGGATTATAGAAAAATATGATTAAAATACTTACCTAATTTTTGTCTAGTATCCCTGCAAAACAATTTGTTCTTTCATTTATGACATATCCAGTGTAAATAAGATTTTCATTTTCAATACCCTCAAAAGCAAAGAAAATTGTCAGTTAGTTTCATTCTGCACAATACATAAACAAAATCATACTTTGATCACATACAATAATGAAGTGTATTAATAATTTTAAAGTGTATATATTACTAATACTAAATTAATTATAAAAGTGTTGTTTTTTTTTTTGAAGGAGAGTGGGGGGGGGATTTTATGCATTATGCAGATTAATAATTAACTTTATATAATTGAAAGTTACCAAACATAAGTTAAAAATATCATTTATTACTTTAATTTTAAATCAATTATTTCATAATTTGTTGCTGACATATTCAAGATAATGGCAACTTTTATTGCAAAAATATACCATTAGCAAAAGAAAACAACAACAAGGAAAAAAATTAAATGATTTAAATTATTTACATTATGAAAATTACAGCAATCAAATGTACATTACATTTCTTTATCTAATTTTTATTTATTTTTGATTGCATTTTTATAAAATAAATAAATTTACAAATTGTTGCTTTTAAAAAAAAATAGTAGTGCAAAAAATAATCAAAGTTTTATTGGTAAGATATTACAAAAATAAAAACGTGGCAATAGAACTTAAAATGCATTTAAAATCAATTTTAAAAAACATCCTAAGAAATTAAAAATTAAAAAAAAAAAATGTAAAAAGCTCTTAATGTAAATATACTAATTCTTGTAAATATTTTGTTACTAATAAAGTTAAAAAAAAAAAAAAATACATCTTGTATAATATTTTTCCCTACATGTTTCTATTTTAATGAAATGTGATTCAGAAAATAACATTTTTTGGTCACTCAGAAAGCAAAGTGACAAATTGTTATTGAAGAAAATATAATTTAAAAAAAAAAATTATAGCTACTGACATGCTTTTAGATAATATATTTATTTACCTACAGTTTGATATTTTTATTATTATCAAAAATATGCTTAGTAAAACGTTTATTCAATAATTAATATTTGATTCAATTTCAAACCTTTTTAAAATCAGATTGTACACTTTGGGTAACGAATTGAACTTGCTGTCATGAAATTGTTGCAACATTGTTTTAGTACTGTACTTTATTTGCTCGTCATAGTCATAAAAAATAGAAATCATTTATAGAAGGCCCTATAATATTAATTATTAATAAACATGTTATCTTTTTCTCAGTTATAATTTTTTTTTTACTTCTTTATTTTTCCAATTTACTAATGATATTTGGAACTTTTAAAATCTCATGCATTCTTTTTACCATTATTTAATCCATAGCTTTTCTCACTTCAATTGGTTTACAATTTGTAGATGTTCACAAATTATTTTGAATGACTTTTTTTTTTTGACAAAAGATAAAATGTATAATTGAATATTATAGACAGACAGTTTAAAATTTTTTTATTTTATCTTTAAATATTCTTCTTGGTTTGTTTAACACAATTATTTTTATAATGACATGGAAATCAAAATGTGCACGATGAAATATGTTTATTTAAAATCTCTCCCTACATATATTCCAGTTTATTAAGAACATTAAATGGATTAAGTCATGAGTTAAAGATTTCTTTTGACTGGTAAGTGATTAATATAAACAGTATGTTGACCTAGAAAATAATATAGTAGGTATTAGTTTAATAAATTTGACTTCACAATAGTGAATTAAATTAATTACAATTTTATTAGTTTATATCTATAAACAAATATCCCATCTACCATTTTAATATATTGTAATAATACAGACTAACTTATAGTGAGAGGTGATGGAAATTATCTGCATTTGAAGTAATAATAAACATGATAATGTAACATCATCAGCACTAATCATCAACATTCAATAGTTAACTTTTTATGATTGGATTTGAAAGTGAAAATATAAAATTTTAGGCTAATCATCAAGCATTTGTCAAAATTTCATTTGCACACATATATTTAAATACTAAAATGTTTATAATAATATACATTATAAAAATTCTGGGATCATTATATCAACGCTGATCACCATCAATGCTCTGGGCTTTCAGTTATCATGAGTGTACTGATTACCAGTAAAATAATAATCATAGATGTTCTTTTATGATCTTAGTGCCATACAAATAATTCTACAGACAACCATCTGTATATACACACAAAACTGTTAATGTCTTGCCCAGCTTGGGATCATAAGGACCCTGATTAATGTGACTGTAAAAAGTGAAAGTGCATATCACCAAAATAACTCGAAATAATGATCAATAAATTTATTAATTAGAAATGAATAAAATTACAATTCTGATAAATATTTTACATACAAATGATTTTAACTTACAAATAAAGATATCATTTCCGTAGATTAAAAAATAAACTATACAGGTAACATCTATTATTTTCAGATATGCAAATTGCAACAAGTATTTAATAATCACATGCATATGTACACGCAAGCATATCTATAAATACAAATTATTTGTTATACTAAACCACTAAAACATCTATTTTAATACATGAATTATCAATGATTTTAGATATATGTGCATGTGTAGATACACCCTATATGTTATAATAATTTTACATCTTAATAATAAGTTGGCTAAATCCATCTTATTTCACTTTAACTATATACAAATCAATAAATAATAAACATATATAACATTTGTACAATATGCGCTTGTTCTAATATAAAAATAAAATATTGTCACTAATTTTAAATATTTTTTTTTTACAAATCAAGTTATTAGTATTCTTAATTGAATGAAATTAAAAGTCTTCTTCAAAGTTTTTTGTTGTTGTTAAAATCACTTGTAAATTATAAACAAGATCTTTGGAAGTTCCACTTGAAAGTTCTTTGTTTTTAACTTCTGTTTTCTAATTTTAAAAAAGTTTTCATAAATTTATCTCATTGGTTAATTAATTGCTTTCATTTTATTCAAAAATTGTTTACCTCTTAAATCAATGTATATAAGTTAATTTTTTCTTTTGGGCATTAAGTAGAAATATATTTTCTTTAATTGCAAAGTTATAGATATTAAGTTATTATTAATTTATATATATTTTACTTAATAGCTAATTTAATTTATTGTGCTTCATATCTTCATTTGTGAAATAGATATTATAGATGGATAGTGTATATATAACCAGAAATAATTTCTTTTAATTATGCTTCTCATGCATATGTAAAGTAGCCTGTACATAAAACAGCAGTAGAGTCTCAAGACTAGTGGGTTGGCTTCTTATTTATGTCTGCACTAGAGCAATAAGCTAGCCATGTTTGGGTTAGACATATATAAGTAAAAAGTGGTCCTCAGTTCCATTTATGGACTGCAGTCATGCAAGCAGTCTATTTCTCACATATTGGATTATAAAGCATGCCAAAGAAGGCTTTCTTTATTACCTCAAACAATATGGAAACCAAGAACTTTTCATTCTTTGAAGCTGGATTGCATTCCCCCATTACATTTGAATTCTCTCTTTCCAATGTAATAACTCAATTATTAATCTCTAATTTATAGTATACAGCAAAATCTAAAAATAGGTTATTTAAGTAAATCATTTTCCATCTTCATTAATAATAAATTACATCCTGTTTTTCAATATACATTCATTAAAACTAATTAGTTAAAAAAATATACATTAATCCTTTAAGTAAAAACAGGTTACAGGAATAAATAAATTCACATTATAAAGAAAATAAGTACTTTATTTTTTCAAAAATATTTTTCGCTCTTTGTTACATTGAAATATTTAACATTTTTGTCACAATCAGAAAATTCAAAATTATTTGTACTAAACAAGATTTTTTTTTATATTTGATTTAAAATAATTTGCAGTACTTTATAATTATTAAAATTGTTATTTAATCAATACATCAGTTATTAAAGTGTATATATTTTAAATAAATATATCAAGTAAATTTTTGTCTGTGTTCATTTCTAATTTTCCTTTCAAACTTTATGTATATATATATATGCACACAAACTATGTTGTATGCCATGAGATCAATTTACCTCAATATATATTTCACTGTATATATCTTAAATAAATATATCCAGTAAATTATTGTCTTATGTTCATTTCTACTTTTCCTTTCAAACTTTATATATATATAGGCACACATGGTGTTGTGTGCCATGAGATTAGTTTGCCTCTATATATTTTCTTTTTGATATATATTATAGCACAGATTTTCATTTTTATAAGACATATATTTTTTCTTTTTGAATTTAGATGGTTAAAAGATGAAAATGGGTCATATCACGTCTTAATTTTTTGCATAGCGAAATTATCCCATTTTTGTTTCAGTGGATAAAGACCTTGTTGAAGAATTTAGAAACTTTAAACAGGATTTTTGTATGTTGCATGGAATTATTTCTCTATGTAGAAAGCGAATTATTTTCATATATATATATAATAGCTTACTGTATAATCATATGCATTAGTAGCAATAATTTATTCTATTCTTCTCCCGAGTCATTATTTTAAGCTTGAATAACTTTGGCAATATGTATTTTAGTGCTTTAATGTTCAACTGTTTCTGGGTATTCCAAAATGGCACCAGTTTCTTCCTATCAGCTCTAATTTTTGAAATACAGTACATAAGCTATATACTGCTCTTTACTCTATTCACCCACAAAAATCAGGATATTTTATATCAAAAGTGCAAGTTTATGATACAAACTTTTCAATTGTTTGACACACAAAAAACTGCCTTTGTAAGACTTTGAAAGTGGGATCTTCCAGGACAGTCCCACATAAGATTCCAACAATAGTCTTCCATAATGTGTGTATCCTATCTTCTTTGGCTTCTGGATTTCATTATGTCCTGGTGAAATCTTTTACTTCACTTAAGTCATCAAAGTTCTCTGGAAAGTGATCCAAGTGACTATGCAGACAAAAATAACTTTTGTTCAAGGTTGAAGTATTTTTTTTTCTCTTTAGTCTGGAGGCAAGCAATTCAGAAGACTCCTTGGAAAGATTTAAGTTCCCAAGCAGATCGCTCAAATCATTCTGGTCAAAATGTTCACTACGTGAAGTTGGTTGGAAATCACTGTCGCTGCCCCCACTTTTTTTACCTTGTGTGATATCAGACATGAAAAACCATTTAATTTTTGCAGATTGAAAACCATAGAGGTTGTAACTAGTTCAAGACAAAACTTCTTGAATGATCATAATATATTTTGCTATATTTGTGGGGAATACACCCTGAAAGCAAATGGGAAATCTATTTCTGAGTTTGTAGAAAGACTATATGTAAGTTATTTTGGTGGCAAACATGGAGACAGATAAGCCATGAGATTCTTTTATTACATGCAAAATTTTTATGAAGCATTTGAGTCAGTGAACAAATAGAAAGAAAAGTTGCCTGAAATTTTAGTAACAATAGTTTTGAAGGGCACTGAAAAATCACTTTGATAATTGTTATTTTTGTATTGTTAATACCATAGGCATCAATTGAAATAATCATTACAAGTGGTCTTACCCTGATCTAACTTCAGCCAGATCTGTTCTGCACTCAGATCTTGTACTTATTCCACTTTTCAGTAAAATGTCATAGCTCTCAGAGGATAGGTATAAGTGGGAATACACACACACCTCCAACACAATCATAACTATTATACAGTTAAATTATTTATCTTAGACAAATGCAGTTTTCATTAGAAATTTTTAATTAGAAGGTAATCAGCCTTTGACATGCACTGTTTAATCACGTTATTAATTCACCCAATGTTATAGTGAATATGCAGGACATTCTCAAACCCAAATACAAGATAGAGACTTTTAAAAGATAAGAATGTTCATCTTATCTTTATACCTAAACACAATTATATAGGCCAATCTAAAGCATTTCAGAATGAGCATGAAGATTTAATATTCATAACTTTATGTCCATTGCATTATTAATTTATATTTAAACCCAGTGAAATTTTTAAATTTATGATTAGTAAATATTTGATGATGTTAGAATCAATTTAATAACAATAATGAAAACTGCACTTGTAAATTATATTATTAAATTGATTCTAACATCATCTAATATTTATCAGCCATAAATTTGAAAATTTTGTGGGTTTAACTATAAATTAATAATACAATGGACATAAAGTTATAAAGTTTAAATCTTCATGCTCTCATTCTGAAATGCTTTAGATTGGCTTATATAATTGTATTTAGGTACAAAGATAAAGTGGCTGTTCTTATTTTTTAAAAGTATCTATCTTGCATTTGCTATCTTGCATACTTACTATAACATTGGTCAGTTAGTAAAATGACTAAATCTTGGCATGTCGAAGGCTGATTACCTTCTGATTAAGAATCCCAATGTTTTGGATGTAAAACTACAATTGGAAATATTAAACACTCTCACTATATCTGCTAACTTGTACACAAAAACACAAACCAGGTAATAGAAGAACAAGTTTTAAAAAACCATTAGTATTTTCATCTATGCACAACCACAGGTTGAGAAACATTTGAAATATAAATTTACATAATCTGCATCTAAATTTTCTGCATGTAATTAGGTAATAAAACAAGATAAAAGCAATTTTGTTATTTTTATGCTACTGTGCATTGTATGAAAGGTAGATGAATAGTTGTGAGACAAAAGTCATTATACACACCCACAAAAAAAAAAAAAAAAGAATAACCTAAATACATAAATTTCCCATTCAAATAAGAAAACCTGTTATGGCATCTTGATTCCACAGAAGAGATGTTTTAAAGAGTTTTCTAAAATTTTATTAATTGAATCATATGTTAGAAACTAGAGCTGATGCGGTCTCTCCAATGCAATTTTCTGAATCAATATTTCAAATAATCCTAGAAACGGGTCTAAAAACCAAGGCATCTAGAACAAAAAATATTTTTTTTGAACTGTGTAATAATGGATACTAAATGACAATGTTTTTGGATTTATCTAGAATCCATTAGGTGGCTCTGGAGTAAATAAAATAGATCACTTTTTCCACTGCAGATATTAAAAATAAGCAAAGAAAATCATGTGACGCTTTGCTTGTGATATACAGTGCAAATGTATTAAACATATATATAGTTTTTTGTATCAATAAAATCTTATAATTTTCGTTGTCTTAAATCTGTTTGTTTATATATTAACTCATTTTAATTGAAAATAAATAATTCATAAAGAGATTGCTCAAAGATTGGATTGTTTTAATGTGCCCTAAAAGGCATGAGGAGTTTTTGAAATGATCTCAAAGAAAATAGACGGTTTTTGCAAAAAACATGATAATGAAATAGAAGTGAGATATTGGCAACTATAATTTTATGATTAATAAATATTTTTGCAGAGACTCAGTTTTTTTTTAAATATTAAATCTGAAAAAAGTATTATCTTTCATATATATATATAACAAAATTATTGTTGTATATTTAATTAAAAACAAAGAAAAAAATACATGTCGAATATGTATATTCTCTATAAAATCCTGAACAATAAATTTAACATGATTAGTATCTGAATTGTTTATATTTCCCTTCATACTATAGGTAAATTTGAGTTATGTTCATAATAAATATAATGGATAATCCAATTTTATGAGCAATTTTTAATTACAGAATAAAAAAAAAAACATCACGTAAAAGCTAAAGAAAAATAATGAATACAGGGATTTAATGATATAGAACGAACTAACGATAAAAGTAATATTCTTAAATATAATCCAAACATTTGGCACATTCATAGAGAATACTATACAAATATAAAAAAACTTAACTGAATTTCGATTAATTTTCTTATATTACATTTTTCTGAATATATTTATGAACAAATACTATTGAAATACAAGTATCTTGTCTATATTGAACTTAATGTAATTTGAAGGGATTTGAAGTCAGACTTTCAAACTCCCTACAGCTATCCACACCATCGTATATAACTGATACGAATAACCACATATGAAAAATATAAATGATCCCCAATGTACATATTTTGTGCTGAACCAGCACTCATCAGTTGGTCCAGATTATCATCTCCCACTCATATATATAATAAGTGCTCAGTTTAGCATTCCATCATCAGATTTTCAATGAAATAGATAGGTCAAAAGTTGGGGGAGGAGAATATTGAAACTTGTACATTAAAATTTGAAGATTTTCTATCTTAATAAAAACTGAGCACAGCTTATATATGTATGTGTGGGAGATGATGATGTGGACCAAGTATGCTGCATTAGTACGACATCTCTATATTGGAAATCATTTTTTTCTTTTTCACATGTATGTGGCCATGTATATCGGTTGTATAAGATGGAGTGAATAGCTATAAAGAGCTCGAAAGTCTGAGTTCAATTCTTTTCTAATTACATTATGAATAAATGTATCTGATGATATCAATATATATACTTTAAAAAAATTAAAAGGAAGAAAATTAGACACTGGAATGAATTTTTCCATAAATAAACTTTTCACGATACCTTTGTAGGATCTAATTAGAAAAATCAAATATTAAAATAATCAAATGGTAATTCGCTCTGCTGATCATATGACGTTCAAGTCAGTAAATATTAGAATGAACTTCGATCCAGGAATCTTAAGCTCTCAAGATCATCATTTTATTACTTTGCTAAACCTTCACGGGGGAGGGGGGTAATTTACTTTTTTTGTTTAATAGAAAAATATGCATTGGAAAAACGAAGCAACTTTAAATATAAAACCACTATGAATTTATTATTTATTTTAGCGATGGTCATATATATATGCAGACATATATTTCATAAATATTTTTATTCATTTTCACACACACATATATATGTGTTGAGCCTAGATGTAACACAATTGAAACAATCTCAATATCTAGAAAATTACTTTTTTGTTAAATAGATTTAAAACGAAAAAAAACAACAATCGCATATATATTTTTTTAAATAATAAAAATACATATAACATATTTTGTACGAAGTAACTTTATTCTTTTATCACTCCTAAATTTTGCACTCTTGCTTGGAAGAATCGAAAGTTATTCCATTTTTTAAAATTCTGTAATTTGCCAACAATTTGCTTTTCATTTATTTGTACGCACAACTCTTTATGCATATAAATAAAAAAAAAAAAAAACCTTGCGCATTTACAATTTTATGTTAGAAATTTGAAAGTTTTATGCACATTCATAATTCTATGTATGAATGTAAGAAAGTATTTTTCTCATTTTATTGTTTTTATGTCAATTATATACTTTTATTTATCAAAATATGGAAAGAAAACATATTACAAAAATGCACAACGTAAAATTAATTTTAATTTTGTCACTAGAGGGAGATAGTTCTCACAATATTTGTCTAATTCAGTGAGCTAAAATAGTTAAACAAATATTAATAGTTATTGGAAATATATTTATTATATTTAATTTTTAAAATCATTAATATGAATTATTTCTTTTACTTAATTTTTTTTTATAGTTGCATCTAGTCCTGAATAATTTCTGAATAAAATTTGGAAACGTAACTAGCAAATACATATGGTCAAATATTGCTAATGAAATCGTGTATCTTTAAAATTAATTGTATATTAATTTTTTCCACTCTTGACATTCTCTATAAATTGATCTACTTCATGTGAGCATGTTTAGATATTTCTATCTCATATCATTTTTATGGATGATACTACTTATCTTTAAAATAGTATAAATTTCTTACCTTCCTTTATTGAAGATGATGTAAGTTTTTTATTTTTTAAAATCTATATTTTCTATCATTTATTTAAATTAAAGATATTTAAGACCATTTGTTATTTTAACATTAATTTTGGTATCATATAATTTTTTTTTCATAATATTAAAATGTTTCCAGTGTATATGTGCTATCCATGATGAAAATTGATCCATTGAAATGGAATCATATAGTACATTAAATCAGAAATTGCATGTCAATAAACTAGATCTGTAGATCACCAAAAATGTTTCAAGTTTCATGTGAACTGCATAAGATAATTTCTAAGAAATCATGTTAAATGCAGAAATGGAGTCAATTGTACAGTATTGTTATACTGCACATGATCACTAATATAGTAGCAACTCTTTTCATTCAATAGTGCCACCTAGTGCAAGCTCTAGTAATCAATAGATGCCTGAAGGTTTTGCATTTAATTTCCTATCTAATATCTATTAAAGTTATTATTTTTATACTGATTATGCATAGGAGATTTCATTAAGTTTACTAATGTTTGGATGAATTTTAGGAAAAAAACATTTATGCACTATCTAAAGATGGTAAGATATATAAAGTTGACCCTTTGAATTATAAACTCAAAAACCTGGATATGCGTGAGTTTGGTTACAACAAGGTTCCAGAACTGGTGTATAATAGAACAGCTGTTCCAGCCAGGAAGTCACCAAACATTAGTAGAGAAACACTCTATTAAAAAATATTGATAGAAAATAATGATTGAATAAATATCATTTCATGTCTGATTGATCAGAAGAATCAAATGTGAATCTCTGGAAACTTTTGTAATGATTCTGATCAAGGAAAAATATTGCCAAGTTCAGGAATGATGTCATAACAAGTCATGTTTTTAGTTTAAGCATAAATAATGTAGCCACATGATGAATCAAGTATTATTTTTAATCAGCATTTTTCTACTTCATATCCATGCGTGAACTGCCATTAATTAAAATAGCAAATAATCTTTGTCAATTTTATTAGCATCTAGATGACTTTATAGCTTATGTTGTTGCCTTTTCTGAGTGACAAATGTGCACCTACGTTCAAGTAGGATCATCCATGGTCATATGTTAAAAGCTGAGTTAAATTAAAAAACACATCACTATTTTACATCTGACTATTAATGAAGCAATTTAATTTACAATACTTTGATGTCATATAAATCTTAACAACATATCATTATTAATATGTTTAAGATTTTAACATGTCACTATACAATAAATCTTTTAATTGCCAGAGATTGTGTCTGCCATTATTCATGTGTATATATATATATAAATGTAAAATAATACTCATACAGAATTTAAATTTAAAATTTTAACAATATTTATTGTACCAAATATGCAGACATTATATATATATATTGTTAGTACTCATGTATTTTATCTATGTATTATATTAAATTATATAAAGCATAGAACCATAGTCATTGGGCAGTGCTATTGCTTTAGTTGCACATTTATATTAACTGCATGAATTGAATTGGAAATTTATTTTATGTGTGGACAAATAACATTTCCCCATTTGTTATATTGGAAACCAAATCAGTCACTGCCTGTTTCACAACAAGTAAAAAAAGTGCCACAAAAGCTAATCATATCATATGTTGCATATATGTATATCTTTACAATTAGTGAATGCAATATAAATATAAAACTTTTAAACTATTTCTCAACTAAATTAGTAATATATAGAACTATTATTCCAAAAATTTATTTATAGAAATAATAACACAAAGCCATTATCAATATAATGTAAAGGCGATGAAATTTTTTTGTTTAAGGATGATTTACAAGATTCTGAAAATATAATGGCAAGACCATAATATTATTTAGTATAATTTTTCAGTTTTCTAAATTTGATGATAGCAAATCTATTATTGCAAGAGTGGATTGGGCATAGGAAGTTAATAAATAGTATTATATTTAGTTAAAAAAATATTTTACAGCAAACTTGGACATGATTTTTGTAGAATAGATAGATTTTATTTACATTAAAAAGATTATCTTAAAGATTCTCCAAAGAGCAATGGAGAGTTATAATTAGACAAACTGTTAAAGACTTTTTTTAAAAAAAAAAGATGGCTGCATAAATAATTACAAAATAATATAAGGTGTTTAGCAGACAGCCATAGTATCAGCATGTAATAAATGTGGATTAGTTTATATAATAATCACAAAATTGAACATTTTTATTTCGTTATTTAAATTTTTTTTTCTTCTAAAATTAGAATGATCCTACCCACAAGTAGCTGCTAATGAAATTATATATATATTGTAACTAAATAAAAATATGAATAAATAAATGGCTTGGGGGGAAATGAGCAAGAGAAAGCCAGTATGCCTTTAAACATTTTTCATATCATTATCATCATCAACCATTATCAATCCACTGCAGGATGAAGGTCTCTCCAAGTTCAATCCATCTTTTCCGATCTTTAGCTTCTCTTCTCCACATCACCCCTGCACACTTTCTTATTTCATCCATCCATCTCACATGTGGTCTCTTTCTGGGTCTTTTACAATCTCTTGGAATCCAGTTTAAAATTTCAATTGTCCATCTATTATCATCTCTTCTAGCAATAGGTCCAGCCCAACTCCACTTGAGAATTTTAATTTTTTCAAGGATATCAGTAACACCTGTTTGTTCTCTTACCCATACATTGCATTTTTGATCTCTTCTTGTTACTCCCAACATGCATCTCTCCATACTTCTTTGAGTGGTTTGAAGTCTCTGTATTGCTCTTCTATTAAGTGTCCAAGTCTCAGATCCATAAATAAGAACTGGCAAAACACATTTATTAAAAACCTTCCTTTTCAAACACATAGGCATATTTCCTTTTAGTATCAAGTTATTTCTACCAAAAGCACTACAACCAAGTTTAATTTCATTCATTATGTTTCTATCTGTATTAATAATCCAACCAAGGTATTTGTAACTGTTAACTTCTTCTAATTCATCATAATCAAACTTTATTTTCATATTTTGAGAAAATCTATTAAACATTACTTTAGTCTTTTTAACATTTATCTTTAGTCCTACTTTCCTACTTTCATCTGATAACTCTCGCAACATTTCCTGTAACTCTAAAGCATTATTTGCAAAAACAACTACATCATCTGCAAAATCTAAATGACTTAAATAATCTCCATTTAATTTCACTCCTTTAGCTTTCCATTTTAATCCACAAAATACTTCTTGCAGCACTGCTGTTAAAAGTTTTGGAGATATGGAGTCACCCTGTCTTACACCCTTCTCAATGTTGACTTTCCTACTATCATTATGTAATCTAATTGTTGCTGTTGCATTTTTTAAAATATTCTTTAAAATATGACAATATCCTGGATCTATACCTTGATGATCCAATGCTTTAATCACTGAAGAAATGTTTATAGAATCAAATGCCTTTTCATAATCTACAAATCCAAAGCATAATGGCAACTCATATTCATTTGTCCTTTCTATAACTTCTCTCAATACCTGGATATGAGTACTAAAACCACTTTTAAATCCAGCTTGTTCTCTTGGTTGGTGGAAGTCCAGTGTTCTCTGTAGACGAGTTGTAATTATCTTAGTAAAAATTTTGTATAAAACTGATAAAAGACTGATAGGTCTGTAATTTCTAATATCTTCTTTATCACATTTTTAAAATCATCTGGTACATCTTTATCATTTAAACATTTGGAATATAAATTTGCTAAAAAAATTTCTATTTCTTCACCTGCTTCTTTTAATATATCAATTATAATTCCATCATTACCTGGAGCCTTCCCTTTCTTCATAAATTTAATTGCATGTCTCACTTCCTCATTCAAAATTCTGGGCAATTCAGAAGATATAATAGGTATAGGAGGTATTTGTTCTTTATTACTATATAATTCTTGATAGAAGTCTTCTACACATTTCATGATGTCATCTCTCTTTTTAGTAATAATGCCATCTTTTTTTCTTATTGCAGATATAAATTTCCTATCAATATCAAAACATTGTTTTACATTCTTTAGACTTTTATTCTCTTCTACAGCTTTCCTTGCTAGTTCACAATTATACTTTCTTATATCATTTTCAACTCTTTTCTGCACCATTTTACAAAATTCGAGATATTCAACCTTTTTAATGCATCATTTTTGTATATCTGCATATTCCTTCTTTTTTTCATAAATTCTCTAGTCTCAGTAGAAATTTTATTGATCAATTGCTGCTTTTTTCTACCAGTTATTTTTGTTGCAGTTTTTAAAAGTGTATCAGTTATTTTCCTATTAATTTCATTCAAATCTGAATCATGTTCAAAATCTACTAATACTTGAAACCGATTTGTAAGTTCTAATTTAAATTCATTAGAATGTTTCTGAAGATTAGGGATATCAACTGTAAACATTGATTTTCTTAATAATTTTTGTCTCTAGTTTTGCATTAAATCTTACATCTTACTAATCGATGATCACTTCCTGTGTTAAATTTATTAAGAACATTTCAATCTTGAAATATGTATTTTCTGTTAGTCAAAATATAATCCAACTCTGCTGTACCTTCATTTGGATGCTTCCATGCCCATTTCCTTTTAACCTTTTTCTCAAAAAAAAAGAATTCATAATATAAAGTTTTTCTTTTTCCGCAAACTCCACAAGTCTATGTCCTCTCTCATTTCTGTTACCATAACCAAAATTACCTACAGCATTTTTGTCTTTCATTTGTTTACCAATTCTCACATTAAAGTCTTCCATAACAATTTTAAAATGTTGTTTACTCTGATCAAAAGCCTTTTGTACATCCATATAAAAATCTTCCATTACTTCATCACTATGAGAACTTGTTGGGGCATAAACCTGAATTATCTGCATTTGGTATCTGCTATTAAGTTGTAAAACTAATCTTGCCACCCTGTCCGATACACCATCAATCTCCACAATCATTTTTTATTTATAATGAATCCTACTCCACTTGTATTTCCAATATTTGTGCCTTTATAGTAGAGTACATGTCCACTTTTTAAATCAATTGTTTCTTCACCTTTTCTTCTAACTTCACAAAGTCCAATAATGTCCCATTTAATATAAGTTAGTTCTTCTTCTAACTCTTGCAATCTTCCTTCACTTGAAAGTGATCTGCAGTTGTAAGTACCTAAATAAAAAGTCGTCATCAAATGGCAGCCTGAGTCCGCAGTCAGGGGATTCTTAGCACCCTCTGCCTTAGCTTTTGTGTGCATATGGTCTGTCTGGGTGCCACTAGGCTGTCTAAACCTAGATAAAGTTACATTATATACCTACTTATAGATGTATCTGGTTCAAACCCATTTGGTAAATTATTTATAACAGTATGTAGGATTTTGTATTTTAGAACCATATCACATTTGCACTAACATTAAGGAAACAAAACATCCTTATAATTCTTTAGTTGTGCAAATAAAATTATCAAACAAAATTTATTATATAACATTTTAATATCATAAATGTATTTTTAACACTGTTATAAGTCTTACTAGCTCATATTAAACACAATGGGTTTGTCGGTGGCAGTTCACTAAACCTTGAGTGATATTCTTCAATGGTAGTCATTCTCTCTAATGATGGCTTACCAATAATAAACAAACAGTGAAAACCATTATTCATATGGCCATTAAACACATTTATTTAGACTATTGATTGGTAAGATGATGATGATAATGATAATTCCAGCCACAGCTTTAGAATTAACTCACAATATAAATTTTATCTTTTATCGATCTATAATTATTTACCTAAAATATTAATATATTTAAATTATGACTTAATAATGGATATTCATCAGTGATGATGATGGTCATAACTAATCTCACAAGACAATGATTAACTCTTAAGAAAGATATACACCTCTTTTAATAAAAACAAATTAACATTTATTACTGATTAATCATTAATAATACAGATAAAACATTTACATAATAATGATAAATTGTTTACATTTAAATAGTAATAATAATAATATCAAAGATCTTCCCCCTTTGCCTTAATGACATGTACTGAATGTTCATATTTTATAGTGTGATGTGTGTGCATTAATTTCTCCATTGGGTAAATAAATATACCCTAGAAACATTTTATTAAAAAAAACCACTATGCACACCCATACTCACCTATTGCATATAACATACATTTTACATTTATAAATTTAAACATAATATCCAAAAAGAGAAATGAATATAGAAAGGTTAACTAGATTCTAGAGATTAGAGCATTCAAAGAAATCAGCTTCAAATTACTTTCCACTGATCTAGGTCATTAATTACTTTTAAAATCCATATCTCCTAATGCTAAATTTATACCGATTTTAACATTCATGCTCAACAAATATACATGTAAGCATAATTATATTACTAGGTGTGTGTATATGTGCCAATTCCCATTATGAATAAAAAATGATTAAACCCTTTTGACATACAATATAAATCAACATATTGAATCAATACACAATAAACACATTTTATAAAAATAAAATACACAAATATGGTTACATGTAATAATCTAATAATACATAATGCATCAATAGAGCAGTATTTATTATTGAAAATCTCTTAATTGATTTTCATTTTAAGTTTTAAAGAGAGAAATATATGGATTTATTATTAAAAAGATTTGTTAACAGTCACTGATAAAAAATATTAAAATTCATATTACCTGTTCTTTTACTTTTGAGGCACAGCTAGTTTCAAAGAGTCAAATGATTTTAAAGTCAGCTTGTTGAAGGTTTAGAATTTGAAAGCAGCCATACACCAATATGTAACACATAGAATTGCCAATTGCAGTAGTTTACTGGAACAGTCCTATTTTTGGCTTGGGCTTACAACTCTTTACTGTGATGATGATGGTGAAATAACTTGCTTTTATAGGGACCATTTAGAACTGGAATTGTTTCTTCATTTCTTCTGGGTATAATTATGTTTAATAGGCAGATGGATATTTCTGCCTTTTATATATTTTAGCATTTTTTTGTTTTGTGCTTTTTGTTCAAATTCAGCAAATGGCATGGTTTCACTAATTTAAGCATTTTACTTCTTAACTACATTTGGATTTAACAGCACAAGTTAGGCAATAAATTTATTTTTTATTTGATTAGTTATACGATGTTTTAAACACTAGATTTAAACTCATCTGATGTGCATAGGTTTCCTGGGTTGGCCACTGGAAGTCAAAAATGTTCTTTCTAGCCTGCCATTGGACTAGAAACTTTCAAATATTTATGAAAAATATGGTTTCTGAAAGGCAATCAAGTTATTCTCCCCTTCTTTCTTTTCTTTGTCTCTTATATGTGTGCTTTGTCTGATATCACATATTTTTGTTATTAAATCATGGTTTCCATTAATTAAGGTATCTTGTTAAAATCTCAAAAATTGACAATTTTTTTAAAATTTATTACTTAGTCTGGTCCCAAAAATGATCTGTATATCTTGGTAATTATCAACCAAGCCTTTGTTTTTATTCCCCCACATGGCCCTTTGACTATGTCAACCTTGACCATTTTATCTCTTCTCATTAACCTTTGTCATTAGGTGAAACTTTTCTTCAGACAAAATAAAATAAATTGATCTTAAATATAACTTTCATAAAGAAACTAAAATTATTTAAATAAAACCTTTTTTTTAAATATATTTGCAACTGTCTCTAAGTTTATGTCTGTAAATACAGGCACACACACACATTCCCAAATATGTAAAACTTGCCTATTAAAAATAATCCAAATGATTTGAAACTATAAATTAAAATTCATAAAATAAATCCGCAAGACTATTAGAATCAAAGTATTATTAAAGAAAGAATATTAGATTCTATTAAATATAAATTAACTTTAAAGAAGGTTAAGAAGCAAAATTAGAAAAATGATGAATAGTTTGTGTCTACAGAGAACTATTTATATATGCCTTAAAATTCTAACTTAAGTAGAACTATTAAACTATTCAAAGTAAATATTATCCCTTTTACTAACACAAAGTTGAATAGAGAACAAATATTTCTCCCACTTTGAGATTTTGGGATACTTGGTCATGTAGTGTTTGAACTTGGATGTCCTACAGTTTTCGCCTATAAAATAAACTGTGGTTTATTTTTTATTTTATGCACACTATTGCAATTTAGTCACAGGCTAAATTGGAATATGCACAATATTGAAGTTAAATATAGGTAATTAATTTGAATTTCAGAAAAAAAAACACATAAGAAATATTGTTTATCATTAATTAAGTAAAAATAAATGAATAAATAAAAAGTAGTACAAAACAATATTATTATTGAGCAAGTACAAACAACTACTGTAGTATGAAATAGTCATCACAGAAACTAAAACAACAATCATGTTTGTTTTAACAAATTGGTTATGATCTGTAATAGAAGATGAAATTTATTCATCTTTATTCCAGACAGTGATCTTAATTAGTTTACCAAAATTTCTTATAAATCAAAAACCTTGCACAAAAAATCAGCAATTATAATCCATTTTCTATAGAAAAAATAATTCATTATCTTATTCTCAAAATATATAAAAACTCCATTAAAAAATAAAACTTGAAATTGAGAAAAGTTAATTAATGAATAAATATTTTATCAAGCATATTATTAGCAATTTATTTTTTTAGGAATTTGTGGGTAACAGTATAAAAACATTTCAGTAATTACATATATTTAAAATGTATAATTTCTTCATTGACAATCCATCATTTTGCTTTTTATGTAGTTAGACAATATTTCCTGAATCATGATTCATTAAAATAAAGCATATAGGAAAAAAAAAAAAACTTAACACATTCTACATTTTAAAATTTATTTTTGGTGTACTTTGTTATATTAACAAAGGTATTTTATTTTTTGTAATATCTAACCAATAAAGATTTGATTTTTTTTTTGTAGTACTACTAATTTTTTTTAAAGCAACAGTTCACAAATTTATTTATTTTATCTAAATGCAGTTGAAATTTAAAGAAATGTCATGTGCTGTTGATTGCTATAGTTTTAATAATGTAAATGATTAAATCTTTTTTACTTTAGCTGATGCTGTCTTTTTGATAAAAATCACAACTATTTTGAAATTATGAGATTATTAATTTAAAATTGAGAAGCAAATGATATTTTTAATATATGTAAACATGATATTAATCATCTTTGATCATATAGAATTCAATATTAATTGCATAATGCATAATCCACCTCAGCATAACTTATAATTACTATAACTATATTTTATAATTTCAATGACTGTATTTTAAGCTGCAGGCAAAATAACATTCATAAGAATTTTTAATCCCAAATTGATTTGCAGAATATATTTTATCTAATATTTTAAAATTTATTACTAATGTACTTTATTACTGTATGTGATCAAAATATATTTTTGATTATGTATTTTACTGAATGAAGCTGATATTTTTTGCTCTTCTTAATGTAAATGATGAAAATCTTTACTTTGAATATAATATAAATGAAGGCATTGAAACAAATACATTAATTGTATTTTAATTCTATAATCTAAATAATATTGTATACTGTATAATGAATAAATTGTATACAATACATTTTCAGTGCCAGTGACACCACGAAGCCATTATCCTATATTGAATGATAGTTATTTTAAAAAATGGTAGATGTTTTTTTAAAAAAAAGTTTCAATTTTTTTTAAAGATCATTTTAGGGAATAACTAATATCAAAATAGTGGTACAAATTGATGATGATCAGTAGGCAAATATTTGTATAAAGATCCATCATGTTCCAGAGTGTAAAGATGTATTATTGTTTATATTAATAGGACAACTATACAATATGTATCAAGAGATAAAGCAAATATTAATATAAAACATACATTCATGAATTATCTAATTATTTTCTGGATAGGTTAGCATCCAAATAATTCTTTATAAATGTCTGATGAGATATTTATACTTTTAAATAGTTATGTAATTCATGAATATGTGTCTTATATTAATAGAATGTTTAACTCTGGATTCATATGACATAGTTATACTGATGGAACATTATGACATATTAGTCATGGATGGTTAGTCAAATTCAAAAAAATTATCATTTAAGAATGTATCACAAGTTCTTTCTGTTATATCTATCATCAATTAGTGAGCCTAATTACTCAGAAAATACTGAATTAGTATGAAATGATATACAACTAGAGAAGCACAATTTTGTTACCAGTAATATAGTTTATACTGAATGGCAAATGTATTTTTAAATCTGATTTTTTTGGAGCAAGCAGGAATTAAATACATAAGAACTTTCTATAATGGAAACAAATTAAAGGAGACCAGTCAGATATCAAATCTGAGAGCAAAATTGATGCCTAGACCTATAAATATATGTGAAAAAGAAGAAAAAAAAACAACTGAATTAATTTACAAAAGAGTGAAACTGATTACAACAGAACACATGAAGACAATAGAGAAATAAAAATTTTGATGATGAGAAAAAAAGAATAGAGGTATTGGAAAAGAATTAGAAATCTAACAAAAATAATATTTTGGAATCCAGGAAGAAATGAAGGAAAATATAATGCATATTGAATTTCAGATAAAAAATATGACAACTCTACTACAAAACTTATAAGAAAAATTGAATTATGTATTATCAACCTTATAACAATTAAACTGAAGAGCATAACATATGTTATGGCTCAAAAATTAGAACTAAATCATCATTATGAATCTATTTTAATTGGACTTAGTTTAAGCATGTGCCTGATAAGTTATAAGTAGAAATGACTTGCAAATTATTTTATGTTTATCAATATAAAAATATATATTTAAATGTTTTTGGTCACAAGCTAGATATTCAGTTAAATCTTAAATTCATATAAGTAAAGATTGTGGGTATATATATATATTATAACACTAGTGAAAGATATGTGTTATGAAACAAACATTTAGTGTTACATATTTATTATTTAAAATAAATGATTAAATTATTAATAAAAATGAAAATATAAAAAATATAATGTTTTAGAATAGTTTTCTTTTGTTTAAAACTCAGTTTTGTGAAAATAAAAAAAAGATTGCATTATATTTTTCTTTTTTTAAAAAAGAAAAAGAATGGGGTAAGGAAAGATTTAAAAATTCTCCTTTTTTTTTTTAAAGAAGACCCTTTTTGTCTTATAGAGTAAAAATAACTTAGGGGAATAAATGGTAAAAATAAATCTTAGTAGAAATCGTAAATAAAAGGGTTAATTAATTAATCTTGGAGTGCTAGTGAGATTTCTGATTGATAATGATATTGTATTAATTAAAAACTTATGTAAACTATTGATGCGATTGTAGATTAATCTAAGCAAAAGATTAGATTAAAGCAAATGTAAAAATAATTAATTAAATAAAAACAGATTCAAGTTGCAATCAAAATTAAAAGTAATGATAAAAAATTAAAACAGTGGGAAAGAAAAATATATATAAAATCACTATGACTTATTGTTCTTCAATCAGGTCTGCAATCTGTTACATTATTCCATTCTTCATTTTGTGAATTAGTCAGGTCTGCATTTTGTAATTGGATCATTCCGGTCTTCATTTATGCTCTTACATTATTCATTGCTCCACAGATCCAAATATTTGGAAACTATAAATGCAGTAGTAAGCCAATCAATTACTACTGCAGTCAGCATCAATAGACAAGTCACAGATCTAGCAAAATGCAATGCTAGATCAATTTAAAAGTGATTGACAGACTTCATGCACAAACGTGCAAATCGATTGCCAATGCCCTGAACAAATGTCTAGATTGTAAATAGATAGCGCTTCATACTCTCCTTCCCAGTGTCAAGATAAAGGGAAAGCAAGCCCTGGAACCATTGATGGAGACCAAAAAGGCCAACTGGTTGGAAACTGACAATTATGAAAACCTAGGTAAAGATATTTGATCACTGTTTATAGACACATTATATTTATTTTAAATGAATTTAATTAACAAAGGACTATTATAAAAATTAGCCTGGTTAATTATTCATATTTCTTTATGTAAAATGATAGATTGTTGTATTGTATTATATATGTGGGTGTAATTACATGATAATGTTTGCTCTAAGTATTATTTGATGTATTCTCTTTTTCTCTTATCACTGCATCATCAATTATTTAAAGATATGTTTATCTGTGTATTAAGTTAATTGCCAGACCTGATTAAGAGTGTGAGCTAGTCATGGGATATTTCAAGTGCTGGATTGTGTGCTATAACTCTATCTGACCATGGGTATCATTGATGGCTCAGCTAACAATGGTATTCTCCCCTCTGCTTGAAGGACTAGACTGTTCTGAGTTTTTTTTTTTTTTGAAATTATTATCAAAGGTATTTATACTCAGAAAGAATATGACTTATTTTTCAGACTCGATTCAATATATATATTAGCATCCAGCCATACATTGACTATTAACATATATATATATATATATTGAGCTGGAACAAAACTATTAATCAACAAGAAAAGTTTTCATTGACTACATATATTAATGATTGATATTTTGTGTCCACAATCAAAAATTTAAAACTATTTAATAAAATTAAAAAAAAAGGCAAATATTTTTTAAGGTAACAATTAATATTGATAAAGAAATATCACTCAAACTAATTTAAAAGTGCAATTATAAAAAAGTAAATTAAAAAAATTTTAAGGATAAAATATGCATTTTATTATTGGATATAAATGTGTTTTATATTCTGTGTACTTTTACGACATTGAAAAAATTCAATAATACAAAACACATAGTATATTTAACTTTAAAATTTTGTTGTAATGAAAATTTAAGAGGGAAAATATTATTAAGCATTCCTATTGAATTGAAAAATGTAAAAGAAAGGTAATCTGGAGATGATTATAATTGCAGATTAAAATCTAAATTTAACTTTTAAAATAAAAGTCAAAACTAAAAAGAAAAGAAATCCTATATATTGAAAAACAGCAGTCACAGATTAGATAGTGTATATAAAATAGAATTGAGCAGATTTTCTCTTTTTCATCTCTCTTGTACAACAACCTGATCATTAGGCAGGACAACTAAATAACCTGGGACCATCAGGATTGTGGAGAGAGCAAAACTGCAAAGTAACTGATATTAAACATTAAATGACTGCTTCCCATTTATTAAAGGCTATGGAAACATTAAAGTGCTTCTCCTTAGCTGGCTAAAGGTTCTCTGATACATTTGTTGTTTTACTGGCTGTACTGTTTGCTAAATGCTTGAACGATGTTGCTCGGACTAGTTAAATATGCTTATCTTGCCAAATAATCATCCACACACTAAATAGAAGTTATGCTTCTCTGCAAATTATCTCCAGATGCCTTTAAGATACTTGTTCCTGCTCAAGAAAATACTGAAGAACTCATCAAATATAAGACCAAACTTGGCCTAATAAAACACCCTGTAATGTCAAGTCAAAGAAAAGTAAAAAAGTTAATAAAAAGTAATTAGAACTGAATTGTCTGTGATAAATACCAGTATGATATCTTATGCAGTTGATTAATTAACTAATGGTCTTTCTAAAATATGTAAGAACCAATTGTAAATATTTTATTGTGTATATTATTTTACTTTATATATTTAATACAATATTTTTTTTCTTTGTAATCAGTGTTATTTAATATTTTTCTTTACTTAATTATGTAATATTGGAATAATTATTTTATGTGGGAGAAAATGTCAAATTTTAATAGGTATTAGTTATTAAATCTGTTTTTAACATCTCACAGGTTTCTTTCTGAGCTTATTTCTTTTGATAATTACTCTTAGATATTAGTGTAAAGTAAATTGCCTATAAATTATAAATAAGAAACTCACCATTTAATATACAAGGAAATTACAATTTGACATTTTGTAAATGATTTAAGAGTTAATTTTATGGAACATTTTTTCACATCAAAACTAGTGTGTTGATTAATTTTAATGCTGGCGCCCAAATATAAGCTGTTCCTTAGGAGGGATGAATCTCTTTCAAATATTATATTGTCTAATTCCAGCATGAAGGGGTGAAGATAATTAGGAAATATTATTGTTTTTTTAGATTTAGCAATATACATTTACAATTGCTTGTTTACTAGGAAAAATCTCAGTTTGATTACCTAGTAAGTCATAAAAAATTATAGTTAGATTAACATTAAATACCCAGTTACCATTTTAATACATATATAGCCTGTAGCCACTTAATCAAGTTTCAGTAAAGATATTGCAGTTATTAGAGTATGTTTTTTTAAAAAAATCATAATCTTCATCAAATGCCAACATATTTTAGAATATATTCTTAATCGTTTATATGCAAAACATTAAGCTAGTGATGAGATTTTATTTACTTATGCTTATTAGCTACTTTATAATTGAACCAGGATATTATAGTAGAGAGAGGCAAATTAACAAATCAAAGAAGTTACTCATTAAATATGAAGAAGGAAAGTGTAATAATCTATTATTAATATAAGATGTATCATAGAATTATCACATGATTGACTTCTAAGAACAAGGTAAAATAAACATTGCCCTCTAAACAAATTATAAAGGCTCATATAGCTGAAGGGTAGTATGATGCCAAACAACTATAATTCTCAAAGGAAAATAAGATCCATTTGGTATCATTTGACCAGTAAAAATAGAAAATAATCCAAGTATTGTTATTTTTACAGTAACAAAGAAACAATAGAAGAATTAAAATAGTTTTGATTTTTTTTGTATGTGTGTGATATTGAAACAAAATGACAGTTTTTAAATGATCTAATAAGAATAAATCTCATTATGGAAAAGAATATAGTTGTGAAATGTTTGCAGCAAAGTTTGAATTACGATAAATGAAAGAATAGTATGTTGCACGTAGTGATCAGATAATAATTTGATTTCTATAAATAAATTGAATGTAAAGTAGAATTCATGATGATAATTTAATATTCTTTATAAATATTAGACACGGATTTCTAAGATGTTTTCTTCAGATCAGTATATTTCATGAGAGTGAATTAATTTTTAATGTGGGGCACATTATAAACTTTTTGTGAAAGATTACTCTATCACTATAGATTATTAAAACACCAGAGGTTTATTTTAAAAATTTTGAAGGCATTAAATAAGAGGACTTTAAAAAAGTCATATATTGACAAGATATATTAAATCACAATTGTATTACAGTTAATAAAAATTTTATATGTAAAATTGTTTAAAATAGCAAAAGAATGTGTTTCTCAACAAATATATCACATTTTAATATATGTAATACACCTGGGTCTCGTTTTACGCGATAGATAGGTTCCTCAGAAAACACGCGCAAACGAAATCGTGCAAAAATAGACGTAACTTACATTGAAAAAGGGGGGATGCGGTTTGTGATTTTTCAAAATTCGCGTAAAAGCAAACCACCAACGTAAAATTACTTTAAAATTCGCGCAAAAAAAAAAAATATGAGGAAATAAAATATGACTAATAAAAAATTTCAAATTTGAAAAAAATTGATACAAGACAAACTTTTTTTAACTATAATATTTAATTTTATTCAAAATAATATATTTTTATGCATAATTTACAGAACAGTAATTTACATTTTTTATATAAGAGGAAATACAACTAGCGCCAACTTCACACTCATGTTGTGTCAATGGTTTTCTGGTGACAACGTAATTAGTAATTAATCTTTGAGACGATGATTTTATTAATTGTTTATGAAACTAACAACTAAAAATTAAATTCTTATTTTTGTCTTTAATTTTCAATTCCGTTTAAAAATCAAATTTCACATCACATTAATTTCAAGTCGGCCGTAAGTAATTTTTAAATTGTTAATTACAATTAAAAATCAGATTTTAATTTTTAATTGTCAAATTTAATTGTGCCCACTGCTATTACTAACCTTTTAAAAATAAACTTGTGGACACTAAATGATTAATAATTGATTACATTCTTTTTTAAAAAGCAAAAACAATGTGATTTAAAATGCAAAATTAACACACACAATGTTTGAACAAATTTACATTATAATCTTGTAAAATTTAATGTGTGTATACATAAAATGTGGAAATCATGATTTTAATTTCATTATTGCATAAAATCTTACTATTATAAAGCACTGAAAATATTGAAATTACTAAGATGAAAGTCGAATTCCAATAATGTGCTATTACTTTCAATATAATGTAAATGCGCAAAATTTATTATTTAAAGTAAGAGCGCATTATCGGAGTTCGACTTCCGGTGAAACATGAACCGCGTAACTTCAAAATCGTGTTAAATAAGTCCGCGTAAAAAGAGACCCAGGTGTATATTATTTTTATCATAATCTTTTTTTTTTTTTGCTTCTTTATATATCTACTGACATTCTTAATTTGGGATAATCCCTGACATTTGAACTTTTTTATATTGAGATTACTCCAAGTTGTTTCTGATAATGTACATACAGTTAATTAGATGCATCATTATTTTTAGAAAAAAATATATTTCTGACAAATTATGAATAATTTTAGAGATTTGATTCAATCTTTTCATTTGATGTGACAGTATGGTTTGAGATAAAGTTACTAATGTAATATTTAAAATTATTTTCATTAAGTTGAGCCTGAAGAGAAAAAAAATCATGTGGTTGATGTATTATATCAAAAAATGCTATGTTTAATTAATTATCAAATTTAATCCATGTTAACCAAACATTGATCTTGGATAATATTGGAAATCTGTGTATTTTTTTTACAGAGTCTTTCTTATTGATTTTGTGAATTTTGAAAAAGTAATGAAAAATTTTGGTAAACATTCTCCATTTATATAATAAATTTTTGAAAATTCCAGATATTCTATTATATAAATAAAAGCTATTCCTAACTAGTGTTTACAAAATGAATTACTAGATTCATTTGATTCTTGGGGCTCAAGATTCATGGAACTCATATCTGGTCTACAATCAATTATTATAGGGATTTTATAAATAAATCTGATTCCAAAACATCAATAAAGATGTGTATAATCATATTTTGTGTTTTTCCTAGGAAGCTTATTCATTTCAAGATCAAATGTGGTTTAAAATTCTACAAACTTCAAGAAATTTTTATTCCTGTATAAATACTTTGTTTCCATGAAAAAATACATTCTGAATAGCAATTCATTTGTTACTAACTTTTTTCCCTTTCTGAGTCAAGGTAATATCTGGCAAAATGAAAATACCGAAAAGGTAGTTTTTTTAATATTTAGTTTTATTACTGTCTAGCATGCTTTCAATATATTTACTATATCATATTCATGGCATAAATATGATATAATAAATATATTGAAAGTATGCTGGCAGTAATAATAAACATTTAAAAAAATCTACCTTTTCTGTATTTTCATTTTACCAGATATTCTGAGTAGTAGGATCTGAACTAAAGCAGAAATTTATTTTAATTCTTGGAATCAATATTTTTTTCATTTTCTTAATGGTTTTGAAATTTGATTTTTCAGTAGTTTATTTAATTTAATTTTTTTCACTTGTGATTAATCTTATGATTGAACTTTTTTCACCACAGCTTAAAATCACAGAGCTTTCCAATCCCTCAGTTCAGGATCCTGAATCAAATAACTTGCAGCAAAAAAAAAAGTATCTGTTGATTTTGAATGTTAAATAACTTTCTAATATAATAATGTGTTGAAAAAAAATTATTTATTGTCTGTTGATATAATTGGTCAAAATACAAAACTTTTGCAAAGATCCAGTTATCACATTTTGTGAAAATTTTTAACTATTAGAAGCAATGGTGAAAATTAAGCATTAATTAAGTTTTTATTTTAGTTGGGCAATGGTTGAAACATATCACTGAAAAATCATAATTCATTATCAGTTCATTATTAAGAATAAAGATCATCTATAGATTTCAGATTCACTAATGCTTATCATGTGAACATTGTTAGAAACTTCAGTAGACAAGCTGCAATTTTTTCTTTTTTTGATTTTCAAATGCAGTGTGGAATAGGAGATTGGTTTGTAGTTATTTTTTAAATATAATATGAATAATTAAAATTTTAAAAGTAACATAAATCATATTTATATAATACAAAATAGTATTTCAAAAAGTAAAATTTCATAGGTGAAAACAAATGGAATAATCAAATAAAAAAAAAAACATTATTGATGTTATAAGGTATAAACATTTATAATTGGAACTTATCAACAAATTTATTAATAATATGAAAAATAGAAAAATAAATTTTTGAACAACTGTGAAAGGCTAAAATTTTTCTGTTGATTTGTTTACTGTGTTATCAGAGTTCCAATATGTGTAATCACATGACAATTGTTCATCTACTACAGTGTTATTGAGATGGACATGAAAATAACAAGATAGAGCATCTTTTTGTATGTATAATGATTATTAATCTACACACACATATATATATATATTATTGTCAAATGACATTCTTACCATATTTCCCTAAGCCTTGTTACAGTTATCCATTGCATGAGAATGTCTATTCATTAATGTATAATATAAAATAAATGCATAAATAATGAAAATAATAGATCAGAGAAAACTGATTATCAATATTGAAATTTTGGCATGTAGGTTATTGTCTGCATTTATCTATTGGAACATCTAGGACTGAATAAACTTACATGTGGATAAGGGATTAGCAAACAATTATATAGAAATTTTGATTATTAGGAATGTACAACATTTTCAACATATAATACTGAAATTTACATAGCATTAATTTAAGAGATGTAAAATTACTTCACATTATAAAAGGTAGTTTTTTTTTTTTTTAAGTGTCATAGCATCGGCCGGGACGCGAACCCGCAACCCGGGCAACTGCCTACAAGGCAGTCGCGCTGACTTCTTGACCACCATCATTTTTTGATTAAATTTATTATATCAGAAACTAATTTGGTCTATAATACAAGGTCAAGTTAGGGAAGGATCAGCACATCAGAGATCATTATACTAAATAATTATTAAAACAAAAATTTATGACTAAAATGTAGATGAAAATTAAAAAAAAAAAAGACTTTCAAATAATGTAACTTAATAAATTGAGCATGTAAACCATGTTACACTTTTTTATCAATGTTTTTTAAATATCTTATTATATTTTGAGTGTTCAACACTTTTTTTCAGATCTCTTGATGACATTACTTTGATGTTTTATGAGATACAGCTTTGTATAGAATCCTTTAAATATAAAATAATTTTTGTGTCATTATCATTGCAACAGTCAGGTTCAAGCCCTTCTCATTGCAAATTTTAGTTTAACCACCAAACTTATCTGTGCTGGGTTCAAACCCTATTAAAATGAATATTTTGATAAACATATAAACCTTTCTATCATGGCTGGTGCGCAGCATTATATATGCACATATGAATAAACGCTGTACATACATAGGCTAGTAGATGTTACAGCAAATATAATGGTTTAAATTTTATATTTTATAAAATAATGATTTATGTTATAATTTTAAATAGTAGAATTGTCAATTTATTAAATTTAGTAAACATAAATTCGTATGTGGATGTATGATTCACCTTATATAATAATATATATAGAGTGGCATGATTTTATTTTGTGGAGGAGCAAAAAGTTTTTAGTTAAATTAGTTAAAAATAAAAAGTTGGCCGTAAACAGATTTGCATTTAAGTCCACCACACCTGGGGTTAAATCAAAGTTAGAAAGTTGATAATTGCTATACTCAAATTTGTTTATAGCAAAAATATAGTCATTAAAACCACTGTAGCAAAACTATTTTGACACCTGGAAGAGGATTTGCGGTGTCATGGAAGCCCAAACAAAAGTATTTTTGATCAAATTGAGAAATCTTACAATTTAGTGTGATATTTTAGATAGAGTTAATGGGTTTCCAAGCGAAATAGGTTCTTTTCTAGTAAACGTATAAATAGATTACATTTTAAGCTTGAAGGAGGAGTCATTAATTTTTTAGAAGAGCGTCACCATGCTGAATCCACGTCAGATTGATCTTTGAAAAATCTGATTGGAGAAAGGTGATGGCTACTTCTAAAATCCACGGAAAGAATGATGTGCAACTACCAGCCAATGCTTCAACCACCGGAGCTTCCATAAGAAACCGTTCAGCAACAGCTTGCTCTAGAAGATCATGATATCTGAAAGCCAAACCTGCTTATACAGTCCAGCAACTAATTAATTGGTAACCCCAATCTATAACCTCAGAGCTCTGTGTTAACGAACTATTTGTAAATTCAAATTTTCTACTTCAAAGTTTAAAGCTAGCAAACTATAAAATAATGTAATTTTTTAAAAATCCTATAAATGTTTTATTATAAATTCTTCTTAAATTAAATATTATATTATTTGTATAACTGATCTATATATTTACAAATATCGTAATTAAACTAAATGTAACCTACGCTCATTTCTTTATCTGTCATTACAGTTACGCCTATAATATTTCTTTACTGTTATTTTGTTATTTATATGCCAATGCCAGCGAGCATTTAAACATAATAAATATTTGAAGATATAACTGCAAATATCTTCCCCATAACTATTTTCTTAATGACATTCTCGATGCTCGCTGGTTCGAATTCCTATAATTTTATTTTATTTAAAAATGTATTGTGGCTTACTATTAAATTTCCATCTTATTGAGATTAAAGTAATGTGCTAGTCTTAGTAATATGAAAGTATATCCAGTAATTATTTGGCCAGTCAATCAAATATACTTTCCCCTCCCTCATAATAATTTCTATGTATAGATTGAAACCTATAAACCAGGTTTTATTATATTTATTCCCCTAATGTCGCTTGATTTTATATAGCGTTGTTAGAATTGGCTCATAATAGTAATACTGACCTGGCTATTGCCCAATATTTTTTGTAATAATTAATGTCATACTTTCGTTTGGTGGATTAGATACATTAAATTCATGTTTAATGTTTTGCTGCATCTTCTCCTTAAGATGGGACCTCAGGAAAGGCCTTCCCATCTTACCTTCTTTCGGGCACACACTAGTAAGACCTGATGTATAATTTGAGGCAGTCGTGTTAGCCACCCCAACCTTTTTAGCAGCATGATGCTCGGTTCTAGGGTACCAGTGTTGGTCATGAAAATCCTCGACTCTAATCTATCTACAGGGTGCTCTGTTATTGTAATTTGCCACTGCTGTAGCATGTCGGTGATCTCATTATAGCCAATTCTGAGTTCCATAATTTAATTAATTATTCAGTATTAAACTGAAATTTATATTTGTGGTTTCTGGGTTTAATCTCTACTCTGAGCTGAATTATACGCTCATACGTTATTAAAGTAATAATGTCGCAATAAATATTTTGCCTAAAATATTTATTCAAATGTTTAAATAAAATATTGAAAAGGAAATGATAATAAACATTTTGCCTAAGACTGTACAGTATTTTATAATGGTAGCTATCACTTTCAATAGGAATTGGCAGAATCTTATTTAGGCACCGCTTAGTGATTCTTTAAATGTATCTTTCATATTAATAATTAAATATTTAATGAGGAGACATGCTAAATCCTCATATTATAAAGCCTGCATGCTTTTCACATTAATTTGTTTATTTGTTTAATAACTATATGTTAAGTTTATTCTGGTTTCGTGTTATTTCTCATTCCTATTTCAATCCAATTCAGTCTTAGTTAATTATATATATGTAATATAACTGTATACATTAATTACCATTTATGGAAGTTATCTTTAATTTTGTGCTGGTAGCAATTGAATTAGTTAATATATATACATATTTAAATCTCTGAGTCTCATGTTTCTCCCTATGCCGGCCGCGAAAAATGGGTATACTATGTGTAACCTCTAAGTGGGGTCGTTCGTAGAGTCTTGAGTCGTGGAGTACTGGCAAACAAGTTGAAGTGTGGTCAGATTCGGGACATCACAATCCTGGTCTGGTCAGCTTTCATCTTTTTGTCTGGATTCTAGATTCTGTTACGCGAATGTACAAAACTTGACCATTACATCATATATATATATATGAATTTATTCATGTTTATACATTTAGATACATAAATATATACACATCTGTATGAGGGCATGCATATTTAGATATAGACAACAGCCACAAATTTATATTAATTTTGACATTTTATCCATAATGTGTTCTAGTTATATATTCTAAAATTTCCTTCAGTTTGTGTATATATAATAGATTTTCGTTTGCATATGAATATGCTATAAATGTTGATATTAATAATGAGTTCTTTTGGTGATGTAGATAAGTTAAAAATTTGGCATACTTTTCTCCATCCATCAATGATGGTGAATATTAAATACCCAGTGACAAAATATTTGTCTTATCATAATTTTCATCATTGGTTCCCCACTCACCATTAATTTAGCATCCTGGAGATTTGTTTGGTTTGTTACTTAGCACTAAAACTCTATAAATAAGCATCTGCAGATTTTCATATACAACTCCTATAATTAATACATGTTATCTTACTGAATTTTAAATATTTATTTGTAATAGATTTTTGCTTTTCTTGGATAAGTATGTCTTTTGCTTCATTTTTGATTTATCAATATATATATATATAAGCTTTTATTAATATATGCACATGTAAATTTACATGTGTCACATGCATTGGGTTAGCACAAGATTCTTACAAGTTGATGGAAGATTACTATAAGTGAGAATGGTGAAGAGGAGAAGAATAATCACATTATAAAAAATGGCTAACACATTAAGCCTTTAAGGAAGGTTATTGTTGGACAAAGAGGACAATGGAAAACCACTTTACCTTATAATTCCTTTGGATTTTATTGAGTATGGATTCAAAATCGATTCATTTTGATGTCTTGTCTGGCAGTAGTAGACATGGAGCTACTCTTGTCATAAATCTGAAAAATCCTCATAAAAATACATTGAAAGAAAAGACATTGACAGTTGATTCTTCATCAAAGGTAAGGTCATTGAGAAGTGCTGAGAAATTTGAAAAATGAAAATAAATAATATTGATTTATAAAGTGAGGAGAGGGATGTGGAGAAGTAAATAATGGCAATGTTTTATTTTAGTGGTGATAAAGGGGTAAATAGGTTTTGGTATTGGAAAGAAAACTTGGAATAGTGTGGCAAAGGTAGATTGTGCTGACGATAGATTCATAATAATGAGGATAACTGCAAATCCTAGAGATTTGGTATTCAAACAAGACATGTGCCAAACTATCAGTCATGATTATATTGAAATTGATGAACAATATGAAAAGATAAAGGAAATCATACAACATAAGAGTAAAAATGCATGAATATTACTATTAGGTCATTTGAATGTTGTTGTGGGGAATGATAAGGAAAAATTGTTGAGAATTATAGTACTGGAAAAAGAAATAAAAGAGGTTGTTGGATTGTGAAATTTTGTAAAGAGAATAATTTTGTAGTTGCAAACACTTGGTTTAAGCAAGAAGATTGTATGCTTGGAAACCTCCTGGTGAAAGAAAAAGAGACTTTTCTGGTCTCCACATGGTTATAGCTCAATTAAAGTTAATTTAAAAGGATGAAAAGAGGGAAAGATATGTAAGATGGGACTTGGATCAATTGGGAGAAATGGAGAAAAGAAATGTTGGTTTAATATGGAAAAATATAAGGAGAATTGATAAAGATGAAGAATATATAAATAATTCTGATAACATTAGTGTAGAATAAAGAAGGAATATTAAAAGCATGAAAAAATGAAATAGGTATTATTTGGTTAAAGAAAGCTAAACAATATTGGATAACGGAAAGTATGTTGGAAAAGTATGGAGAAGATGGAAAAATGTCAATATGTAGGAAGGACAAAGAGCATATATAAAAAAAATTAATAATGAACTAAAGAGAGAAACAGATTTCGAAATAGAAAAATGAGTGGAACAAGAATGTATAGAGATAGAAGTACTTCAACAGATGAAAAAGTATCTAGTATTTGATAGAATTGGAAATGTTACTTGAGAGAGGAAAAAAGGGTTATTGAGTGAAATAACTAATAAGAATGGATAGGGACAATATATTTAAAAAATGAAAAGAATATCTTCAATATCTGTTTAGAAAAGAAAATGGAAGTGAAAATGTTGAAGTAAATGATAAAGATAGATATATTGACAAAAGTAATAAAATCTGTTAAAAAACAAAAAATGGTAAATCTGTCAGATTTGATACACTATCTGTAGAATGTTTGAAAGAGATGGAAGAAACTACTATGAAGGGAATTATTGGACTGTGCCATTTGATATATAGTAGTGAAATTTAGCCTAAATATTTATTGAAATACTTGAATGATTCCAATTGTTAAAAAGTTGTTAGATGTGAAGAGTACAGGACAATAAATTCACGCTTCAGCAATATTGAGAATTTTATTTGAAGAATTTATGGGAAGGAAGAATATATTAAATAAGATATCAGTTTGGTTTACATAGAGGGAAAAGTTTAAGAGAGGCTATTGATCTGGTATAAATTGATTGCAGAGTGATATATTGAAAAAGTTATATGTTTTGAAAAAGCAATTGATAGATTAATCTAGAATCTTGAAAAATAAGTATATTGGAAAAAGATTGATTTGGAAAGAATCAGATTGCAAAATAATGGGATTGAAATAGTGAATATAGAAAGAGCAATTAGCCAAGCTTCACATTTTAATATTTATTTAGAAATGTAAGATAAATATTTAGACTGTGGAGGAATGAATATTGGAGGTAGACTAATAGAATGTATAAAATTTCCAAGTGATATGACTCTTATATTCAGAATATATGGAATATGAAGTGAAGATTAATGTTGAGATGATCATGTGTTCAAAGAGAAATACAAAAAGAATACAAATTGATATTTATAATAATATAGTTTAACAGGTAAATAAATATTTAGGTATGTGATTGAGTAAGGATGGCAGAAGTGAAGATAAAGTTAAAAGAAAAATAGCATTAGAAAAGGAGGCGTTGATTCAGAAAAAAAAGTATTTTGTGGACTTTTGAAAAGAGTTAAGGAAGAGATTAAGTGCTGCTATGTGTAAAATGTATTATTGTATGATTGCGAAATATGGACAATGGGCCAAAAATGTGAAAGCCTTCGAAATGTGGTTATAGAAAAGGAGAAAATTAATTGAATGAGTAAAATAACAAATGGAAAAAATTTGAACAGAGTAAATGAAAAAAAGAAGTGTGATTGAAGAAATTAGAGATAGAAAAAACTACTATACTAAAAAGAAAGAATAATTTAATGAAAGATGTTTTAGATAGAATGATAAATAGAATCAATGGATCGCAAAGTTTGAACTCACTACATGATACATAGAAGATGGGAAGAAATATGTTGATGATCTGGACAATGAATAGAATAGAATGGAGAAATGGATGAATTGGCTGTGTGATTGCTCTTGACCTGTTCATAGGAACAGAACACTATTGATGATAATTATTATCATTGTAAATTTGTTTAATTACAATAACAGTTTTTATATTTATAATTTATTGCTGTATATGGCATTAATTTATAATTTTTTTTCATTTCATCTTTTTAAAAATCTATTTAGTTTTATATCCATTCTTTAGATTTTTAACTTTTCTGCTTTATTTAATAATTGTATTCTGAATTTTAGTATTTTGTTAATAATTTCATAGATAGTTGGAAAACAATAGGTTTCTCATTATTTTCTCCGTCTTTAATATAAATTATCTTTTGTCAATTTTAGTTGTATAATGTCATTTTAATGTTGTTTTAGTGATTTTACTTTTTTTTGACATATATATATATGTTTTGTCATGTTGTGTTAAATTAATCTGATTTTAAATTCTTGGTTTCATCAATGTAATTGTTGCTTTTGCTTAACTTTTAGAATTTTTGCATTTCATTTGTAAATTCCTGGTTGTGATGTTATTGTTTTTGCTTGAATTTTTATTTTTATTTAAATGCTTGTTTAATTCATCTTTTGTACTTTTTTAGTTGACTGCAGAAGTGTTTGTTTTGATCCCATTATTAATTCTATTTAACATTTCTTTTTATTATTGTCTATTTATATTTTTATTAATATTACTTTTTGCTGTTTTTTTTTCTGATATAAAAAGTTTTCATTTTATAGTTTTTTAATATAGTTTTCCATTAATTTTGTGAATTGTGTGTTTTTTGTAAATTTTTAATTTGTGTTAGATATTCTTATATATATTTATTCAGATATTAATAATATAAAATGGGCAGTTTAGGACTAGAAATAGATGGAATTTTATGTTATTGTTCAAGTGTGATTTTGTATTCAAAAGAATGAGGAAGAGTAGAAGAAATAGGAAAGATAAAAAAAATATACAAAGGATAATTGTCCTGTAGTAATAATGAAGAAAAATATCAAAAAACTAGAGAAAGAGAATTTAAAGAATGAAAATAATGGCCAAAATGTAAAATATAAGGAATGGCATCATATAGATGATGAATGAAATAAATAATTAATCAAGACAGAATAGAATTAAAATGTGTAAAAATTCGATTGAAGAAGGGGATGGTAAATATAATAATAAAATAGATATTTAAATAAGAACAATGTAATTGAAATGCCTGGGCCAGAATGTAATTGACTTTTTTTTGTTCAACTTGAATTGGCTTTAGCACAAACATATTGAAGAACTTGTATACATACATGAAGGATACAGGTCTTAGGATTTTTAAGATTATTGAAGAGAAATAAAGGAGGCTTTAGCATGTGGGTCCAAATACGATTCCTGACTGATGCTAAATTGATAATTAGTAATTAATGTGTATATATACATGTGAGTGTAAGAACATGAAATAAAAATTGATAGTATGGAATGAAGGTTTTTTTATTATAGGTTAAGCATCATTATATGGGTTTTTGATACTTTATAAATACAGAAAATTTATAAAAATGAGCTTAGCTATAAATTATAACAGTAAAAGATAAAATGCTTAAAAATTAAATGCAGTAGTGTAAATTTACATGTAATTTATTACTTATATTTAAGTTGCCTTTGCTATGTGGCAATAATTTGCAATTGTAATAAAGTTGAACTATTTTTGATTTGTAGTCTCACAAATTATGGCCTACATAAATAACCAGTAAAAAGAGAAAATATTTTAAAAATATTTTTATACTTGTTATTGAAAATGATTATTATTTTAAAAAAAATATTAATTGAAATAAATTAATAATCAAATAGCTTTATTACTTGAAAGGTGATAAGAATTCAAGCCCCAAAATGGACAGAATTGGATGCGATCTGCAGATCTTAATCTCCAGCGCTTACATTAAACCACAGCACCCAATCTCACAGATCATTATTAGTGAATGACATTTGTAAACAGTGTTCACTAATAATTAAAAACAATTTGAATAAAATTAAATGTATTAGCATAATATCATAAAAAGTATTTCCTTAAAAAGAAAGAGCATTCATTTACTCATTAATAAAGAAATTTTGTGTTGAATATTTAATGCCAAATTCATAATAAAAATTATGTCTTTATTGTACAATGGTTAAAAAATTATAGTCTAACCTGAAAATGTCTGAAAAATAGGGTATTTACTGATATTGTTTTCCTTTTGAGGATATTTAGTGTAGAATTGCAAACTTTTTCGATTGTATCCTGACATTCGAAACAGCTAATATCACATGATCACTATTTCTTATGCTAGTCTGGGATTATTGGATGAGTAGGCACTAGATAGGGATTTTATGCACAAGCCTTCTGGCATCCATTGATTATTCTGGCTTGCACTGAGCGGCACTACTGTATGGAAAGTTTTGCCTGTTTTAACATTAGAAACTGCTGCATTTTTCTTTTATTCTCAAAAAAGTTTTAACACAGAATTGCAATTTTTGTGGTTTCTTATATTGTATAAAGTTGAGAATCAGTATATATTAAAGGTATTCATAGACAAACTTATTTTGATTTTAATTTTTTAGAAATTCATGCTTTTCATTTGTATTATATTATCTTTGTGTATAACTTTTTATGACGCTATCTTGGTTGATCTGAAAGTGTTTGGAAAATTGAGTTTGAAATCAAGCTATTTGGAATAATGGTGGTGTATCACTATTTAAATTATTGTAGAATGGTGATAATATGGATATGTATATATTTTATGAAACAGAATTGAGATTATTTTGAAAGAAATACCACAGAGAAAATTGTTGGAAGAATAATGAAGTTTAAAGTGCGACAGCAACAGATGAAATGAATAGATCCAACTTATAAAGTCTTCAATTTTGTTAGATCTCTTTTTATAATTATTCTTAGCCTGCTTCATATAAAACCACACTTCACGTCATATTTTAAATATTCATAAAATACCTTTTATTATAATCAAAGAAATTTCTGAATTCTTTAAAAGCATCAAAATGCCCAGAAAGCTATTGATTCTTTAAATCTTTATCTCTGTCTCTGATAATCATTGTGCCTAAATATAATGATTTTCATGACAAACTTTTGTAAAATTTTCATCACTCTTAAGTATTGTTGATTCCCCATATTTTCTGTAAAACTTCTGCTTCTCTCTACATATCAAAACCACACAGTATTAAATAAAACGGGGAATAATTAATGATCCCGTTAATATTTATCTATTTTATAAGAAGACATAATTTTACAAATATTTTGTGATTTTTGTATAATTTTTTAATAGCACTCTTCTTTCCCAGACAAAAGTCATCATAACTTCCAAATCCAAAGTTCAGACATAGACTTAACTAATTTACAAAAAAATATATTTGATATATCTTAGCTATTTATAAAATTTAATCATCACATTTTCCTACATCAAGTTTTCTAAAGCAATTGTAATTATTGAACGTTTTGTTTTCCGAAGATGAATGATAGCTAATTATAAACACAATATTATTATTTTTTTGTATAAGCCTTCTAAATAGGAAGAAGTGATAGTTTTTATAATGAGGCTTCTTATGATTAACACTATTTCCAAAAATATCAAGTGCAAAACTGTAAAATTCAACCTTTTTTTAAATTCAGGTTAAATATATGAATAGTTAAAATTTATACTGTTATTTCTTAATCTCCATACATGATAGATTTTTCTTAAAAAAAAAAAAAAAACTATTTTTTTGCATGATGTAATATTATTCATCATCTTTTATATGTAGAAACTACTAGCTTTTAAAAGACTTGGATAATCTCACAAAAGTTATATGAAGAAATAATTGGCTTCTGCTAAGATCCAAATTCACAATCTTCTGGATTGAAAAGCAATTAAAAAAAAACAGCAACTAAATTCAACTTTGAATTAGTATTTAATAAATTTTAAAAAATTGTCTTGTTTGATTTATATATATCTGTTTACAGTTATTTTGCTCACATAATCCTGATATATATCATTTATAACGTCATTAGTTTAAATGTTTCTAAAATTATCTTATATTACTTAATTTATCCACTTTTATTTATCTCCATTCCAAAGGAATTTTTACTAACTTATAAGAAAATATTTATAAAATGGATTTTTTATTTCAGAAATTTTATTATTAAGTTATACAACAGTGAAGTTAATAGTAATTCCATTGTTTATAGAAAGAGATGGATTTCTTTACTTATTTAAACATTATATTTATTGATTTACCAAACTATCCATCACTTCAACTTATAATTTATTATCTTCTGTTCCATGCATCTATCATTTAGTTTCATGGACAAAATGCATATATATACACAAGTTTCTATCCTGAATTCATTTAACTTCTTAATTATCAATCCTCAGACATTATTTTCATCTATGTATATTTTCCATGTGTTCATACATTAAGCATTTTTTGATAAATCCAAGCAATCATTCTTTAATGAGCAAGAATCAGGTGATTTCAAAAAGTCCTGGCACCTTGGTTTAATCACTATTTTTTTTTGTCCAGTCATACTTATCAACTTTATAAATATTTTAAACATTGCTTTATTTTAACTACACATTATTTCTTCTATTTTCATTATTATATATATATTATTAATGTAGAATTGTAGATAATTGTTACAATATATGTGTAAACTGTTATTAAAAATATTTAAAAGACAATTCAATTAAGAAATATCTGCAAAGGATTGTCTGAAAAGGATCTGCACACCATATAGCATTTTAGTTTATAATAGTAGATCAATTTTAACTTGATGAAAGTAAAAAAAAAAGTTTGATAAAATATAGAGCAATTTGTGCTTAAAACTTGCCTAGGTAAATACTATTATAACAATGTAAATAACTAGTAGGCAAAAGAGAAATAATTGTGTTTACATTTTGTAAACACAGCTAGTTTTTATAAGCAGAATTGAGCATTAATTAGATGATTTTTGCAATAAGAAATACTTCTTTGGCTTATGAAGCAGGCTTTTGTAAATATAATTTTCACTTCAGCATTATGACTTCTTGTGATATAAAATGGTTTCTCTGTAATTAAAGTCAAGTTTCTTACGCATTGGTCGTATATCCAGAAAACCTGTTGGGCAAATTAAATATTCCCTTCCTCTGAATCTATTATCCACCACAATATAATCATCTATTTATTACTTTATTAACATTAAATCAAGTCTTTTTACTTAGAGCAACTTTTTAAAAAACATTCAAAAATGTTAACTGTTCCACAATATATTAATAAAATGATACACTGTATTACTTCAAATATAAGATGCCCCCAAATTTAAGATGGAGTAGGATTTAAGCCTGAAAAATTGGAAAAAAAAATCCCCAAATTTAAGATATATATATGTACTTAAGTAGAAAACTAATATAAATACAATAAACTCACCTAATTTATTGGTTTTCTTTAATTATACGGTATTTTCACTTTCTACATTTTTACTTTCAGAAATTGAATTCTCAATTTCACTAGTTCATCAGGATACATCATCTAAGGTCATTTAAATCACAGCCGAACAGTATAATTTTTTGTCAATTTGATTTCACATTTTTCTATTAAAATCTGAATCATTCTTCTAAAATAATTTATATTTTTACAAATATTTTCTGTGAAAAAAATAAATGTGTAAAAAAGATTCTAAAACATACATTTTCACTTTTTAAAAATCAAGTGAAAATATTGGAATTGTCAAATAATGTTAAAAGATTGTAAAACATAGACATTTCAATTTAAAAATCAAAACCAAAATATCAGAATTGTCAAAATTGGCAAAGTTAAATTTTTTCTAAAGATTCAATACTGATATTAGAAGATAGAAATAGTCCAACATATGAATACAACTTAAACACCAGCATCACAATCCTTCAGGAAAAGAATAACATTAAAAGACTCTAAAACATATGTTTTCATTTTAAAAATCAAAAAGAAGCTATCAGGTTTTTCTTGTATAGGGAATAAACAAATAACTAGCATCTTGGAAGGCAGGCTCTTATCTCATTGTTATATTGATTTGTTAATTGGAAAAAAAAACTAGATTATTTGGTTTTCTCAATAAAATCAGCAAATAATGTTAAAAGATTCTAAAAGATATGTTTTCACTTTAAAAATCAAAAAGAAGCTATTGGAACTGTCAAAATTTTGACAGGCACTCTTGTGTAGGAAACAAGAAACAAGCAGTCAGCGCCTTGGAAGGCAGGTTCTTATCTCATTATGTTGATTTATTACTTGTAAAAATGCTAAAGGTTATTCACTAGAGTTTTCTTGATAAAATAACAGTAAAATATGCAAAGTAATATTAAAAGTAGCAGTTTGAGAGTTAAAGCCATTTTCAAAATCTAAAAAATATTGATTGAAAAAGATTTTACACATTATGCTATGCTACACAAGTAACAATCATAATATTATGTGCATGTATAGCGTAAAGTAAAGAGCCACAAAAATAAGATGTTAAAAAATTTTTGTTTTGGATTTTAAGATGCACTCCTCTTTTAGGGATCCAAAATTTGGAAAAAAAGTGCATTTATATTCAAAGTAATATGGTATTTAATCTTAAAAATTAAGATTAAAATTATATTTCAAAAATTATGAGGTTTAACATGTCATGTTTATAACATGTTTTACTTGTTGAAATTTATTTTGTCAGTTATCTTATATCTAAATTATGTAATATCTATTTAAAACAATGCCACTTGTAATTAATAAATACTGCCTACTAAAAATCATTTTGTCAACATTTCTTTTTCTGCTACCATTTTATTTCAATAAAAATTTACTTAATTTCCAGTATCCTACTTTATATTCCCATCTAAATAACTAAAAACTCTACCATATTTGTTTTCATTATCTTTGTTTCTTCCACTCTACATATAGTCATCTGAATTCTTTATTAACATCTTACATTTCAAAAATAAATGTTCAATATTTTTTTTTTCACTATACAAACAAATCATAACTACAGTTCAAATTCTTATTTCATTTTTTGTTATTAAGACAAGCAAAACTCCCTATAGCATAAGAAATGGTGATCATGTGATGTTCATTATTTGTTCTTGCACTGTATGGCCTTTCCACATAATTTCATTTATATATTAGTAGCCTTCCAAACATTTGTTTTAAAATTTTTTTTAATATATATATAAAACCCACCCTATTGCCCCTTGAATAGTATCATTTATAACACACAATTCACCAATTCTGTTTTTTTTTAATTTTATTTAAAAGTTTTCAAAGTTCCTTGGTTATTTTCAAGTGCTAAAACAGATACTGTCATTCATTTCTAAATTAGTCTGCATATCTCATATTTGTTATATGAAAAACATATTAGATTTTTAATCAAGTCTATTTTATTAGTCATTCATTAGACTAGAGATTATTCATTTAATAAATATTTCTGTGGTGTAATTTTTACTACACCACTCTCATGCAAGATAGGGGCTGGTTTCTATCTGCTTTAACACCCGGTGGAAGGGTGTAATCATAAACATATGACTAAAGACATGAAAACAATGTATGATCCTCAAGATGCACATTTTGTGCTAAACCAGCACTCATCAGTTGACCCAGACCACAATCTTTATCATTGTTCAGTAAACCTAGATAGCCAATTGTTACAGTTTAATCGATAAGTATCAAACTACTGCCCTCATAACTTTGACATAAACCAATTAATGGAAGTATATTAATAATTTTTATTACTCATTCATTAGACTAGAGATTATCCACTTAATGAATAATATTTCTGTAGTGTAAGTTTCACTACATCACTCTCATCAAGGTAGGGACTGGTTTCTATCCACTTTTAGCACCTTGTGGAGTGTAATCATAAACATAAGATATGTGAAAAAAGTGTATGATTGCCATGATGCACATTTCATGCAGAACCAGCATTTATCAATTGATCTTGGGGATTATACATTTTTTTCATGTCTTTAGTCATGTTTATACCCCTCCACAATGTGTTAAAACATATAGAAACCAATCCCCATCTTGCGTGAGAATAGTGTATTGAAAATTATAATACAGAAATATTATTCATTAAGTCTATTCTAGTTTTTAATTTAATTCTAATTGTATGATCTTTTTTCCTATTTAATTATCTAAATATTTTTATTTTCCCACTTATTCTCGAAAAACATTTCACACTTTCAGTTTTATTTTTGCAATAATTCGTCAATATTTTTTATCTTCCTATTTCTGCAATAATTTGTCAATATCTTTTACAGTATTTGCAAAAAAATACCACACACAAACAGCTGCTATATTATGCATTCTAGATTCCACTGAGAATTTACAATTTTTCTTTATCTTCAATTCCCTAGAAACAAAATAAATGACAAGTTGAATTTAACTCTCAGGAAATTATATTCCCCATTTGATTTTTATAAAAAACTTTTGTAATTTCAAATATTGCTTTTTTCATTCCAAACTTAGTCCAGCTTCAAAAATTATTAGATATAATTCCTCCCTAAAGCTTTTTTTAAATATTGAATTCTATAAATAAATGTACTTCATATAAACAAAATATTATTTACACATATGCTAGGCATTTAGATTATTTACTGTAATCTTTTTTAAAGATATTTATTCATTTTTTATAACATCCAGTTTATTCTCATATTTTTCTCCACAATTTATTCCAGTCCACCCATATATTATCCATTGAAGATTGCTTCGTGTTGTGTGAGGAATGCCAATGGATTAAAGGATGTAATGTTTCTTAGATTTTTGAAATTTCCAAATATTTCTCTTGGATAACATCAAATGAAGCAATCCACTGCTGATACATTACAGCTGCATATTTTGTTTACTGTCTATAGAATTATCTATCATTATACTGCATTTCAGTACTAACCAAATGTATAAAACATTTGCAGCTAATATAGATTCTCTTCCTTTCAATTTGACATTCATGTTTTGTTAATCTATTTTATATCTGAGCCAAAGTATTTGTATATTGTGTAGGCTCATATGAAATAAGATATATCATAACCAACTTCTGAATTGTTAATTATGGTAATACAAGACTAAAAACTGGTTTCAGGGAAGCCTCATTATTATTTACAGCCACCCATGAACGAATATGATTATTCTAACTCTAGAAAACAAAAGAAACAAACACAGAAAGACTAAGATGAGTTTTGTGATTAAATAATACAAATCAAAGAAAGGAATACAAATCACATGTTCTCACTTCTGATTTTTAACATTTTGTAATACTTCTTTTTTTCTTTAAAACATTTCCTAATTGCTGCTCCCTATTGTATTGTATTTTCAGCCATATCATACTTTTAAAGCAGTGATAATGTATTTGAGATTATTTTTTAAATATTACATAAATCTTCCCTATTCATGAAAACTATTTTTCACTTTTGATGAGTGGAATTGACCATTTGCCTGAAATCTTCTTGGCATAGAAACTTTGTAATATGAATAATGTTTTTCTTTCCAATGAAAACTGTTTTTTTAAAATTCACAACAAAATATTTTAGGAAATCTTTTACCATTTATTCACTTCAAGTGCCAATCCAAGATGTGCCTTTAAAATAGAATTATCCTCAACAAGCTGGAGAACATTTATGAGTTTATCATCTTTTTGAATCTTATGGAGTATGTATCATTTCCATACAGTAAATTTGGCAAAATAACAAGTAATTTATTTGACAAACTGTTTTAGTTAAATGCAATAACAACAGATTGGAGTCTATATCACATTTCAAAAATCTAAGGCTGTCTTTCTTTTTAAAAAAAAACAAGGAAAAAATTTGATTCATATTTTTAAATTGATAACCATCCAAGTTAAAAGTTCCTGAAAATTTTTCTTCCATTATTAATTGAGAGGTCCATGTGATGTCATTATTCCATCTTATTGGCTGTCATGTAAGCATGTTGAGGCGTATCTGTTGAAAGTTTTAGCTTTCACGTTATTACAATATTATCTGTTTACACTTAATAAATTTGATATATTTATTAACTATAAAGAAATTGAGGTGTTGTTTTTTTTTAATTTTCTAACCAGATCTTCTGATTTGGCAAAAATAACACAAGCATATTGTAAATCTAGAAGTCGAGAAATTTTTTTATTCACATTAAAAACATCAAACTTGTATTGTAGTTTGATGTCTGCTTCATGAAGTCACTTATAATCAATTTTAAAGACCAGATAGGAAATATAAGACAACCTCATCCAGATTTTATTTCAAAGGCCTGATTTTCTACAACAGTAATAATGTTTTCTCTCATTTCATCATGTAGAAATTATATAAAAAAAACTTCAGTGAAAACTAGTTAACTTAAAATATTACTATAAATTTCCTTATGTTTCTAATACTTTTTATGAATTTGTCTAAGACAAAAACCATGTTTAGATTTCTTATTAATCCTCTTTAATTGCAACAAACTGATGATAATTCATCTATAATTGGAAGCAATCCATTCAGCAAAGACGTTGGAAATATTTTGCTGTAATGGATAATAGTGACAATGAACTTTTGTATTTTCTTGATTAAAATTAGGTGGCCCAATTCTTAATAAACTTCTCTATATATCTCATAAGAATTTGAAACTTTTTCATTTTTGAAGATTACAAAAGGCTGTTTTAATTTCTTTAAAAGCAATCATCTCAATTTCTATATTATTATTCAAAAGGTGACTCCAGAATTTAATAGGATTATGTAATCACTTTTCATGTCTGTCATTTTCAATTCAGCAATAAAAACCTAAAGTGACCATAAGTGACTGAATCTCTTTTGCAGTTCTGTCTTCATGTTGCTTATGAAACTTCACATTCAATTAAATTTAGCATAAAAAACCTCCTTCTAAAGAGTTAACATTAAATTTCCTGCCTTCTTTGAATTAGGACATTTTTTAAATGAACCTCTTTGAATTTGGAGCATATTTATAATTATCCAGCAATATCTCCCTTAAGTATCCATATATTAGGAACTTTTATATTCTGATCTTAACTGTCATTCTTTGAGAGTGGATGCCTCCAAATTTCTTTACAGCAATTTTCCTGCCTACCAAAATGTTTGTGTTGTGCAAATGAGCTCTGGTGAAATGGACATATATATAATACTACAAAAACCAATTTTTAATATAAGCTTTCTTTTAATATGTTTAGAAATTCGAAGAACAAAGGATATTAAATTAGACTTCACAGCAAGTCCAATATCACTCTCATTTCACTTGATAATTTGCCTTTTCAAAAAAAAAAAAGTAACCATCTACTTATTAAATTAAATGTTTTTCTTAGATGAATTTCATCAACAGTTATATTATTCTTAAATCTTGATAACTCTTTTTCAATTCCAAATTCTCTAAAGTTTAAGCCTTCTAGAATTCACACCAAACAAAGTTTATAGTGTTAAATTAAATTCAAATTTGATTTGGGAAATTGTCAAAGTTTCTGCATATATAACTTTGACTCTATTCATTTCATATAAATTAATGATTATTCCTATTTGGCTAGAGATTATCATAATTTCTAACAAAGTCATAAAATTTAAACATTCAAATATCTCTGATTTGAAATTAAACATAAATACGCGGAATAATTCATCTCTCTTTTCCCACGTATAATATCGTTTTTAGGTATGTATAAATAAAGATATATGGAAAAAATTAATGAACCCCAAGATGTGCAACCCTTTTCAATACATATTATCCCTGATGCATAATCTTGTAATTGCTCTAGTCTGATTTTTAAAGCATAAGTTAGGAAAATCTGCTGAAATTTATTTTTTGTGAAAAATTGTTTAAAATGAAATAGTAATACTATCATGCTGACATTATTAAAAACGTCTAAATTAACAAATTTAATACATCTTACAATTAATGGTACGTGTGAGTTTTCAAGTAAACCAAAAAAGAAACCTGTATTTTTGATAAATATATAATTTCATGTCTTCCCAAAAAATGTTTACAAAAAAAAATGCCTAAACATTTTCTTTTATATTTACATTTTATTACTGTTATTTTTTAAAAAAAGAAGTTATTGTGGAAAAATTAATTACAATATTTAGTGTATTTTCTTTTTTGGATTTATTTATTTATTAAAAAAATAAATAAATACAATATTTAAACTTTATACATGTTGACAGTTTCATGATGCACAATTTTTGGAAGGGCAGGATCTCGTACCTTTGGAAATAGTCCACTGCATCACGTTCTGTAACAGGCAAGTCCCAAATTTTTAACATTACGACAATACAAAAACCTATTGACAAAAAAAATGCTAAATTGAACCCAAAATATGACAATGTTAAGAGTATCTCATTACTTTCCATATTATAAATAATAAAAAATTGCAATAAAATTTCTTAATGAAATTTATTCCTTTTTTAAAATTTAACAATAGATTTTTGTTTTAATTTAACAACTAACACATCTTCCATTGATTATAGAGCCTCGAAACTAAACATTTATCAAAAATATAGGCTGCCATCTTTGTTTACTTGAAAACTCAAAAATGCCCAATTAATTAAAAGGAAAAATTAATGTGATTAAAAAAATATTAAAGTTTGTTTTCAAGTAGGTACTTCAATAATTATATCAATTAAAATTACTTTATAGTTAGTTGGCAAAAATAAAAAAAGTGTAATCAAATCTAATAATTCAAATATTTTTAAACTTGGAAATGAGTTTCATTAAATTATTTTTTAGATTTTAGTTAGACATTGTAGTTGAGAAATGCAATTTATTCAGTGTTATTTCAAATCTTTATCATTGTTGTAAAATAAAAGGGAAAAATGTACCAGCTATTAATCAAGTACAAACACGGTAACTCAAGGCAAAAAAAAATTAGTAAGTTTTATAATGATTATACACAATCTGTGAAATTAAATACATGAATCACAATGGTTTTTTAATTTGATATTGCATTTTCTTTAAAAATGTCTTTTGAGATAATCTGCCTCTCCTATGATCACGTTCATTATATATTATTCCTACGTGCAGTTACAGCATACAATGGTTTCATTTTGACAATGATACTTAGCACTCTGAAAACACATTAAGGTTGTTAAACCACTAAACACCACATGATCACCATCTCTATACTAGCACATAATTGTTGTAAACAAAGGCAAAACTCTCCATACAGTAGTGCCTCCCTGTGCCAACCAGAGTAATCAATGGATGCCAGAAGGCTTGTGCATAAAATCCCTATCTAGTGCCTACTCATCCAATATCCCCAGACTAGTTTCTGGCTTGTGGCCATCATCAGTGAGGAGCCTTGGATCTGAGAGCACTGCACCTAGATCTTGGGATCTAATGCAACCCTCCAGCATCCACCGTTTAATTCTGGTTTACTACAAAACTATGAGAATGAAATTGAAAACACAATATTTTCAAACTAGGCTCAATAGCTTATATAGTCATATTTCAATTTCATTCTCATAGTTTTGTAGTAAAGTAGAGTTAAAAGGTGGCTGCTGGAGGGTTGCATTATATTTTAAGATCTAGGTGCAGTGCTCTCAGATCCAAGGCTCCTCACTGATGATGGCCACAAGCCAGAAACTAATCTGGGGATATTGGATGAGTAGGCACTAGGTAGGGATTTTATGCACAAGCCTTCTGGTATCCATTGATTACTCTGTTTGGCACAGGGTGGCACTACTGTATGGAGAGTTTTGCCTTTGTTTACAATTACGTTCTAGTATAGAGATGGTGATCATGTGATGTTTAGTGGTTTAACACCAATCCTGCCTAATAGGATAGTGGTGGCTATGGTTGTTTAAGAGTCAAAGACACCAAACTGTATGGGTGCTGAATTGAGTTCAGACCCACATGACTATATAAGCTATTGAGCTTAGATTGAAAGTATTGTTTTTAATTTCATTCTCATAGTTTTGTGGTAGAGTTAAAAGGTGGCTGCTGGAGGGTTGCATTAGATCCTAAGATCTAGGTGCCGTGCTCTCAGATCCAAGGCTCCTCACTGATGATGGCCACAAGCCAGAAACTAGTCTGGGGATATTGGATGAGTAGGCACTAGATAGGGATTTTATGCACAAGCCTTCTGGCATCCATTGATTACTGTATTTGGCACAGGGTGGCACTACTGTATGGAGAGTTTTGCCCTTTGTTTACATTAAGGTTGTTTCTCAAAGTATATTAGTTTTGCTTTTAAAACATTTCATTACTGGTAATCAATTTTTTTTTACAAATACTAGTATTTATTCAAAGTGAAAGCAAATTTTAAAATATATAAACTGATGATGTTGCATGAATATATATATATCACCATTTTTTTAAAAATAGAATTCAGCCTTAATCCACATAATACACACACATATATATATATACTTTTAAGACTTTTTAACTCTGTAAATCACTATCCTTTCATCACAGTATATTCTTTTTCAGAGCGCTCTCAGGATGCACTTCATGATGATACAGGTGAATTCAAGTCATTCAAGCTGTTGGTAGATGGGGACATTGATAACTTATAGGTTTCACAGCTGAGTTGGTTGCGGAAGCCTGACCAATCGGGCTGTGAAAGCCCATTATTTCCAGAGGACCTAACCCGTGAGGAACAGCATGAATGATGACGGGTGACCGCATGATCCCAACCATGTATTGGAAAAAGAAAAATGTACGATGTCCCTTATTAGGGATTGCCCAGAGTTAAGTAGCAACTACAACAGTATTATGTTGAAGTATTTTTAAATGTAGTTGCATTGGCTTATATGACCTATTAAATTGTTTTATTTTTTTTTGTTTAAAATTGATACTATGCAATTTTTTTATTTATAATTTTTAGTTTTTTATATATATAACTTCATGTCATTCCATTTTTAAAGGTCTCACATTTTTCTTTTTCTATTGAACACATAAAACAATCCCCTCAAACCAAAGGCTCAACAATTGTGCAATGATTATGATTTTTCATATGCTGTGCATATGTATACTACTTTCATTCTTATTGTCACCCAGTGTTTAAGATATTAAAAGAATATATATATTGTAAATGGTTGTTTATATAATTCTTGTTGAGGGACGCTCGGCCTAACAATATATATTTTACCAGTATACTTTTTATTTCAAAAATAATACAATTTTTCTTTTTTTTTTTTAAATTTACAAAACATATATTGTATATATATTTTGTTGAAAGTTCAAAGTAATTTGAACTAATTTGGTGATTTTTGATTTCATAGGAAATTTCTTTGAATAATACTCAGTTTAAAAATAATGGAGATTATTATCTATTAATTCTATTACCTAGATTAGATTAAATTACTATCCAATTTGTCAAAAAAAAGTGTGTACATAAATGTATGCACAAATAATTTACCAAATATGCATGAGTATACCAAATATAAATTTGGTTAACTATTCAGAAATGTATTTTTGTATTTGTTTACATCACTTTTCTTGTTCAATATAGGCATATTTTGATAATATACAAACTATTTTAAAAGTGCTGTATTTGTGTATTATTTCACATGAAAGCAGCCCATGCTTAATGCATTCTTAACCGAGTGTCCCACACATTTTGTTTGTTTGAATACATGTGATTCCACACAAATTTGATTTCATGAAAGAAGGATTATTAAAATATTTATTATTTTGAGGATTGCAAATTTCAATTTTCTATATTAAAAAAAAGTTGGTATATTCGTGTTTTATCAAATATTTGAGTTGGAAAGAACCTCGTAAATCAGCTGTATTGCAACCACCTACAGTTCTATTTTCTGGGTTAAAATTAGGACTAAGTGAATTTTTTCTTCAACAGGTATAGGATTTTTCTATAACATAGCTACCCAACTAAACACCAAATATTAGTCAGCAAATAAATATTTGACTACAACTAAAAGGTAAAACAAGCATAGAAAAACATTTAATCTCTCATTATCTTGCAATTGACAAATTTTGTAAGTATACTATTTCTTTTTCAGTTTTTCTATGATGGGCTGTCAAAGAAGCCTCATCTTATTAGGAGTAATTTACAAGCTGTTTTCTCTTATCTATATAAAAGTTGGAAAAAAAATTATTTATAGAAATGAAATAGCATTGGTGAATGACTATACTATGTAGCAAATTCAATAAATGTATATGTTAAAAACTGCTACATTCAAGTTATTTTTCATAACCTTATTCAATATTACAAGATAAACACTATATATATGTTATGAACGAGTATCTCTCATTTGTTATTGGACTTTTTGTCTTAATAGCTGAAATTAATTTTGGGTATACAACTTATGACACACAAGCACCCAAGAAATTTATGCATTTGAAATTCAGAATCACAAAGAAAGCATATGTTTATTTAAAAATCATAAGGAATTAGAATAACATTTGAACAGGCTGATTTAAATATTGTTTAGTGTAATTAATTGACTTAAAAATAATCAAATTAGTACTTAACTCAGGTTCCTAGTTACATAATTTAATATTTATTTGTAGCTACTTAAACTAAGCAGACCCATTTTTTTAAAAATACTTATATATATAAAAGATTTGAAAACTTAAGTAGGGGTAAAAATATAGCATAAGAAATAATATCTACACTGTTAAATATCAAATATAAAGTTTTAAACTATAATTATGTATTTTTACAACAATATTATCAAATCTACATGAATTCCTCCTGATCATCTAAATGGGATTTCATCAAAATGATGTCATGTTTGGTTTTTCTGATTCCTTAATGTATACATCACACTGTTAGTCACATTTTGGCTCTTTGATCATTCTAAGCACCACATTCTTTTTAATGAATTATTTCTTAGGATAAAAGTCATTAAATTGTATTGCAAAGAATAATTCAGAACTAATTTGATTAGTATTCACTGGTTTCTTGCTCCCTGTATTATTCTTGTTGATCTTAGCTAATGCTACATCTCAACAGCTTTACTATTGTAAATTACCTTTTCTTCTTTTACAAAGATATGTCCTTGCATCTACATTTTTTTTTTGGTACTTTTGAGTCAAATATCAATCTATTAATTGCTGGATCCTTTGTTAATAAATATTTCAGGATGGCCAAAACTATTGAGAACTTATGCTTTGTCCATTAATTTTAGTTTTCCCTGTTATCATAATCTTTAGTTTCACATTTAATTCCACCTTTCAGTTTTTTTAATTTTCTAACAATTTTAATTTCAATATAAATAATAAAAACACAGCATGTGAAATAGACTAGACCTTGATCTTATAAATAAATATTGAAGTCATGTTGTCTCTTAATATTTTGATATAAATCTTACTGCTAAATAATTTTGAACTATAGGTTAAAAATTCACCATTCTTATGTAGTTTTGCAGAAGCCCAGATATATCATATAAGTTCATTAAATTCGAATTTATTATAGTAAGTATAGAATAGTTTTTTTTCCATTAATAAATAACAGTAACACAAAAAATGATTTCATACTAAATTGCAATTGCTTTGTGGGAGGAGTCAAGACAATTTCACATTTGATTAAAAAGTATACAATATATATTTAATCTTTGTTTAGTGTTCAAAGTAATTTTTATTATTTAAAATAATGTTAATCGTGTTTAGAGCAAGTGTTTTTTAAAAAAGTAGTTTAATTAGGTTTTTTTTTTTCAGCAAACATAGTCAAAATATTTAAAATTATTAACAATTACACATTTATGTTGTTTATATTTTTAGTCCCATGTAACCTATAATGTTTTTTCAAAGATCTGATTTTAAAAGATCATTTAATAAAATAAACTGGATTGTTTCGTTGGATATATTAAAGAGGAAAAATATAAATATACAAAAAATATTTGCAAAATTAAAATTTACTTAAAAATGAAAGATATAAAGCAACGATATACCCTCCAGATACTTTATCAATAAGTCCCTTCAATACATCCATAATTTCTCGGTTCCAAACACATTATCCTTTAGTAATTTTGCCAATATATATATTTTACATTCTTTTCCCAAAATTCAAATTTCTAGATTCTAATCTTATTCCTTTTGCATATTTTTCTCTAGACAGACATACTGCCAATTTAAAATCAAATTTCAAGCGATTACAGAATAACCTGATTACAGAATAACCTACGTATCTATTTCAACTCTCAATTTAATTTATCATTATTTAACCAATTTTCCAAGTTTTTGACCAAAAAATCCTTCATTAACTCATTCTAAAATTTCTTTTTATAGTTACTTTTTTCTCTATTTTTGCATTTAAAAAGCATTTATTTTCACTCCAAACATTCTACAATTTGAATTATTTTTAATTAGTATTTTCCATCATGATATTTAAATCAGGGACTACTGATTCTTCATTATTCCATATTGTAGCCATACTACCAGCAAAATTTAATATAATATAGATATGTCCCTTTGTCTATTGTCAAAACATTAATTCTACTAGACTTTTTATTTTTTTAAGTAATTTGATTTTTAAAATGCCTTGAGAACAACAATGTTATATTCTTGCACATTTTGCATTTGTCCTAGCTTTTTTTTTTAAATATTCCAATTATAAGAGTTGAAAAGAAAATTGTCTAATCCCTAGCATAAATTGAAATTCTAATAACCTTTCATCTTCTTATAACCTAGTAATTCTTTGGTTTCCAGCATTCATCTCATTAATAGTTTATGCAAGGTTATCATCTGATTTTCAATTAATGAAAAAAAGTGATACATGTAAAATATCATTAATTGGCATTTGCTGATTTCAGCGGTACATTTTAAACATCTAATTTTTTTTTTAAAAGCACTCCAAATTCATCTGAAAATTTAAATAATTTTATTGTTTATAGTTTCTGTATAAATTTATTTTGTTAATAATATTTAACTAATCTTTTTTATAACACTACTACAACAGCATTTTAATCATTTACTTTTTATATAATAATCAAAATAATCTATTGTAGTGATTAAGCGAAACCCCCCCCCCCGCCCCAATCATTACAGATGAGTTTTATTGTGATTTCTTCTTCCACTTAGCGAATAGATGTAATCTTATGTAAAGATTAACATGGCTTTGGAACTTCTTTCTTCAGTGATTTTTATTCCTTTTAATTACCAATTTGATGCAGTCTTTTTTCAAAGTAATTACACCATTGATCATGAATTACATAGAATTATTGGATTAAAAAAGACAGCTCACTGCAATTAAGTTTATTAATATATGATAGAGGATTTTTTAATCTCCAAATACGCCTACATATTTTTTAAAAAAATGTGTTTATAACAGAATTAAAAAAAATATTACAAATTATTGCAACTGTGAAGAAAACTCAATTTAAATTTTCTCAGCTAAAAGAAATCTACAAATTATAGATATTCAAGATTTTCTGATAAAAACTTATAATCTACCATACAAATTATTTATTCTTTCTTTCAATTTTTTAAATTTAACATTTCTTACTTCAATTATACTCCACTCTTACAATTCTGGTTTAATGTTTATTACAAGTAAATTCAATCTAGCATTTCTTGATAATTTGCTTTCCAACCATTCATTTCTTTCAAGGCCAAATGCTTATAATATAACATTTGAATTTATTATACTATCTTCATTTATTTTATTTTATTTCTTTCTCAGCCAGTTGTGAAAGTTCTAACATTTCATCAGATTATTAACTCAGTTTGACTCAAAGTGTTCATTACATTCTTAAAATGTAATCTCAATTTTAATCATTTTACTAAACTAATCTTGAATAAATATATATAATGTGATTAAAATTTGATATCAATTAAAGCTTTTCATTCGTGAACCATCTACCGGTACTTAGGTATTAGAGCTGCAACATGGAGCACGTATTAGACTTACTGTGCCTGTTTACATTTGTATCAATCCACTGATAACTTTGTAATCTTGGGATCTGACCAAAATAACGTGTACCTGGATCTTGTTCATGATTTTCTTGGCAAAAAAAAAAAAATGTGTACACAGATCTTGTAAATATTTTGTCAAGATTTACAAAGTTATCGAGGGATTTGATATGGATATGAAACAGGTGTAGTAGGTCTAATATATGCACCATGTTGCAGGACTAAAAATAACTAAAAGTAAAAACATATTTATTATTTTCAATAAGAAATGTATGATTTTGAACAAGACATATGTACGACTTGGACACTAACAACTTTTTAGAATGACATTTGAAAGCAAAAAAAAGTGATTTGCGATCTTAATGAAATGATGCCATAACACAAAAAAATTGTTAGTTTAAATATGCACTAAACAAACAGTAAATGACTCGTTTTTAAATAGACATTCAAATATGTATGAGTTGGACGCTAGCAACTTTTTAGAACATTTGAAAGCAAAAAAAAAAAAAATGTGATTTGCGACCTTAATGAAATAATGCCATTAGACAAAAAAATTGCTGCTAAACAAACAGTAAATGATTTTGGTTTTTAAATATTTTTTAAAAACATATTAAGTATATTCATACGATATTTACTTTATATAACAGAAATTGTCGCCTTGAAATAAAATATTTAATATTACCAAAGAAAATGAAGATTTCTATTAAAAATTTAAAAATGTAGCATGTGATTGCAGAGTATGCTGGGATTTTCAACAGAAATATTAATAAACATATTTTTTTTTATATAAACAACTTAACCCCCCCCCCCAATACATATTAATTATGAGACTTTTATTAGGTTTTTATTCTGGCGAAACCATTTTTTATATTGTTAAGTATGGCAGAAAGAAATCTGGACAATAACTGAAAATGTCAAAGTATTACAAAAAAAAAGATCGTGTTGATAAAATAAAAACACGTTTCCGCACATATATTCGGTGTTATTTCCTTTCAATTTGATGTCATTGCAACATTACACATTTATTGTGAGTGTGAAAAGACCCCATATCTCCCCTAAGTTGCAGCTGTAATACCGAAGTACTGAAAATTTGTATTCATTATTATCATATTCTCTTCAAACATCCAACAACTTTTCATTCTCATTTTTTTATTCCTAACCTGTAATCGATGACAATTTTCTTTTTTTCATCACTGGCTTTCAACATTATTATTATTCAATCTTTTTCTTTTAAATTTGTCCTATCTTCATAATATTTACTTCTTGGCAAATATACATAAATAATCAAATATTTTATTACAACTTTCAATATCTCATCATTCCCATATGGCTTTATATTAATACCTATGTGTTTATTTGTTCCTTCTTTCTTTTTGTTCCAATTTGTTTCACAAAGACCTACTACTGATGTCTAATTTTTTTCATATCTGATGGTAAAATTTTTAATTTCTTCTTTGTTCATAGATATCATATTTTTATTTGGATGTGCTAAATCATAGTAAATGTCAATCATACCGAGTAGTTTTCCCCAAGTCAATTTCTTAAAAGATTTCAGTATTTCATTTTTAAAATTTATGGTTTTTTTTAAAAGTCAAGAATTTTTTTTTTTTAAATAGTTGATTTTTAGTCAAATCACTTAGTCATCTAATAGAAGTCAGTAAATGGACATCTAGTTATTCTTATGAATATTGATTGCAAAAAAAAAAAATGATTACAGTATGATGGAATTTTTACTATTGCTTCATAGAAAAGCAAATTTTTATAAGCAAAATGAGGGGGGGGGGCAGGCTTTTTAAAGGGAATTGATATGTTCTATCACTTGGAAGCTGGAACTTCATTTAACATCATAAATAACTGTTCATGGCAACATTTATATTATTACCAAAGTCCTTATTTGAGTATACTTTTAAATGTATATTATTCCTTCTTAAAGGCAAGTTTAAATATTTAAACAATAGAACATTATGATCAGTGACTGTTTTTAATGGAAGTAATCCTTATCATGGTTTATTTAAATATCTTAAATTATACATATATGGACTTAGGAAACTTTTGTGGGAAATGTTTAGTTTAAAACAATTCAAAACAAAACAAAACTCCATATAGTAGTGCCATCTTGTGCTAACAAGAGCAATCAATGGATGCCAGAAGGCTTGTGCATAAAAAGCCTACTCATCCAATATCCCGACTAGTTGCTCTTGTTAGCACAAGATGGCACTACTATATGGAGTTTTGTTTTGTTTAATAACAATTGTGTGCTAGTATGAGATAGTGATCATGTGATGTTTAGTGGTTTAAATGTTTAGTTTCATACTTTGACCAGCTTGAAATAAGTTTCAATCCTTTGCATATGTCAGGGATGGGCACACATGAGATCAATGAGAGCTGCATGCTAGTTTTTCACATATTGTAAAGAGCCACACATTATTATTATTATTTAGGTACACAAAAATAGAGAAATATAGTCAATTTTATTTAACTTAATTAATATGATGACATATTCTACATGGATTTTAAGTCCTGTATAAAGTATATAAGAAAATATAATTAAGAGAAATAAATAAAATACAAAACAATTATTTCGACTTCAAGAACTTCATTCTGAAGTATAACAATTTGCAGCAATATGTTGTACCAAAACTTGAAAATAGATGGTAAGCAGCTTTCTAAGTGTGAATAATGATTTTGGCAAGTGTTTACAAAATTTAATTAGACAACTAGATTTGTGATGTATTTGCAATGCCTGATCCTCTTTCATCTCTAAGAACTCCAATTCCCCAACCGCTTTTTCAACAAGTATTATTTCAAAAATTGGAGATCCATCTTCAGTAATCTCTCAAATAAATGGGTTCACAAAATATGCAAATGTAGAATTTAAAACTTTTAAAATCTTCAAACCTGCATTTGAAATCCGCTTGCAATCCTTCCAATTATTCTTGATATTCATCTAATTTCTCTTCTTTGATATTAATTATATTTGCTTTTACTGATGGAGAACAATTAAATATTCTGAACTTAAGATCATGCAGAAAAAGCCAAAGTTTAGCTTCAAAACTAAATACAGTTTGTAGCAAATCAATAATCATTTCCCCCTTTCCTTATAAAGACAAATTAACATGTTTCCAAATGTTCCATAAAGTTTGTAAGGAACATTAAATCAGAAAGCCAAGTTTCATTTTTTTTTTTCTTTTAAAAACGTTATGATAGGATTTAGGAGTTCTACAATACAGTTCAGAATATAAGTTGACAACCATCTTATAACATACCAAAAGAAGAGATCACTGGACAGTTAATCTATTTCATCATTTAACTCTCCTAAAAAGTTCTTAAATTGGTATGCTCTGGTATTTGTTCTAATTCAATTCATAATCTGCAAAACAATCTTCCACACATTTTGTATTTTAAATACTTTGATACAAGATGCTCACAGTGAATTATGCAATGAAAAGAGACAAAAAAAGTGTGTAATTTTATGATCATTATTTAAAAGACCAATAAGACCTAGGTTTTTCCCTATCATTGCAGGAGCTCATCAGTTGCAACATTTATCATGAGGCAATTCAAACCTGTTCCTTACCTCATCAAGCACATTTTTGATATCGATACTGCAAGTTATTTCTGTAAGAGCTAATAGGTCTAACATTTCTTCCTTCATATTTACATCTGTAGATACATAGCCCACAAAAATAGCTAATCGTGGAACATCTTCGATGTCTGTAGACTTACTGAGAGTTAAACTGAACGTGGTACAATTTTTCACATTACACATCAAACTATTTCAACATTTTTATTAATTTCACTTGTAGAACACTCAGTTGTACGGCATGATGGAAACATGTGTGATCAATTTATGCAGATTTGTATTACCTGGATCCAAAGCTTTAACCACTTCATCCAAGTTTCTTTTAATAAGTTCTCTATATGGATGTTTGGCATGTGCAATATCCCAAGCTATTAAAAAATTAGCTTTGATGACTCGGTCATCCTCATGACTAAAAGACAAGAGTCTTTGTTGCTTATGAAGATCTGACTGCAATGTCTTAAGTTTCTCTGTTCACAATTTTGAATTGTGTGGATGTAGAGTTAAAAAGTGAGGATGGTTTATTTCTAACTTTACAAATAGGACACAATAACTTTTCATTGTCAACAAAAATAAATTTTTCTACCGATTCTTTCTGAAAGTTATTTTGTTCGTATTTTCATTTTTTGATATTTTCTGAAATCATGTTAGCAGAAAATTTAAGTAAATTTATGTCCAAAGTCTGAAATTCAAACAAAATACATAAATAATTAATTAAAATAAAAATGTCTTAAATATTCTTGCTTTAAAAAATTTGTAAATGGTGCAACAAATTGTCCAAGAAATTAAAATAATTTAGAATGATTAAAAGCAATTTTGGACTATAATTCTGGTCAATATTTTCCTGATAAATCTTAAATAGCTGTTTCATTATTATTTACCACCAAAAATAGAAACAACATAACTAAAATCAAACAAATGCTTACCAGAATTTTTTTATATAATTGTTTTAAAAAACATGTAATTCTAAGTACAATAATTATAAGCAATTAAAATAATTTTCTTAACCTGTACACGTCTTTAGAAAGCTTGCACTAGCACTGCGGAGAAATTACACATTATAAACAAATTTAAAATGATTAAAAAACAATCTACATACCAGATTTTTTGAAAAAATATGAAATAGGACATTAATTGATATATACTTAATTTGTAATAAAATAAAAATATTTGAGAAAAATTTCTATCATATTACAAATTTTTGTCCAATTAAAAAGAAATTCTGAAATAGTAAAAATAAAATCGAATTTCAGTGAGTCACATTTGCCCACCGTTGGTATATTGATTCAGTAATAGTTGAATTTTAAAACTCTTGGCTTTAAATTTCTAATTACTGAAATTTATAATTGTCTATAATTTTTCCCTGTATATAAACTTTTTTTTATATATAAGTTAAATAATTTATACTATGGCAGTTCGTTCCTTATAAACGTATTTGAATTATCAAATAATATGTTAATAATTCATATTTAATAAATGATTTAACTGTATTGCCTAAACTCTTTGGGTGGTGAAATGTTTTCTTTTGTATACGCTTGCTGAATAAATAACAATCATAAATTTACTTGCGTTTTTTTTTTAAAGAATTTTACTAAATAAGTATATTGGAAAGTTTTTTTGCCCAAAGGTACTGTAGTGTCTCAATTTTAGAGTTACATTACAAACCTTTAATTAGCCATGTGCATCATTAAATCATCACATTTTTTAATGTTTTGTGGAAAAGCAGAAAACATTTAAAAATCTTGTCACAATTACTGAATGGAAAAAGAAATATATATAATCAGATTATCCCAAATTTCTTTCTCCTAAAGAAAATAATTTTGTTACATTTCAACTTCTCATTTGATAAAATGTGACTTTTTAGCCAAAAATTAAAAATTGTTTTTTAAAAAAATATTGTATGGGCAGTTGTTTATGATGTAAAATATTTGAACATTAGCTGGACATAATAGATCCATTTAATTATTATTTTCATTAGCTGGAAATTGATTAGGAATCTTTTAGAACCATTTTATCATTGATTTGAATCTTAATTCTTTTTAATATTGTGTTAAGTTTTTTTTTTGCACATTTTGAATTGTAACATTGATGTGTATTTGTTTTAAAAATATTTCTCTCCCAGGCAAGAATTTGAATTCCTTTAACCAAAAGAAAATGAAAAATAAAAATCTAGTCATTTTTTCTTTACAGTATTCACCTTTCAGTTGATTATTTCCCACTCAATTAATACTAGTAAATAAATATTCATTTTGCACCGTTCAAGAATTATTGAATAGATTTGTACTTTTTAAAAAATTAAAGATATTTTGAAAATTTAGGTTTTTCTATTTTGCCAACATTTGCTCCAATGAGAGTGGGTTTTTTTTTTCGTATTTAAACAAAATGTTTATTAAAATACATTTTTAAAATTATTGCAAATTCATTCTCTAGCACCATTTTTGTCTCATACTTTATGAAATATTTAAAAAAATTTGATAGGATTTAAATTTTTCATATCAAAGTTCTGAGAACTTGCACCTATATCCCAAAAAAGATTTTATATTTTTGTTTGAATATTAAAAAAAAAAACAACTTAAATTCATTTTTAAATTATTTTTTCTGCTTCTTTACACTTAGAGATTATAAACAATTTAATATAAGGACTTACTTGAGGTTTTATTGAATTTATATAAATCATTTCATTTCAAATTTATTTCTAGTTAAATGTGTTGAAGAGAGAAAAATATTATATTCATTTGATTTTTCACTTACTTCAATAGAAAAAAATATATTTATCCATTTTTATGCTGACATTTGAATTATCCAACATATTTAACACTAAACTTATTTACTAAGTTGATGGAACACTTCAAGTTATTTGAATTCTTTCTCAAAAATAAACTATTTTCCAATTTTATCAATTAATGTAAAAACTTCAAATACATAACATTCTAAAAAATCCATGTTCAGATCTGATATGTACTGCATAAGATGAGAATAATTTATATTTTTTACTTAAGCTTTATTGAAATGTTTTATTTTTAACAGGTGGCAAAATATAATACTAAGTTATACTATCTTTTTGTGTGCCAAAATTAATAACTAGAATTATATATCACTAATATTTATAAATATTTTTAGATTGACCTTTTAATGATGAATATGAAAAATGCTGTTGTTTTTTTTAATAAAATAATCCTTCCTTTATGAAAAATAGTGTGATATAATTTGTAAATATTTTAACTTTTTTAAATGTACAATTATTTAAATTAATATTTTTTAGGACTTTTTTTATATGTATATTAATAAACTTATTTTTAGTACTTGTACCATTTCTTTCAATTTTTATTTTTTTATTGTACAAAAATGAAAGAAATTGTAAATTTAGCTTAGAGTTTGGCTGCGCAATCCCATGTGACTTAAGAGCTGTTGCTAGATTGAATTATTTTACTGGATTTATTTTTTAACTGTTCTGGTTGTGTTATATTTTTGTAATTTTATAACACTGCATATTTATTGTAATAAATTTTTTGTATCCATTAAACAGTTTGATTTTTATTAGATAATTTTTTTTAGTTTTATCTCATTTTAAGACTTGGAATTCAATTTTATAGTTCTCAAATATCTAGAGCATTTACAAGCATTAAAATGAAAAAAAAGTATGCATGTAAGATAAACAAAAAATGCTAAGATATTCAAAACTTTTTATAAAACATAGTTAACTATGAAACATTATTTCTTTACTTGCATGAATGACCAGACACACATAATTAATGAAATGATTTAAATTGTAATATTAAAACTAACATGGAAATAAATGGATAAAGTTAATTTATTAGATTTGACAAATTGCCCAGAATATTTTAAACTATGAAAATATTTTTCGCATTCAGTCAGGCTTTTCAATTTTATTTTATATTTCTTTTATAATTATTAAATAAACTATAAGAATATGATGATAAACTAGCTACATTTTCTTTAAAAATATTTAATATATACAGAGTTTTCTTAAGATTTCAATGTAATTATTCATTTAACATTTTAGTATTTATCAAATACTAAGAATTACAGGTGAATTCTCTGAAGCAGTGACTATTACCATAGCAATGTGAAAAAAACTAATTCTTTTAATTGAAAAAGATATAGCTTTTAATAATGTAATAATTAATATCACTTTTTAATAATTTCATTACCTTTTAGAACCTTAGATAGAAAAATGACATTTTCATGTATACAAAAAAATCCCAAATATATTTACACATTAAGCATTAGGTCATTTTGTTCTAGTTTTCACTATGATGTTTATTGAGTATGGCTGATATAGTGATAATAAAATACGCAAACAAAGAAAATAAAAAAATTACAAATTTTATCAAATCATTTAATTAAAATATGTTCTTGCTCACTTTTCATTTTAATATTTACAATAGTTCCTATCATATATTTCCATTACTTTGAAAAGATTCCTACAGATTATTAGCAAAGTGAAACATTCAAAAAAGGCAGCTGTTTATATTGTGACAGTGCACATATACCCACTACTGGATTATTTTATTATGCATTATAAAACACTTTATATGCTGTATAATACATGATTTAAAAAAAAAAAACTTTACAAAATACATTATTATATACATGTAATTAAAAAAAAATCACAAAGAAATAGTCCTATGTTACATGACCTAATTTAACAAGCCAGTAGCAGAAACTGGTCTGTTAAGAGCTATTTGCAAGCTCATTATACGTAATTCAAAGTACATAATATTCTTTTGTTACCTGTCTTAAATTTAATGCATGTTTGTACTTGCAATAAGATATCAAAATCATTTCATGCACGATGATCTTACATGATGATAAATAGTAGTTCATGGTAAAAAAAAGTTTTACTCAGCATTCAATTACAAGAAATTCCATCATATAATAAAATGGACCAAAAATAAATTAAAAAGTGTAAAATTCTGTTATTTAAAAACAATCCACTAATCTAAGGTTTGTAATTACCATGGAACATAGTAATTTCAAGCTTTATAAAATATAATTTAGACAAAAAAAAAGGATAGCTAAAATGTTTGTACTTGCTTTATTTTTTATTTGATATATTTGAAATTACAATAGGATGTGGACAAAAATAAATTAAACTATTGTGTTTATTAACACACATATTAGTGTATTTAGGTAACATGCTAGCTAAAATATATTGTAAACAGACGGGTTTCCACTCTCTCTAGTGGTTACTTTATTTCCTGATGAACATACTACAGAAAGGAAAGAATGATTGTCACCCTCTACAACAATATTTCCTGCTCATAAGAGGATGTAACATTAAAGAGACAGAACATCTAGAAATTTATCTACTTGGTTATCCAAATGATGCCACTAGAGTTCCAGCTCACTATTACCCATCCAGATCAGGTTATGCCAAACTTAGCCCTGGGAACATGAGATTCCTGTGAACAAGTGCACTGTGACGTGAAATGAAACTGATTAACCACAATTTATTTAAATAACACTATTTGGATAACATTCCTTCTAATAGTTCATTGCAGTTCAGGTTCCGTAGGTCAGTTAGTCCATTTCATCAGTAACTTTTCTGATGCTTGGTCCCATTGTTGATGATCATTCAGTATCCATCAGTTTTATTCCATAATCCTGTTCTGCCAGCATTCACATAATAGGGATTTATTTAGATATCCATTAGACCTTTTAACTATTCGGGTCTAGTATGGACTATAAATATTGCCTGTTGCATTTCTCCTCTTCCATGATGGTATTTCATTTCTAGTTATGATACCATAGTAGTGTGTCATGGTAACTGTAGCATCATGGAGGTATCTTCCTTTTATTTCTGAGAGCACTTATTCTCGGTCCATCATTCATCCTATATGGGGCTTTACTTGGCAATTTGGGCCCTCCTTTGTTGCCGAGGTGCCACAATTGTCGTATGCCATTAACAAATCGGCCAGCTGCTCCATGGATCGATGATCCATCTCAATCAGCATCCTCTCAATGTAGCTGGGAAAACTGATATATCATCCAGATGATTTGGAGTTCCGTTAGTTGGCTCTTAACTTGGCCACTTGTTTTTGGAAAGAGGATTCACCAGATGGGCACTTCTCCTGCCGTATCTTATATTTGATGCCCTCCTGACAATAGTCACTCCAGTAGCAGTTCATGAGTGCCTTTTTTAAAATCATTGGGCTAACTAAATAGCGACTCCCACCATGCTTGAGTTACACCCTGTAAATGACTGCAAGCTATTGTCAGTTTTGCCTCTTCAGTCATGGCATTAATGCTGAAGTACCTCTAAGCTTTTCAGGCACTCAATAGGTGCTTCATTAAAGCCCCATTCAAATGTCTGTATCTTAAGGAACTGGTTTACAATCCCTGGCATATAGTTGGTTATTGGCACTTCTTGAATAATTTTGTGGAAGTTTGAGAACAAATTTTGTTTTGGGACAGTTTCTGTCCCTTCATTTGCTTGCCCCTTGCCAGACATATGTTGCACTGGCAGTAACAGCCACTTTTTATTTGCAGTTCTTTTACTTGGGTGGTCAAACATTTTTAACATATCTACACCATCACAAATTTGGGCCATCTTCACTTCATTCAGATACCCTTTGACTTCTTCCGTAACCTCTTCTTTAACTCAATTTTTGGTCACTATTCTGATTAATTACTTGGTTAATTTTTTAATTTTGACTTTGATTTGCTTCAATTGTTTTTTATTATCTTCTTTTTGCTGGTCTCTTTTTATTCTCAGCTTTAAACATTTCTAGTAGCTGTATTGGCATGCAAACATCTATTTTGTGGGTTCCTTCCGTTTGTTGCCGATCATCTTTAGGATCACTTCCTTCTTGCTTTTGTTCTTCACTAGGAAGGTTCTCCATGTTCATTTTTGTCCTTGCTCTGGTTATCTATATTTTACATGTAATTTACTTCTTTTGATATTGATTCTTTGGCAATTTTTATTATCTATTTCTTTTATTATCTAACTTTTGTAAGCTTCCTTCTCCTTCCACACCATAATTTAGCTCCAACTTCTCTATTATGCCTATTTTATTCCTTGTATACCATTCATTTTATTTAGCTCTGAATTTACCCATATTCATTTTATTTCCCATCCTTACACTGAGTGCACTGTTCACAACTTACAGAATCGTAATTTGTTTCTGCCTTCCATATTTCTTCATTTATATTCTTTGTCTACTTTTTTCCTTCTAGTTTTTTATGCCTATGGGCAGGCTAACTAGATCGGGCCTGATGATAGGGTGACAAATGAAATCAGACTGGGGTTTCCACTCCCTCTGGTGATTAATTTATTTACTGATGAACATATTGCAGGAAGGAAAGAATGATTGGCCTTACATAATGCTGATATCATTCCCTACATTTCCTGTTCATCAGGTAGATGATGTAATGTCATCCCCTACAACAAGGGATGTAGCATTAAAGAGACAGAACATCTAGAAATTTAGTTTGGTTTCCCAAACAGCACCACTAGAGCTCTTTCCAGCTCACTACAACTTTACCCACCCAGATCAGGTTATACCGAACTTAGCTCAGGGAACACGAGATTCCTGTGAACAAGTAAAAGTACAGTAGAAAATGGATGATTGAAACAAAACTATTATTTTATATAACCATAATTTATTTAAATAACAGTATTTGGATAACATTCCTTCTAATAGTTCATTGCAGTTCAGGTTATACAGATCAGGGACGTGAAATAAAATTGACAAGAGATATTATTTTATATAACCACAATTTATTTAAATAACTATTTTGATAACTTTCCTTCTAATAGTTCATTGCAATTTAGATTCCACAGATCAGTTAGTCCATTTGAACAGTAACTTCTCTGATGCATAGTCCCATCATTGATGATCATACAGCGTCCATTTATATTCCATAATCCAGTCAGCATTCACATAGGGCTTTATTTAGATATCCTTGTATACATCACGGATACCTCCCTTATCATTTCTCAAGCTTAAATTCTCCTGTGAGTGTATATTCTCATATGCGCATACTCATGGACATGTCTATTAATTCCCTATTGCAATATACTCTTAGGTAAGTTTGTTTTAGATTTGGATTAATCCTTTTCATCTAATTTTTCAGTAGCCAATAATTATATTCTAATATATTAACATATTTAATTCAGGTGTATAAACACATTTAATTCATGTACACAGACGCATATTTAATTCCTGTATGCAGACACATATTTAATTCATGTACATAGATGCATATTTAATTCCTGTATGTAGACACATTTAATTCATGTACATAGATGCATATTTAATTCCTGTGTTTAATTCATGTATAAAATAGTATCTCTTTTTTGATTAAACATAATGCATTTACGAAGTATACACATATCGGGGTATGTCCAACCTAAATTAATTTTTATATTATAATTTTTATATTCTGTTTAGCAAGTTTAAAGTTAGCAACTTGAAATATATTTCTTTATACTCTTTATTATAGAACTTAACTTTGAATCAATGTTATAAATTTTATCACTTTAAAAAAAAAAAAAAAAACCAGTCCATTGTGTTTCACCATTTCTGCAATGTATTTCAATTTATCTTTTTTTTTTGTTTTTAATTTTAATAACAATAATGGCAATTATATTATTCTATAAGAAATTAATCACTTGCCATTTTCAGGCCGGTTGTTGATGATGTCGCCGCGCCCTCTGACGGCGGCAGTACGGTCCGCAAACCACGACCATACCTTTAAATATTTCAAATGTTATGTAGAGTTTTCTTACTTTAAATTTATCTGTTGCCAATTCACCATTGTTAAATCTTCACATTAAAAAGTGGTTTGTCTTAGAGCTAAATGGTATATATTTTCTTTTGGTAGTCACTTAGGCATGTTTTTTCTTCATGACTTCATGGTGTGGGAAGAGAGCGAGCTATTCTTTCTAGCCAAACATTCTAGTATTTTCCATATTGATAATTTGCTTCTTCATATTGCAGTTTTACAATAACCACGGGTTTCTCCTACTAATTGCAGCACTTCTTTAATTACTGGCCAAGGTTACTCCAAGCTTAGTTGGTCTGATTATTTAAACTCTTCACTGTAGACTGACTAAATACTGAACTGCTATTTACTGCAAAGCAACTGTTACAATCAATCAACTGTAACTCCTGCAATTAATTGATTGCTTGCTTTATATACTCCAACTTCCTGTAACTTTTTATCATCTTTTTTATCTCACCCACACCGAGCAACATGTTCTTCAAAAACATATTGACTTCTTTTGCCTAAGGCAAGAAAGTGATGCTATCTTTTTTTAATGAACTAATTACAGCATTTCTATATTGTAATTCGCAACATTCAGCTCTAACAAAAAAAAATATATTGATAACATTTGAAACCACAGATTTTTAATGATAAAAATTCATTAATTAAATGTGTCATTTAATTTTTAATTGTGCATTTTAAATATTTATTTTTCTCTTCTTTTTTTTCAGAGAATTTAAATTTACACATTTCATTTTTATAACTGCGTCAGCTTTCTTTTTTTAAATCAAACCATTTTAAAATGGGAAGGAGGAGGGTAACTTCAGAATATATAAAATGTGTCTGTTTCAATACATTAACAATCACTAATCTTCAGTTTTGTTTTATTTAAATAACATATTCAGAAATTGATGTATTTTGAATGTATGGGAATTAACTAAACTTTTTTTACTATAAGAAATCATTATTAATTAGCTTCCTTTTCATGAGAACATTTAACATATAAATAGCACCGAGTAACATATTGTAATTGCTATTATGGCTAAAACTGTATTTGTAATACAGTGGATAATGTATAAATTAAGTAGAATTCCTTAATTACAGATTTGATAATGTTATTTATATATACAATAATTTTACAGATTGAAACAATAATAATGAAAAATGGCATCTTGTTTTTTGTATTAATATTGGCTAGGTTCCAAATAAAAAAAAAATTATTTAAATATATATAAATACAAAAATATTTTTAAAAAATCATCATTTTTGTCTAAACAGCAGATAGTGTTATGGCACTTAAATGAAAAAAAAATCATGAAAGTGTCATCATTGCTATTTTGGAAATTAATTTCCTGCTTTCATCTATGATTATTTTGTTCCCATTTATTTATCACTGTATATTCTGAGAATATCAATTGGATAAAGTATTAAAACGAACAAACAATTTAAATTATATACTTTGTTTTCTAGTGATAATATTTCAACAAAGTGATTCTCCAATCCCAATTTTAGTACTGTATTGTAATAAATTTTTATTCAGTATAATCTTTAATAAACATTCCAACAACTAACTGAATCAATTACTCAATATAATAATTATATTTAAAATATTATTGCTTTATTAATAAAGACAAAATAATGCTTCATCAAAATGCAAAAACTGTATCAATTGACAATGTTAAAATTTCTTTATAATTATTTACTAAATTTGTGCTAGGAATTTTCCCCGTTTTTAACCATAGGATTAATAGATAAGTGATTATTTTAAGATAAGCAACATTTTAATATGTTCTTTGAAAATTATTTTGTGAAACCTTAGAACAAGTTTATGTTTTCAAGATATATATAATTTTTAAAATATTTATGATGAAAAAGAATTTTGTAATCATTAGTTTGCATACATTATCAATTAGTAATTTTTCCTGGAAAATATTTTTACATTTTTAATAAAATTTTTTCAGTGAACAAATTTCAAAATAAATAGTTTATGTTGTTAGCTTTTATCATATTGCCATTTTTATATTTCTTATATGAGTTTACTTTTTTGTGACACGTGAAAGAAAAATCAAAATAAAATGCACACAGAAAAAATAGTAATTTATAAACTTACTTTATTAATAAAAATTCATACATGTAGGAATATGTTAATTTTTTTTTATAGATTGTATCCTTTCCCATTCTGTCATTGGTTTTGAAGTACCACAATCTACAATATTGCTTTATTTAAACCAAACAAGTTATGTTTCTTCAGCTATCCTTTGTTGAGCAGCTGAAAAAAAAAAAAAGAATTAATTAAATTTAAAAATATAATACAAAATTATGTCATACATATTTTAAGCAAGAATAAGATTCCTTTACTAATGCAAATTTTTCTAAATTTAATAGATAAAAGAATCAAGTGATGTGTTGGTAGGATATATTTTAGTAAATTAAAATTACTTTCTACCCCCCTCCCCCACACACAAACACATTTCCAATCTTACCGTTGCAAAAAAGTTATTTCTTTTCCCATCTAATCATAATTATGATAGTTTCTATTCTTTTAAATACTTTTTATAACATCAATATATAAATGAAAATGTATTTCATAAAAAGGATATAAAACAAATTTTTTTTTTTTTTAAAAAAGACATGATTTCTTATGCAATCACTAAACAAATATGACCATTTCAACTCAAAAAAAAAAAAAAAAAGATTGAAAGAAGAAAGAGAAAAAAAAACTATAAATGAGTTTTGCCATGACTATACAAACTGATCTGTGAACCACAAAGTTGTTCTGATTTCTTATATTTTACAATGCTATCTTTTAATTTCTTCAGCACAAGACTTTTCTTTCTAAAGTATTTCAACACTATGTCTAATTACACTCTGCCATATCTTCCAATGGAATAGACATTGCATTTCTTCAGATAGTCTTTTGAGATAATCCTTATATAGTAAATGGAGTCTACCTCTCCCACAAAGACCATGCTCAAGTTAAATAAAAGACCATTTTAGTAATTCTTCCATTGTTCATTCATTTTATATGCACAATCGAATGGAGGTGTGATTTTACAATAGTGGATTCAATAATATCACATGCAGCAAGCTGAAAAACATTGTTTGGTTTTATAATCTTGCCACTGTATTTTTAAAAATTTTATGGAGCATCCTTAAAATGCAACTTTTCTGATGTTTCTTACATTGCTTTCATAGAATATCCAAGTTTGACTTCCCCATAATAAATTAGATAAAATAACAGCCCTATATTCAGCTAACTTAGTTTCAGTAGTTTTTACTCCAAGATGTTAAAAGCAACAACAGCACATTGGAGTTTGTATTATACTTCAACATCTAAGTCCACTTTTCTATTTATAAAACTACCAAAATATAATATTGGTATTATTATTAAAACAAATACATTTAAAATATTAAACTAACCTTCTCTTGCTTCATCACGAGCCTTCATTCGATTAATAAATCCTTGACTTTTGCTCTTACGAAAGTTTTCAAAAGGATCATTAAGATCAATACCAATGCCTTTATACTGATCCTGGCGATCCCTTACATCACCCCCTGCAATAGGATCTTGAATACCTTGTTCAGTCGCTCCTAAGCCAGACCCTCCCCAACCTAAACATAACAAATCATAAAAGAGATCTTTGTATTTTATAAAAGTTATGTTAATAAAAAAGTAAAGATAAAAATTTTTTTTAGAGATATAATTTATTGAATTTACAGAGTGAAAACAAATAAACAATATTAATATAGAATTGAATCAAATATAGAATGAGCCTCAAAATATAAATTAAACACAAAATTATAGAGCTATAAATTATTGTTCAATAAAGACAAAATAAAATAAAAATGCAAAAACTAAAATTATTTTTTTTATTTTATTTTTCAGGCTGCTCATTAGTATGATAATAACTAGCTGTACTCTTATTTCACCACAACTTTTTCAATCATTACATAATTTTTCAATGAAGTAGATGATTTCATATTATGATGAAAATAAAACAATTTCAACTGATAATTTCTACTACCAGTGAGACTTTAGATTTAATCTGATCAAATGTTCCCTTGTAGGCTTTTCTTGCTGTCTATGGAATTCTTAAGTCTTCAGCAAACAAGCAAAAAAACAAAACTATTATGCTTCCTCAATGATCCTCTTTACTAATAAGACTTATAATTTATTAATGATCCAAGAAGTTCAAAACTATTAAGCACTTGCATACATCTTCATTATCAACTTAAATGGACAAGCTTCAATATTCTCCAAACTCTTCAGCCATCCAAAATCCGAAGATGGAATGCCCAAAAGCCCTTTAAGCATTTCATCCTCAGATTTTTGTCATAAGTCTATTTTTTAGAAGTATTATACTTATATTTTCTCCTTTACTTTTTTTGCATTCTTCATATATATTACTTTTTATACATCTCCACATATACACGCCAATGCACATTTTTTAAATATAATTTCCTTTAATTTTTTAACAGTTTTTGACTGTCCTGTAGAAAAAAAAAGCAGAAATATTGAAAAAATAATAATTAGTAAATAAAGAGGGAAGTAAAGATATAGGGTTAAAAATAAAATATGATTATGAATAATAATGTAAAATATTTATTTTTATATGTATATAGAATAATGGTTATATGATTATATGTTTAAATGTTGTAGCTCTGATGAAGACTGCAGGACAGTCAAAACTGTTAGAAAACTAAAGGAATTATATTAAAAAAATTTGCATTGGAGTGTATATGTGGAGATTTATAAAAAGTAATAATCTATTTTTTCATTATATTTTATAATTTTATGAGTGCTGATATTTTTTTATTATTTCCAACTGTAAATGAGACATCCAAGACTTATGCCAATTCTAAATTATATCTGACTTCATCCAATTTGTCTTTTATACATTTAATATTTATTTCACTCTAATTCATTTTAACACTAACTTATCTAATTATATACAAAAATTCCTCATAAAAAACTAAAAAAAATAATCTGATATATCCATTTCTTTAAGACTCATAATTTTACAACTCATAATTTTACAAATTATACGTTTTTTGATATATAGATTGGAAAGAACCTTATGATGAAACAAGAATTTATCAGTCAATCTAGGTCAAGCTTATTTTCTTCAATTGAATCAATGTTATGTTGTAATCAATAAAACAAATTGTAGATCCTCTTTTTGATACTCTCTGGTCTTTTTAATTATCTGCCATATTTTAACAGTGATGTGGGTAATTCCATAACTTTTTCTAAACCAGCTCACAGCTATAATTATTATTTTTAAATTGCAAGGCATAATTTGGACTGATTTTATTTTCAGTTTTTATGCATATTTTTCAATGCAATGACATCCTTAACTTGTTAACAATAATCTCAAATCTAATCTGATATCTTTCATTACTAAATTTAGTTGAGCATTGATACATTTTGATTGTTTGCTGAAGTAGGTTCAGATTGCATGACCTTATAAGTGAATGAGCTTGAATTGAAAATATTATTGTGTTTTAATGTTGGGTTCATCGCTTTATAGATAACTAAATATGTAAAAGGTGGCTTCTGGGGAGTTGCATTAGATCCTAAGATCCAGATGCAGTGCTCTCAGATCTAATGCTCTTCACTGATGAAAGTCACAAGCTAGAAACTAATCTGGGGATATTGAATGAGTAGGCACTAGATAATTTTGTACACAAACCTTCCTGCATTGGCACTACTGTATGGAGAGTTTACTATTGTTATTAACAGCTTCTGTAAGCTTAGGAAATGGTGGCAAGTGATGTTTTGATGGTTTTATACAATCTCTTTTCTTATAATGAAAGCTACACACACCATTTTTTCTCTCTTGTCATTAGTCTGAATAATAGTAATGTGATCTAAATTCTTGCAGTTAGATCACAGTGAATTTCTTTTCATGCATTGTAATATTGAAAAATAATTATCCAGATGGCATTAATAGGTGCAGCATTACAGACATCAAGAAAAGGTTTTAACTTAGATATTAGTTTCTCAGAGTATGATCTATGCATAGAAGAAACCACTTTTCATCACACCAACAAAAGCTTAATGTTTCAACAAGAAGCAAATAGTTAAATCACCATTGGAAAGGGATTAATTTCATTAATAATTTTCCATTAACTCGTTTGGTCTTTATATTTTCTTGAAATATCTAAAGGAAGCAGTAATTTTCAGATACATCTTATAGTAATGTGAACTGCATGTTAAAAAAAACATATAATCAATTGTTATGTACTTCAAAGCACTGAAATAACTATTACCTTTAATAGATTCTAAAAACTAATTGCCAAGACATTAGTATTAGGAACAAATGAAGATGTACCAAACTACTTCCAAAAGAAGAAATATTTTTATTTGTGTAATATTTTTGATCTAAAATTTCTTTGAAACAATATTCCATATTTCAATAAGCAAAAATTAAGTTTTTAGATGGAACTACATTAGAGGATTTGAGAATAGTTGAGTATGGTGAAAATAGAATTTGTCTTGTGTGTTATCAGTTTTCAAAATTAAATTATACTATAGCTCTTAGAGTTAAATAATGAAAGAAGCAGGAAGAAATATAGGATTCCCTGGATCTTTGAGAAACTATACACATTAACTCAAGAAGTAAGCCATTTTATTACTGATAATAAATGATAGAAAACTGAATTGTTAAACAACAATAATTAAAAGTAGATTATTAATATCCTTGGATCTATTTCAGTTCTGGCAATAACTTCTTATGAACTCCCAAGCAATAAAGCCACTCAATTATTACTAAGATTGGATTATTAAGATAAGAATCAAAATTATCAATTCATAAATTATGTTTAGTAGATATTAGTGAAGATTACTTAGACTTAAAATACTATATTTTGATCCCAGTTCCTCTTACATATATTGTATATAGATACAATAACTAACATTTTGTTGATAAGATTTGATTACAATACAATAAATATTGTTTGGTTATTGCAAGTTGACAATACAGTACTTTTCAACATACATATATACACTGTACACACAAAAAAAATTGATGCTATGCATTTATAAAATAAAATTATATATATATTTAAAAAAATAATGTAGTTATCAATAAAAAAATCAAAAAAACACGTATATACACTTATAGTACTATGTATGTGTCCAATCGTGTACACTTGTTAAAAAAAAATTCTAATGTAGCACAAGACAGTCAACTGGAATATTCTTAAAATTCATAGTCACAGAGTAGTCATTATTTATTAAGTCAATTAAATGAAGTGATTTTGAATCACAATGCTTCACTTCACTCTATTTGTTAAATTAAGTAACCATGGAGAACAATGAAAATCCTGATTTTTAAAATTTTAGGAATTAATAGTTATTTTAAATACTGAATTTTAAAAATGTCAAAAACATAAAAAATGTCCATATTTTAATATATAAAAATTATCATAAATTAGTAACTCTTTTGTTATAGAGTTTAACACCCATTTTGTCTGAAATTTAAGAGTTTAAAAAAAAATTGACATTTCCCACAATTTTACTTTCACTTTATTAAAAAAAACAACCAAACAGTTAAATTCAAATATTTCTGCTTTATGTTGTTAATAATGTATATATTGATTTTTGTTTAATTGGAATAACAAAACTTATACATGTATAATTTTATACTTTTTTAAAAAAAATTTAATCAGAAATAAATTTCATGGAGAAAATAAAAATTAATTATATAAGGTGACACTTAAATTTTAAACCATACTAAATTCATTCACTTGAGTTAGATTAAATATTTTTCAGTTACAGAACAAAATCAATGTAGACACTGAATATCAGCAGATTATCTTGGCTATGTGCGTCACTGGAAAAGATGATGGCCTTCACAGATGGAGAAAATTGACTTTTAATTAAATAATGTTCATTATCCATTATATTAAACAGTAATAATAAACTGAAGATATTGTAGGTACTAAATAAAAATATTTTCACATAAAATATAGACAATTTACATTATTGCTGCATGATTAACGCATGGCAATGAGTTTAGATTATGTCTACAGTGAAACATATACATTTCTGAAATGGTTTTTTTTTTAAAAATTTTTTGTTTCATCGATTTGATGGTTTTCACAAAATTAGGTATTCAAAGTAAATACACGGAATTATTTATTTTGAGAGATCAAAAAGATCTTTTGACATCATGATCTGATTATTATAGGTTCATTGAAAACTAGTTTTGGCAGCCAATCATTTGATACTATCTATGTGACAAAGAAATGACTTTCAGAGCCAAGTTCAAACAAAATCTTGTTTATATCTACATATTAAGAAAACGTTTTCCAGTTTCGAATTAAGTAAGAATACTACTTGAGAAATAAAATATTTTAAAGAATTGTATAAGTTTATATCAAATAATCAGAAATGAACACAACATGTTTCAGTTCCTCTTCCTGGCATTATACAACCAATAGGCATACACTGCTGCCAATAATAAGACTGAAATTCATCTTGCAAAAGAAATAATTTTCTGCAAAATCACAAATTATGCTTTTCTAGACTAATGACATCATGTAATTGAAGAGTGATGTTTATTGCTAAGCAACTATTCAAGAGTTTTAAGTAATAAATCTTGATAAAAGCATCAATATTCTTCCAATCCTTTAACATCTAATATAAAGCAATCAATAGAGATCCATTTATTACAAATAATTTTATCAACAAAGCTTCTACATCAATACATTTCCAAAATAATCAATATAAGGAAATTCCCTACACTCATCCATATGACATTCTAGACACATTGGGTTGCATGTTATTTTAATTAAGTATATTCATTAAGAATTTATCCATCTTTCAAAATTATCTTTTCCAAATGTGTTCCACTTATTATTAATTTTATGTTTGATGTTTAATATATTTTCATTCTGAGTGCATTCTACTTTTCCCAGTTAATATACATTGTTTTGAACATAATTTACAAAATATGGAAAGCAATTTTGCTAACACAGTAATGGTTTTGTCTGACAAAATTTACAAGGCATCACTTTTACTCCTTTTACAAGGCATCACTTCTACTCATTTTATTATTGATATAAAATTCTTCTTTTAGGGCTGCAGTCAAAAGTTTTTCTTTATTAATGGTCAGGTGGTGGTTTCAATCATATAATTGCTAACATCAATCAAGCTCTCCACGAATCACTGCAGATAAAGCTCAATTATATTGTACATGATCCCAATTAAATATTAATCCTATTTCTCCTTTTTATCATAGTTTTTCAGAAGCAATCAATATAATGAATAAGAAATTCCAGCAGATAATATACAGACATTTATATAAGCATACTTAAATTAAGATCAAAACTTAGTAATCAAATTCAACCAAAACATGTCAAACAAAATCAAAGAAATAATAATTCAATCAAAATCTAGTATTAGCATATAAAAAAACTTAACTCATCTACAATTTAAACATATCTATAACTGTTCAAGATAAAATATTTTAAGTATATACAATGACAATTTAGTATTTAAATTATATATTTTGGATAAGCTTATAATAATGAGAGGAGTTATTATAAGTAAAATATATGAAGAAATGCAAAGAAAGTAAAGGAGAAAAATAAGATAAGCTGATATCTCGAATTTAAAATCTTTGAATCAGTACATGGAAAGTAAGTACTAAATCATGAATTAAAATATGATAAATTTGTTAGAATATTATCACATTCTGCATGGTTTGGTGCAGCAATAGAATGGCAGACTCCAGAATAGTGATCATAACTTCTTTATAATAGAAATGGTTAGTAATGTGCTGACAAATAATAATAAAAATAGAAAGGTTAGTGAAAGATGTAGAGTGAATGATATGAATAAATTGGAAGAGTATAAAATAAAAGTTGAGTTGGTTGGGGATGAGTATAAGCATTGGTGTGGTGAAGTAGAAAAAGTGGCAAGTAGGGTTTTAGGTGAGAATACTGAGAAGAATAAAAGTAATAGGAAAGTGAGTTAGTAAAAGAGTGGGAAAAAGCATGCAGAGAATATGTGTGCTATTAAGAACAAAGAAAGTGAAAAAGATGTTAATACTAAATGGGAAAAGTACTTAGAAAAAAAAAACTTGGCTAAAATAGTTAATTATAGAGAGAGAATGAAACTGAATAGTAAATTGCTGTAAGATATTAATAAAAGTGGAAGAGATGGGAGTAAAAATTTTGGAAGTACATTAAAAGAAGGAATATAGGGGAGAGAGAATTAGTATTACTAGATGATGAGGGAATAGAGTGTAGCTCTAGAGAAGAATCAGAGATAGTCTTAAACAAGTATGTAATAGATATAGAAAAGATGTTAGATGTGAAGGACACAGTGATAACAAACATGAGAGCAAATAGTATTGGTAATATACGATTTACAGAACATAAACTGAATGAGACAAGTAAGAAATTGAAAGGTGGAAAGGCAAGAGGTGTGGATGGATGAGCAGCAGAAATAGTTATGAATTTAGGGCAGAAGGCAAAATTAAAACTATTATCATGTTTTAATAAGATGGCACAGAAGAGAGAATTTTCAGGTAGTTGGAGTAATACAAGAGTAAGGCTATTATTTAAAGGGAAGGATAAGAATCATAGAAAGCTAAACAATTATAGACTGATAGTGGTAACGTCAAGTGTTATATAAAGTTTTCTCATATATGGTGGCTGTAAGGGTTGCAAAATGAATGGAAGAAAATAATATGGTGGAAGAAATGCAAGGTTTTCGATCGGATAGGCATATAGGAGATAGTTTATTTGTAGTTACACAACTTATGGATATGAGTAGAGCAATGCAGGTAGACAGTTATATATAGTTTCTATAGATATAGAGAGGGTGTATAATAGAGTAAGTAGAAATAGATTATGGGTAAGTTTAGTAAATTTGGGAATAGATGGAGCTTTAGTGGATATTATTAAAAAATTATATAATAATTATTACACGTATCAATTAGGGAATATAGAATCAGTTAAAGTTAAAAATGGGGCGGGACTAAGGAAAGGATATCCTGTCACCTATTTTGTTTTTGAGAGAAATGGAAAGAGCAATAGAAAGACTAGGAAGAGGGTAGAGATACCATTAATAAGTGGCAAGGGAGTATACACATTGTCGGGTCTTTTATTTGCGGATGATGTTTTTTTGTGTGCAGAAAGAAGGGAAGATATGGAAGTTATGCTGAGGACATGCGCGAAGGTGGGTAAAGAGATGGGAATTAAATTTAGTGAAGAAAAATCAAATATAATGATGGTTAATACTGGGGAAAGAGAAAACAAAGAATTTTTATTGTGGGATATAAAGTTAAGTGTTGTGAATAGATATAACTATTTGGGAATCATTTTAAGTAATCAGAGAAATTGCTTGGATGAATGGGAGAAAAGATTGATAAATGAAACAAAAAAAAAAGAAAGGGATTGATAAAGAAATTAACAGTGTGCTCCTATAATAAATATGATGTAGCTAGGACTATATGGAAGGGAGTGACAGTAGCAGGATTAACATATAGTAATGATGCATTATGTGTTAGTAAAGGGGTATTAGATTACTTAGAAAAAGTATAAAGAGAAGTAAGAAGACATGCATTAGATGTAGAAGTGTGGACGGCAAAGGAGGCAATTCAAGAAATGGGATGGTCAAGTTTTTATATGAGAGATGCAAAAAGCAAAATGAAAATATTTGGTAGATTACAGTTTATGGATAATAAAAGAACAGCCAAAATAGTATTTAATTGAGTTATGAATGAAGGGCAGGCAACAAGATGGGTTCAAAAGGTAATGCGTTATGCACAAGATTTAGATAAAAAATTTATGTCAGTATACTTATACAAAAGGTGGGATGATTGTGTTAGGAGAATTGTTGAGTGTTTTAGTGTTAAGGATTGGGTTAGAAGAATAGATGCATTAATAAATTACAGGGAGTTGAAGAGATGGAGAGTAAAAAGAGTTTAAATATCTATAGAAGTAAACAGAATATTGGGTGCGAGTTATTTATGATAATAGCAAGGAGTGTAGTTTACTGTTTAAGGCTTGAATGGGATCTTTAGCAACAAGGGAATGTACACATAAATGGAGAAATATGGGTGATTTAGTCTGCAAGCTGTATAAGAAAGGTATAGAAAATATTAGGCATCTGTTAATTGAATGTAAATGCCTGAAAGCAGAAAGGATACAAATAATGAAGTTGTGGAAGAATAAATATGAACAAACTGATTATACAGAAAGTGGCTTATTGGTTTTTATATAAAGCTGGGTTTGGAAAAAGATAAGGGGGTTTTAGATCTAAAGGCCGTGGAGTTAACAAAGATTATGTTGTGGAAATGGAATAGAGCAGGGTAGAAAAGAATATGGGAAAACTTGGGATGGAGAATGAAAAGGGGTTCAAAGTGGCTAACAGGTTTCTCTGGGCATAGTTGCTGAGAGATTCCTGACTCCCTATAAGAGAAGTCACAGTGCATCACATCACATCCCAAACTCAAAAATCCATGAATCACAGCTCAGTCATATAATTTATAGTGCCTGAATTTCTTATGCACTTCCAAATAATAAATTGTTTCATTATTATTATTTCAAGGAATACAAAATTGCTAGAAATGGCTGAGAAAAATTGGCAGACACAAACTGTATTTTCTATCTAATACTTAAAAATAAATTTCTTACAAGATCTTGAACAAAAAAAAAATATGTACATTAAGATATTGTATAAAGTAATCATTGTTGCAAGAAATATATATGTATTTTAAACAAATAATTTTAAAAATGTATAAATATTTAAATTATCTCACCCATCTTCATTAATAACTGATGACCTTTATTTGATTCATCAATGCGTCTACTCTGAGTGGTCATTTGATATCCTTGAGCACTATATTAAAGAAATATTTACTGTTATTTAAAGAATATCTATTGTAGATTTTATAAAATTATAAGCAATGAATCACATCTTAATAAAATAAAAACTGTATCTTAAAAGAATTTTTATTCAACAATAGAGTATGGGGATTTAATTAATATATACCTACATTTTAAGTTTTTCCATTTACTTATAAAAATATACTTCAATGTTATCAAATTGCTTTTGCTATTTAAGTAAATTAATTTAATCAGATGATCAAGTTGCCTGCTCCAAGGGATTTAACAGAAACACATGTTAAGAACCACTAGCATACTCCCCCCATGTAACTGTTTAAAATATAAAGTTGTAAAAAGAGAATGTTACTTATAAATTCTAAAAAGAGATAAAAAAAAAAGATTATTATGTTCTATATAAAGAATATTAAAAATATATTTATTAAAATTTAAAGATATATAATGAAATATAGCACTTTTTAACTTAATAAAAATGACTGATGATAATCTTTATATATTTATTAAAAGATGGAATTATAAATAAGTACTTGTTAAATAAAAGTGCATGGGTATATATTAGTGTGTGTGTTCAATGGATAGTATAAACCAACACATTTTAAAATGTTTCCATATTTGTATTTTTATTATTTAACACATGTTAAAAGAATTTATCTTACTATATTACTTATGTTTTCAAATCTTTAATATTATATTTAGTAATAATTCTGTATGAATAACAAAGAAAATAATTAATAGAGAATTAAGCATATCAACATTGTTTTACTATTATTCCGAAAAGAGCTATTATCATATAGATTTTTAAAAATATTTATATATAAGCTGTAATTACAGCATTTAAGATATATATATAGTAATGTAATATGTGAAATGATTCTTAATGCATTATTAATTAAAATAATGTTGTCCCCTAGTTGAAATGTTCAATTTAGCAGCGGTGTATGGTGAATTAATTTATATCAATTGATATTTTCATTTACAGAATTGAGCTATTTCTACTCATTTTTAAAAGTCTACAAATCAACTGATAAATATATAATGATAGCTAATTAGTGCCTAATATATGTAATAAGAGAAATGATTCTTCAAGCATTATTAACTGAAATAAATGAGCTGCAAAAAATTATTAAATAATGCAGTTAAGGGTCAGTTCGATTACTTAAATTAACATTGCTTGAAGAATAATCTTACCTATTGCATATGTTAGGCACTCTAACTATACACTATTATGTATCTCATACATTTCATTAATACTTTTATAAGGTTTACTATTTTTATAGTGTTAAAACGAGACATTTTGATTCATTCTGCCCTAATCTCCTATTTCCAAGAAACCCTGCTATCTTCATACTGATTTCAAGAACATATATTATCATCAACATTTCAACTATTATCGATCCATTGAAGAATGAAGATTTCTGCAAGTTCAATCCATCTCTGATCTCTAGCCTCTCTTCTCCATATTACTCCAGCAGACTTTTTATTTCATCCTTCTATCTCATATGTGGTTCCTTTCTAGGTCTTTTACACGCTTTTGAAAATTAGTTTAAGATTTCAACTGTCCATCTATTATCATTTCTTTTAGAAATATGTCTAGCCTAATTCCACTTCAGTCTCTTAATTCTTTCAATTATATCCATAACACCTGTTTGTTCTCTTCCCATGTATTTCATTTCCAATCTTTTCTAGTTATTCCTATTTTACATCAATCCATATTTCGTTGAGAGGTCTGAAGTCTCTGTATTGCTCTTCTGGTAAATGTCGAAGTATCAGATTCATAATAAAGAACTGGTGAACACATTCATTAAAAATCTTTTTTAAACACATAGCATATTTCCCTTTAATATTAAGTTATTTCTATTTAAAACACTTATATCAAGATTAATTTTATGAATTAATTTTCATCCATTATGTTTTCATAGATAGTAATAATATGAACAAGATACCTGTATATCACATGATCACTATTTCTTATGCTAGCACATAACTGTTATTAAAACAGGCAAAACTCTCTATACAGTAGTACCACTCAGTGCCTTCTGGCATCCATTGATTACTCTGGTTGTCACTGAGTGGCACTACTGTATGGAGAATTTTGCCTGTTTTAATAACAAGATATATGTAGTTGTTAACTTCTTCTAACGCATCATTATCAATCTTTAATTTATTCTTTTGAAAAAAATCCACTGGACATTATACATTTAACTTTAATCTTACTTTCTTATTTTCATCTGATAACTCTTGCAACATTTCCTGAAGCTCTCAAGGATTATTTGCAAAAACAATCACATCATTTGCAAAATCTAGATAAGTTAAATAATTTTCATTTACTTTTACTCCCTTAGCTTCCCATTTTAATTCACAAAATACTTCTTGAAAAACTACTGTAAAAAGTTTTGGAAATAGGGAAGAATGTATTACAAGATGACTCCTATTGCTATTGCATTTTTATAAATATTCTTCATAATATGGCAATATCCTGGATCTATATCTTGATGATCTAATGCGTTAATCACTGAAAAAATGTGTATACAATCAAATGCCTTTTTATAATCTACAAATACAAAGCTTAATGGCAATTCATATTTATTGGTCCTTTCTATAACTTCTCTCAATATTTCAATATAAAATCATTTTTAAATCCAGTGTGTTCTTTTGATTGGTTAGAATCCAAAATTTGCTGTAGTTATTTTGGCAAAAATCTTGTATAGAATTGATAAGACTAACAGGTCTGTATTTTCTAATATCTTCTTCATCACCCTTTTAAAATAGTAATATTAATACTGTATTCTTCCAATCACTGGAACATCTTTTGTCATTTAGGCAGCTGGTATATACTTTTGTCAAAATTTTTTCTCTTTCTTCACCTGCTAAATCGATTATAATTCCATCATTATCTGAAGCTTTCCCTTTCATAAATTTAATTGCATGTCTCAGATCTTCTTTTAAAATCCTGGGCAATTCAGAAGATATAGTAGTTGTAGGAAGTAGTTTTCCTTGTTCTTCATTATTGTATAATTTTTGATAAAACTCTTCTATACATTTCATGATGTCAACTCTCTTTTTAACAATAGTTCAATCTTTTTTCTTATTGCAGAAATAACTTTCCTACCAAGATGTTATTTTATATTCTTGAGATTTTTATTCTCTCTATAGCTTTCCTTGCTAGTTCTATACTTTTTTATACCATTATCAACTCATCATTTTATAAAATTCAAGATATTCAATCTGTCTTAATGCATTGTTTTTATATATCTTCATATTCTTTTTTTTTTCCCTTCATAAATTGTCATTTCAATATAAATTTACTGGTCAGTTGCTGCTTTTTTGTATCAGTTATCTTTATTGCAGTTTTTAAAACTGTATCAGTTATCTTCCTATAATTTAGTTCAAACCTAATATTCGAAAATAATTTGTGAATTCTAATTTAAATTTATTGGAATGTTTCTGAAGATTAGGAATATCAACTGTGAATATTGTTTTTCTTAATAATTTTTGTCTCTCTAGTTTTGCATTAACATGTATAATTACACCTCACTAATCAATGATCACTTTCTGTTTTCAATTCATTAAGAACATTACAATCTTAAAATATATATTTTCTGTTAATCAAAATATAATCCAATTTGCTGTACCTTCATTTGGATACTTTCATATCCATTTAACAGTTTTTTCAAAAAAAGAATTTATAATATAAAATTTTTCTTTTTCTGCAAACTCCATAAGTCTATGTCTTCTCACATTTCTATCACCATAACCAAATTTACCTACAGAACTTTCATCTTTCAACTGTTTATCAATTCTAGCATTAGTCTCCCATGACAATTTTAAAATGTTCTTCGCTCTGATCAAGTCTTTTGTAGATCCATATAAAAATGTTCTATTTCTTCATCACAATGAGAACTTGTGGGCATAAATCTAAATTATCTGCATTTGATATTTGCTATTAAGTTAAATAACTAATTTTGCCACTGTCCGATACACCATCAATCTCCACAATGTTATTCTTCTACTTTTTATTTATAATGAATCCTACTCCACTTGTAGTTCCAATGTTTGTGCCTTTGTAGTACAATATATGTCTACTTTTTAATTAAAATGGTCTCTTCACCTTTCATTCTAACTTTACCAAGTCCAATAATTTCCTATTTAATATTAGACAGTTCTTCCAATTCTTGCAATTTTCCTTCATTTGAAAGTGATCTCCAGTGATAAGTGTCTAAATAAAAGGCCACCACAAATGAAGAACATATATACTACATTTAAAAAATAAAAAAGTAACAAAGAAAAAAAAAAACTAAGTTAAAAAAGCAGCAATATAAGGAGAAGAAAAAGATTACTTAATTAAAATAATCCAGAGAAAAACACAAGCATGATGTTCATAAGGCAAATTATCAAAGAGATCTTACTTTTACTTGGAATCAATTTTTTAAAGCAATAAATGTTGCTGTGATATAGTTCAGAAAGAAAACTATGCAATAATAAATTGCTGAAAATACTGATAATAGAAGATTTTGTAAGGGCAAATGACAAAAAACAGCAAAACGAGAACTGCGTAAGATACTACATAGTTTCCTCAGTATCTGCATAAAGAAAACAGAATGATAATAAATCTAATCATTTTGAAAACCAATTAAAAAATTCTTTTTATTTGTAGTAGTTAAATCAAACACCTGTCACATTTATGACCCAGGATCCAAATGTGGATGAAGTTAGGAGCTTATGAGATGCCAAAAGTTTTTTTTTTAGGAACAAATTTAAAACATTATTCAACCAATACAGCTAGTCAATATATATTTTATCAGATAATTTTAGCTTAGAGGATTAATTTTCTCTCTTCACTTCAAATGAAAAGAATACCATACTTTTATGACGGCTGAGTCCATAGTCTATCTTTACTTGAAAATATTTATATAAAAAATATTATCAACAGTTAGTTATAAATTAATAATTGAAAGCAGAAGGGTAATGGAAATTAATGATTGTAATAACACAATTTTTAAATTTGGAAGTATAATTTCCATACAAATCTGTTTGACATATCATTGATATGAATATTATGACAGTGACATGGTTAGTTCAATTTTTTTAAATAAGATAAACTTGTAATAGCAAACTCATAAAAATAAACAAACTGAAAATTGTGTGTAGAAAAAAACTAATCTGTGTATTTACAAATTATCGCTGCAAACAAAATATTTTTTAAAATTAAATTTTCATGATATACATAATAAATTACCAACTATTATGTGTAATTTAAATCACAGTCAGATGTGCAATAAAAATCAGTCATATTGTAAAAATAGCAAGCAAAACAATATAATTGCCAGCACATTATATTTTCAAAAAAAAAAAAACAAGCTTCATTCCGTATTATATGGCCCTTACTGTCAACTACTTAAATTCAGCAGAGATTATTAGCATATATACTTGCTGAGATAAACTAAATCACACAGCATAAAGGTGAATCTGCACAACAATTTACCATAAATAGACATTTAAAGATGCCAAAAATTCAATAATGCAGAAATATTGATTTAATTTTTTCATTAACTTATCATTCTGTAATATTATAAACTTTAATTGTAAATAATAAATTATAGACATTTATATTAACTTAAAATTGTAATGCTTATTAAAATTGTAGTGTATTGTTTCTGTTTACAGGCATATTATAATTTCACTCAGTGCACTTGAGTCTGCATTTCTTTGCAAGTAAAATATTAACTTTTACCAGATTGAAGTGTGAAGCCACTAAATGGAAGTTTGTTAGTTAAAATCATATTAGTATTGACTCTAATATTATTTTTTTCTGTTATGACCATTAGTGTTAGAATCTTAATAATTTTCTTATTATTAACTATTAGTAGATTAATTAAACTATGAATTAACAATTTTTGTAAGTTATTTAATTAAGACTTATGTTTCTTTTTCATATAAATAATAGTTTTATTGAATGCCCTTTTCAATGTAAATTATTTTAGCACTGTCTCTGATAAAAAAATTCTTACTAAAAAGTATAATATTTAAATATTTCTCCTGACTACAATGAACAAGAAAATGAGAAATTGTTAACAGTTCTAGTCATAAGACTAAAATACACAAAATGCTTTTACTTTGCTTTATTTGAATAATTCAAAGAATTTGTAAGTTCCAGTGGTAATATTAATAATTATAATATTACTTCTTGTTTTCATATGGAATATTTTCTCAACCAATTAGAATAATAACTATCTCAGTTATTAATATAATTCATGTATGTTTTAAAAACAAGTGGTTAATATGTTAAGCCAAGAAACTTTAATTCACAAAGAAAGGTCATATCAGTTTAGCCAAAATAAAAGGACTATCTCCTCAGGGTAAAGATATAATGTCATTTATATTTTCACAATGGAGATCTTATAAAAAGAACAAGATTTATGATGTAAAATTGTTTGCAAGCAGATTTGAATAAGTATTATTTTGGTTTGTTAGTATGATCAGATAAATTTTAAAGAATTTTATATGTTGCTTATCCGAAGGTAACATTGAGATTTTGTAAACAGATGCACTTTTGTCTTCTAAACATGCTATACAGTAAACCAATTGTATATAATTGAAAAATGTTTAGCCTTCATATTAATCATGTAAAATGTATTAATTTTAAAACATCAAATGCCAAAAGCTAAAGTAGTCAATGTAATAAACTAAATACATTAATTCACAATTAAATCACTAATCAAAATGAAATTACAAATTCACTACCAACAGTTTCTCTGAAAGGTAGATCCCTCAAAGTGCAAAGTACACAGCACACAAATTATTCGATCTTTCCAGAATTCCAATTCACATTCTAATTACCTTTAATATCAAAGAATTTTTAAATAAGTAGTTTCAAAATCATAAATCTTTTATTAAACTAGATTCTTTAATTTTTCAAACCTTAGCCTGCTCAAACACAATCTTATAATCTATATTTCTTCTTCTTATCATTCATAATATCTATGATATCTTCCAATTCCCATGCTTTTCTATCTATCCATAAACCTTTCTACAAATTTCTCAATCTATTTTCTCTTTCCAAATCCTTTTTGGACATCTTTTTCTCTTTCCTGGTATTTAATATTTGTTTTTTGTAATCTTTCCTAAGTCATCCTCTATACATATCTATACTATTCCATATCTCTTGTTATGATGACATATACTATAATCCTTTCAATATTCAATATTTCTTAAATTCTTTTATTGCTACTTAAAGAGTTTTTCCTTGATCTATGGATCTTCATAAGTAAATGATTTTTGTATTATCAATTCCTTTTCCATTCTTTCTTTCAATGCCAATCTTCATTTCCATATGTAATGATATTTTTCATTATTGTATCATATATTCACTGTTTATAAATTTTTGATATATTCTGATGCCACAATATCTGATTTAAGATTTTTTTTTATCTAATATTTTTTTTTTCTTATAGCTTTGTTTCAAAAAAGAGAATTTTATAAGCATTACATTAGTATAAGCTATTTCAATCAATTGATTAAAGATATTTTGTTTAAAAGAAATCACAATAGTGATAATAATTACAAAATTGTTAATATATATAAAAATACAGTTTTGAATTCTTTGTCTTTTAAGTTTTAAAGAAAAATCATATAAAGTTTGGCAATAAGAAAATAGCATAGAGGAGAGCTCTACATTAAATAATTTATTGAATAATAAATAAGAGAAAATTGATAGAAATACCATCTTTGAAATTGTTTATACTGTTCTTTGTTTTTTCAAAAAAATATATATAGATCAAAGAAGTCTGAACTTAAAAAAAAGATATTTACAAAAGTAAAGAATAAATATTTTCGTTCTGCATTATAGCTCCCAGGAAAACTTGTAATCTCTACAAAGCACATTTCCAGATACTGGATAGGCTAATCAGTTGTATGGGTAGGTAAGAAATAAATATAACTGTATAGAAAACAATTCATCGAGAAAGAAACTCTGATATAAAATCTTGTGATTTATGAACACGGAATGCACAAAGTCTATAAGTGAAACTGAACAAATAAAGATTGATCTGGATATTAATAGTGTTTCAAAAGTTAAGCGAGCACTACAAGGAATCCGAGAAAATATATAACAATACAGAAAGCCATTAAATATTGATTAATTAAAATGAGTATATCCAAACATGAATGAAAAACAATATTAGGGTTTTATAATGTGAATGAAGTTGATCCTCTTAATATTAAAAATGAATTTCTTTGAACAAATAATGAAATTCTAAAAAATTGAATATCTAAATAAATTTTAATAAAAAAACAAGCAGAAAATGGAAAGACAGGACCATTAAAGAGGGTTCCATTTTGTTCAATTGAAAGTTTTTAGATGCATTAGTACTGATAAGAGTTAAAAAGTAATTATGTAATCATTTTATTAAAAGCAGATTTAAAAATATATTATTAGATGAGATAGCTATTACTTTATCTCTTATATAAAATAACTGTTTTAATGATTTTTTGTTATAAAAATTACATTAATACACCTGGGTCTCTTTTTACGTGGCCTTATTTAACACGATTTTGAAGTTACGCGATTCATGTTTCACCAGAAGTCGACCTCCGAAAATGCGTTATTACTTTAAATAAAAAATTTCGCGCACTTACGTTATACTGAAAGTAATAGCACATTATGGGAATTCGACTTTCATCTTAGTAATTTCAATATTTTCAGTGCTTTATAAAAGTAAGATTTTATGCAATAATGAAATTAAAATCATGATTTCCACATTTTATGTATACACACATTAAATTTTACAAGATTATAATGTAAATTTGTTCAAACATTGTGCGTGTTAATTTTGCATTTTAAATCACATTCTGTTTTTGCTTTGTAATCAATTATTATTTTCTTATTAATGACACTAATCATTAACGTGCTCTTAAATTCCAACAAGAGCTAAATGGTTGTATGTCGGGATATCGCGAGCTTCATAAACAATTAATAAAATCATCGTCTCAAAGATTAATTACTAATTACGTTGTCACCAGAAAATCATTAACACAACATGAGAGTGAAGTTGGTGCTAGTTGTATTTCCTCTTCAGAAGAATCTTACAGTTTGCAAACGAACCTGTTTATCGATAATAATTAAAATGTGTATAAAAAAATGTAAATTACTGTACTGTAAATTATGCATAAAAATATATTATTTTGAATAAAATTAAATATTATAGTTTAAAAAAGTTTGTCTTGTATCAATTTTTTTCAAATTTGAAATTTTTTATCAGTCATATTTTATTTCCTTATTTTTTTTTTTTTTGCGCGATTTCGTTTGTGCGTGTTTTCTGAGGAACCTATCTATCGCGTAAAATGAGACCCAGGTGTATAGACAATTCTGATAAATTGATTTATGTGTATTTTGTTTAATAGAAATTATAATAGTAATAATAATTCAGAAAATATTATCTTTTAAATTGTTTTCTTATAAGGTTTTAAGAAGTCATATGTTTGATAATAAGAAAATAGAACAAAGGATATACTTTACATAATTTATTGAATAACACTAAAAAGAAAATTGATAGGAATAGCATTTCTGGAGATATTTATACTATTTCTTTTTTTTTTTTTTTTTAAATTATATATCAGTAAAAATAATTTGAGCTTAAAGAAAAAAATGAAAGTTCATAAAAAGAGAGCAAACAATAAAATATTTTAATTCTGTATTCTTTATTCATGAAAAGAATATAGGCCATAAGATTTATATTTAAGCAGACTAAAGTTATCTTCTTTGAAACTAAATATCACACCATTAATTTATTTAAAAGTTCTTTTTAACATTAAAGGTAATTACAATGTGTGTTAGAATAATTAGAAGGTATATATTTGTCTTATTTTGAACTTAAAAAAAAAAACTGCTTTGAAAGGGAAACTATTAGCAGTGGATTTGTAATATAACTTTGGATAGTGATTTATTGTGAATGGGTATATTTTGTTAAACGTTACTGTATTTGAATGAAAATATACTTTTTTCAAATGCAAAAAATAAGTAACTGAAATGAGTTTATGTGACTAAATCAACACTGATAGCTACATCAAGAATTGTAATATAAATAAACATTTATCTAAATACAATTTAAGAGTTAACTATTTATTCCATTCCAGATATGCTGGCTATTTTGTAAACTTTGATAGATGCTAGATATAATATTTATTAAATTATTGTGAAAAGCATGGTTTTAATATACTTAATTTGAAATTTACTTTAATTAAAATATAGATTTTAGTAAAACAATAATTTCATTTGCATGTAAAATAACTATAAACATAAATTTAAATAAAAATATTTAAATAAAGCATCAAAACAGAAAACTTATTTTTGCAATTAAAACTGCTAAATATAAAAAAAAATTCTATACAAACAGTAAAATCAGTTAAAATATACATACTATATCATAAAATATTATAAAAAAAATCTTACAATGTTGTGCCTGGAGGAGGGCTGCGGGATGTGGAGCATCTTTTATACGGTAACGGTGAAGGACTTCTGGAAGGTGACCGTCGTCTTCTTATGGGTATTGGAGATGGTGAACGAGAACGAGTTTGAGAACTTGATCTGGATCTAAAAATAAATAAATATATATTTCTCATTAAAAGCAAAGTGAACAAATATTTTTTAAAATTACTAATTAATGATAATTTAGCATGTAACTGCAAGGGGAGAAGAGCTTGTTTTCATTTAATTAATATTATCAAAATGAAATTTAACTGGTTATGAAAAAATCTTTATAAATTACATAGTCAACTTTCTAAAGAACATTGTTAACCATTAACCAAACTAGCATTTACTAATAAAAAGATGGGGGGGGGGGGTTAGATGTCAGTATTTTCACTTGCTGATAGCAGCTAACTTATTTTGACAATTATATAGAAATATATCAAGCATGGCCAAACTAATAATTGAATTACATTTCTCTGAAACTAAACAAATACAGAAGTTAATATTTTTAATTATAATTCTCAGCATACTATGTATAACATAATTCATGAAGTCAACTCTTAAAAAGTTATAAACACATGCCTACCATTCATCAGTAATCATATCATTGTTTTCATCAACTTCTTCATGTTGTTTTTTATAATTTGTGATTGATATCGTAATTTTTGTTTTTATAACATGATTTATTTTGTTACCAAAAGCAAATCTATTTTTTGATATATTTCAATGATGTGAATATTTTTGTGCCATACAATAATAGTTGGGACATTTAAAACATAAATTCTTTCATTTTTTATAATATTAATTTTACATTTACCATTTTTCTCTTTTCTACTTTGAAATTTTACTCGACTTTAATAATATTGGTCATGTAATTGAAATAAAATTTTGCATATATTCCAGTAGCCACTTCTCCATTTGTACCAGTTGTAGCCAATTCTAAACAGATATAGTCTACCTGGTTTTCTAAAGAATCCTCTCCAAGTTTTTAATCTGGATGTCTTTCTTATGTTAAATAAATATAAAACTTAATTACCAAGTCACAAAATGTACGATGAAAATATAATTGTTATCCAAGTAGAACCTCAGAATAAATTTGAAAGAATTGTAGTAATCAAGAATGTGCACATCAAGAGTTTGAACTATCCTTTTAGATTAAAGCAATTGTACATAAACTGAAATTCTATTAGAATTCAAACTAGATTCTTAAGGTGAGAACATTTATATTGACTTATCTAACATAGTTTATAATTTTTTTATTATTAATTTTACTATATGTGGGGGAAAAAAGTATTATTATTTATGGCATTGTATATTTTATTGTTTAATATTTACTAATATTTGAAGAGTAATATTGTATTTCTCTCCTTCACTTAATATGTATTTGTAATTAACCAGACTAGAAGCTCACATTTCAATTTTAGTACTGTATAGAGAAGATAACTTGAGTTGCACTTGGTTATTCTTATTTATTGAAGATCTGTATATCAATATAGACTATCCCTTTTTACAAGCACAAAACATTTCATGTAGATTTTATGCTGATGGCTATCATAATAGAAAGGATACAATATGTATCTTACAATTATTCTATTTTAAAATTAATATCAACAACCAAGTAAATGCAAATGATTATTTTGTACCATATTCAATCTACTTTATTAAATTATTTGTTTTGATAATGTTTAAAGCTTTTGTATTTAGTTATATCTATTCTATATCCTAATTGAAATATACAATGTTGTGGGATGTGTGACCATCAGATATGAAGTTTCTAGCTGATGTATGATAATTAAATTACCGTCATATATAAAGCTAACATTATGGGACATGGCAATTCAAATAATGTACATCGGTTATGCAATAGTTACCATACAATCTCGATTATAGAGAGCAACCATCTGGTATCATCAATCATAAAATAAACCATTTTCATCTCATTATCCTAAGGATGATAAATAGAGATACTGTAATAATTTAACTTTTCAAAAATAAATAATTGAAAGAATGATAGTTTTGTCATTTAGGCAGATGTAGTTATAATTAAAGTCACCTAACAGAATCATTCTTATTTGTCCAGCTCATAACAATTGACTCCTTCAGTAGGTTAGCTTACAAAAGTACCCAAAAAGAAATCATTCACATGCATTTTGGATGCTAATTCCGACATTCTTTGTGGTTACAAAAGAATTTATGTAGTTATTTATTTCTTTATCAAGACATTTAGGCATTCCACTACATTCCACAGTTTAAATTTAGCAAGATTATATTTATCCCAGCCATGAACTGTTAGATACATTTATAAGGGGGGATCCAAAAATAAATGGAATCATTCTCTGATAAAAATGCCTGTTGTAGTACATGGTTCTTCCATTAGATACCTCTTACTGAGACTCTTCTGCATCAATCTGCCAAAAGACATCACCATGTAAAATGGTGGTATCACATAGCACATTTTTTTTGTAAAGTGTGTTTCATATATTGTTTGATTTTTGTAATGGCTGAAAAGTTGGAATAACATGAAAAATTCCTTCTTTTAGGAAAAACGGCACGGAAAACAGGTGCAATGCTTGAAACAGATTACAAGCAAGCCGCCCTGAGACAAACACAAGTTTATGAGTGGTTTAATAGAATTGTCAAATTCACCACGTCTCAAAAAAGCATGGTGAGTGAAGTTCAATGTCAAGACAATGCTGTTTTTTTTTTTTTTATGCAAACAGCATTGTTCACTCATAATTTGTTCATAACGACCAGTCATTTCAAACCTAGAAGTTCTGAAAAGTTTATCTGATGTAGTAAAACACAAACACCCCATTTTGTGGCAAAGTGAGGAGAGCAAACCTCACCATAACAATGTGTCAGTGTACAAAGCCTTAGTGTGAAAATTTTTTAATTAAATTCAGCATGACTCAGCTTATCTATCAGTCACATTTATTCAATCTTGCTCCATGCAACTTCTTTTTATTCTCTCAGATGATAAAATGCCTCAAAAATTTACTTCTGGACTACTTCAAAAAGTGAAAAACATGTTTAGACTGGTGCATTGCATTAACTGGACTATACTTTGAAAGGGATTCAATTTGTAATACCTAAAAATAAACATTTTTTTTATTACAAAATATTGTTGTTGTTTTTTTTTTTTGGATATCAAGCTTTCTAAGAAATGATATTTTTTATTATAAAATTTTTTTGATTATACTGAAATGAATGATAGCAATCAAATAAATTGAAAAAAAAAACAACAACTCTATAATCTACACTATTAGATTAGACTTGTGGGCAAGTGTTATTTTTTTAATTTGTTGTTACAGAGTATGTATATTGTTCCCTAGTAAGTCAATAAGTAAAGATGTGAAATGATACATTCAGTACTCTGAAGATAAATTATTAATTTTTCACTATTTTTTTAATATTATATTGCTAAACACAATATTTTATTTATTTTGAAACAAACTAAATTCTATTAATAATTAATATTTAGCATTGTAAAATATTAATATAAAATCTCCGAAAATAATTCTGAATATTTGTAGTATAATAATGCAGAATAATTTGTATTTTTGACAATATTTACCAGGGAGAGGTGAGTTATTTGTTGTTGGATGGCTTTGATCTGATTATGTAAATGATGCAGTAAATAGCATAAAAAAAAAGCTGCAGAAAAATAATAGGTAATCACTTCTGATATTAAAACAGAGTTGAGGAGAAATTTTGTAAATTTCTCAGCATTCATAATATTTTTTTAGTCCATGGCAGTTAGATAGTATCTAATTATTAAATCTAAATATTACAATTTTAATCTGAAATGGTCTCTGTAGGTGGTATATAGTGGAATGAATGACCTTCACATATGAAGTTTAACTGTGAATAGCAAAGAAGCAATGGATAGGATATTCCGTTAATCAAAGGCTATATATAGTTTTTGATACAACAGTTTGTTATCTTTTCTTTTCTACTTCAGTCACTTAAGTTTATATTAGGCTGTCATTGTGAACCTCTCATGCCATAGGTCATTTCTCTATGATAATAGTGTTTGTGCTACCACATTGCCATTTTTTAACTACATGCACAGCAATTTTGACTCCAACTTCCCTTTATCATTTTTAAATCAAGCCATCAAGAATTAAAAATATAATGAGGAGGACAGATTTAGTAGATTGTCAATTCTTAATTGTGATCTTGGCTTGAGGCATATGCAGTCATAAAAAAATAAGATGCTTATTTTTTATAACAATGAATTATACATATTAAATTTTAACAGCTATTAAATGTTAAAATTGCTATTTGGATTATCAAAATGGTCATATTACTGAGGCATGGAATTCTCTTAAAGGAATATCTTATTAATTATACATATGTGTAATACCAATATAAGTTGTGTAAAATCATCATTTTTAATTTTAATAACTTCAACTTTTTTTAAAACTTTGATATGTTATAACTGTGCAATTTACTTATCATCAAAAAAATGTTTAATAAATAATATTTGCTTTCCATAGTTAATTTTTCTATCAAATGTAAAAATTTTATTAATGCCTAATATGATTAACTGGCAATCTTTTTAAGAGATTTTCTTTCTTGTAAAAGTTAAAACATTAGTTATTAATAAAAACAATTGCAAAAACGTATATTTACTTGAAAACCATTAAACCAACAAAAAAAAAAAAATATTTAGAGGCTCTTTTTATATGCTTAACTTTTTTCAAATGTTGATGAAAATTCATAGAATTTAATGAATTCTTTTGATGCTTCATGAATAAATCATTTCGCAAAAAACTAAAAAAAAAATACACCCACATGAAATCATTCTTTATCAACATAAGAATGTTGATAGAGTATTTATTTCTAGGTTTTGAAATAACTAAGAACTCACCTTATACTCTATTACAGTACATTTAAATATGTTATACTATTTTTTGTAGTGTACTACATCATGAAATTTTTTTTTAAAAAAGGCAAACAAAATGAAGATATTGCAGGTAATTAGTAATATCTCATTCCATAATCAGTACTTTATAGAACAGTCAAAGAACTGCATGATTTTGTCATTTAACTATTAAGTTAACACAGTAAATGAAACCACTATTTGAATTGGAGATCTCTATTGGTTGCATCGCTGTATCACTTGCTAATTTACATGAAAGCATTATTTGCATGCAAATATTTATAAGGAAATTGGATACAACATATATATATATATAAGTTTTATTATTATCAAAATCATTTGGGATTTGAGAATACAAAAATTTAAGGAGAAAATGGAAATATAATGTTGACGCAATTAAAATTTTACATGTGAACTAAAATTTTCAATTGAAGAGAATGGCTATGCTTCCAAAAGTTTTTTTAATGACAATGAATTGAAACTAATAATTATTTGAAATGAATATCATTTTGCATTTACATTTTACATACACAAAAACTGCTTTTAAAGTTAAAGCATTAAAATATCACATAATACTACCAGAAATACTATCTATTGGTGGAATTGGTTAAAATGATAAAAAAAAAACAAAAACTGAAGCCCTTATTGGTTTATAGTGAAGCAATGGATCTGAAGTCCGATCCATGCTTCACAGCCTTCTATAAAATTAGTTAGTATTATAGACCTGAATTAAGTTTATAATCCAATATCAGCAGGGTTTTGCATTAAAGCTAAAATTAATTACGTTTATATAATTTGTATTTGCATTTAACTATTTCATTTTAAATAAATTCCATTTCAAGATTAAATTTCTGTTAATAAAAATTACTTGTCAAACCTATTAGTCAAACATATATATACGTCAAGCGTATATATATATAAGTTAATGCAAAATTCTGCTGAAATAAAATGCTTATTTTAAAAAAGCTTATTTTACTATAAAAAAATAAGAAGATATTTTTTTGTTAAAATCTTGTTAAAATATGCATATGATTTATTTTGAGATAAGCCCGCCAACATTTTCTAAAACAATGTATGTTTGTAATTAGTGAGCCCATTCAAGTCAAATTAAAGATGGCCTTCTCTTTCTTTTTTAATTAATAAAATTCAAAGTTTAAAGAAAGAAATTTAGAGTAAAAAAGTAAAAGTTATTTTTAGAAAATGTTACCTTGAAACAAAGGAGAGTGTGGGTGGGCTTATCAAGATCTACGATCATACAAACAATAGAAGATAGCTTACAAAAAAGTTATAAATAGGAGAGTGAACAAAAGAGAAGGCATTCAGATTTTCCTTTGTAAAATAGCATTCAGATTTTCCTTTTGGAAATAGCATTCAGTTTTCTCTTTGGAGAACTCTTTCAGATTTTGCTTGTTGAGATTTTATTCCAAAAAGTTATACAACTGTCGTCTTCGAAATCACGGAGAAGTTTGAACATGCTACAAGCTAAAAGTCATATGAATTTGATGGATTCTACTATGCTTGGCTAGGCAAAAAGCTTTGCCTATCACCAAGGTTCCTAAATGCCATAGTATCCACCCAATATAATCTGAACTCTGTGCCGTGTCTGTAGGACTTTTCGTAAAAGCATGCTACTTATTTCCACTTTCCTTGTCCGGACAAATACCTATCGCGGTCGGATCAAGCCACGAACACCGTAAAACATGACCAAGGAACCAAGACGGTAATCATATCTCTCCTCCATTGAACTATTTACTTTCTACTCTTTTGTTCATACCTTTCTTAATTGAATTATATTTTGAATTGTTTTATTTAATGATATTTGTAATGTAACCATTTTTATTAGACTAGTCTTAAATATATATATGTGTGATCATCTATCTATATATTTAACCCTTTTTCCTTCGCTATTCTTCATTACTAACATATATAAATATTTTGTATTCCAGTGCGGTTAAATTTAAAAGTTAATTTTTTTCATTTAAAATCTCTTTCCAATTTTATTTATGTTTCTAAATTCCATACGAGTAAGTTTCCTTTGTTTGCCAACTTGATCTCCATAACGCTTCTTTTGTCCGCCATTAGCTTATTACGTATATCTGATTTAGCTATATACCTGGGTCTCGTTTTATGCGATAGATAGGTTCCTCAGAAAACACGTGCAAACCAAATCGCGCAAAAATAGACGTAACTTACATTAAAAAGGGGGGGATGCGGTCTGTGATTTTTCAAAATTTGCGTAAAAGCAAAGCACCAACGTAAAATTACTTTAAAATTCGCGCAAAAAAAAATAAGGAAATAAAATATGACTAATAAAAAATTTTCAAATTTGAAAAAAATTGATACAAGACAAACTTTTTTTTAACTATAATATTTAATTTTATTCAAAATAATATATTTTTATGCATAATTTACAGGACAGTAATTTATATATTTTTTATACACGTTTTAATTATTATTGCTATTTGCCCCAAAACAAGTTCGTTTGCAAACTAGTAAAAAATCAGATTCTCATGTGATGTGATATGATGTATTTGGCTTCTCCTTAAACGAAGTCAAGAATATCTCAGCAATTATTCTCACAAGAGGAAATACAATTAGCGCCAAGTTCACTCTCATGTAGTATTAAGTTTTCTGTTGACGATGATTTTATTAATTGTTTATGAACTTAGACTTACTATAATAAAAAGACATTTATTCATCACTGCTGGGAAAAATTTAATTAACAACTAAAAATTAAATTCTTATTTTTGCCTTTAATTTTCAATTCCATTTAAAAATCAAATTTCGTTTTACGTCGCATTAATTTCAAGTCGCCCGTAAGTAATTTTTAAATTGTTAATTACAATTAAAAATCAGATTTTAATTTTTAATTGTGCCCACTGCTATTACTGACCTTTTAAAAATAAACTTGTGGACACTAAATGATTAATAATTGATTACGTTCTTTTTTAAAAAGCAAAAACAGAATGTGATTTAAAATGCAAAATTAACACGCACAATGTTTGAACAAATTTACATTACAATCTTGTAAATTTTAATGTGTGTATACATAAAATGTGGAAATCATGATTTTAATTTCATTATTGCATAAAACTTACTATTATAAAGCACTGAAAATATTGAAATTACTAAGATGAAAGTAGAATTCCAATAATGTAGCTATTACTTTCAATATAACGTAAGTGCGAGAAATTTATTATTTAAAGTAATAACGCATTATCGGAGGTCGACTTCCGGTAAAACACGAATCGCCTAACTTCAAAATCGTGTTAAATAAGTCCGCGTAAAAAGAGACCCAGGTGTATACATCTTGAATAATTTTTAAACTGTTTGTTTTTAGCGCAAAGCAATTAGAAAATGCTTTGCGAAAGATTTTTATTATTGTACTTTAACGAGGAGATTCGAGTTGACAATTTTATTAAAATTGGGAAGAAAAGACTTAGACATAAAATATTATATTGTTTAATCTGTTTTGATTATCTAATTAGTTTTTCATTAATTTAGGGGAATAGCGGAGGCCATTAAATCATTATTCATATATTAAAGTCATTAATTAAATATCTATTATTTAACTAAAAAGCTTCAGTTTTCTAATTTTATTTTAACGCTTTATTGTTACTTTTCCAATGATCCAGGCACGCAAAACACATATTTCATAATACTTTTACATACATTTAACTATTTAGCTCCGTAGGTGTTCCCATCCATGTCTCCCTCTGATGCTAAGCTTTGTGGCCGGATAAAAAAATAATTTATGCGTGTCTCAGATAATGTTGTTAGTTCGTAATTAGCCTCGAGAATAGGCGAACAGGGCAGAGGTCATAATATTCTTGATTTAATATCTCGTGTATGGGTGGCCTCGAGGTACTTTCACCTAGTATTTGAATTGGGTTAAACCAACATATATCATCTGGCTGTCACAATAGTGATGAGACTACTAGAAATCTGAAAAATATTTTCAGAATAGCATTGAAGTTGTATTTTTGATACATTGCACTACAATTATTCAATTCATGGTCAAGAAATAATCAGTGTTTTAAAACCCATAATTTATATTATATTTCAAAACTTAATAAAATAAATCTAACAAATGAAAACAACTTCGAAGATTTTTGTATAATTTTAATATTGTGAATAAATTTTTTGACTAAACTTGGGAGCTCATCACTTCATTATGAATAGATGCTTAAAAAGTTATATCCAAAATTGTCTAATCACATAACTAGTTAATGGTTTTCTTATGAACCTGGAAATCAAAACTTTTGCAAAAAATACAGGATTTCACAAAATAGAAAAAAGTCATGCCTAAAAGTTATCTGGAATCATGGTCTTTGACATTAATAAAGAACTAGAAAAAATGGATCAAATGATTTCCAATAAATTAAAAAATATATATCCTACACACTTCCACACATTTTTTTAAAATCAGATAAATAAAGATACAATAAAAACAAATGATCTCCGAGAAGCATTTTATGCTAAACCAGCACTCATCAGTTGGCCCTGATCACCATCTCTCATATATATCTCTATATATGAGAGATGATAACCTGGGCCAACTGATAAGTGCTAGTTCAGCATGGTCATTTGTCTTTTATTTCAGCTTTTATATGATTTTAAAAGAATGTGTGGAAGTGTGAAAGATATTTAATATATTTATAAAAATATTAACATGGGAAAGAGAAACGTGAATAATTTCATGTGTGTATATGCAAAAATTCCAGATTTATTAATCTTTAATCGAAGTTTAAATCTGTGTGAGAGGCAATCTCTAGTTTAGTTAATGATAATCCTTACTGTATTTATCTAAAATGGATGGTGTCAAAGTTGTGAGTGAAGTGAGTTTGACACATGCACATCAGAATATAACAATGAACTAAAAACTAAGAAAGCCAATAGAACTAGGTAGCGACCAAAAGCAGAACTGATCATTAAAAATTTGTGGGATTTTTTTTAAATCATCTAAAAAATGATTAAAACGATCCATTTTCTGAATGATATTCTAAAAAAAATATGTCTATATATAAAATCAAGAACATGAATTTCAATTAAGATTCTTTTTATTAAGTCTTGATCTGTACAATACTATATTTAACAGTAAGCCCTTTATCTTGTATCAAAGTCAATCTATTCATCAGATAAAAATAACCAAATGATAAATAAGTTGTCATTGATATAAAAAAATGGGTGTTGTTTGCAAATTCATTTAGATGATTCTTTAACTTGTGAATGATCATAGTAATTTTTCAGATTTCCATATTCCATGAATAGATTTACATTGGCAGCATTACATATTAATAAGTGTAATATCCACACTTACGACTGTGCCAAGGTTATAACTGCAAGTCATACTGTGCGGTCAGCAAATAACGTTATACAATTCCCACGCTGTTCTTTTCCAACGAAGCTCTCCAACGAATTGGTCTGCCACGAAGCTCTCCAAATGAATTGGTCTGCAACGAAGCTCTCCAATGAATTGGTCTGCAACGAAGCTCAGCCACGGATGCTCTCCCACGAATGGTCTGCACCGACTGCTCTCCAATGAATGGTCTGCAAGCGGATGCTCTCCAAACACATGGTCTGCAACTTGCTACTGCGTGACTGCTCTCTATATTACACTGCCTCGATGTTACCCAGTCTTCTTATTGCTCTCTGACAACTGCAACGATCAATCAATGCACTGATCAATAAGGTAACATCTCTTATCTAGAAACATTTGTAATTAGCAAATATTTCTAGGAATTGTCGATCGCCATTACGTCAATGCACTAATTAAATTCCTCAGCTATCAGAGCGCGATCTAAAAACAGCCTTACAAATAAATTCTAGTTTTTCTGGAGTGCACAAAAATGTCTGCCATTTTTACAAACACTACAATAAGCTGTAATTTATTTATGGCCTTCTACAAATTATTCACTAGATGCTAATGATTTTTGATGAAAGATAGAAAGTAATACTGTCAAATGTATTTTTTAATTGCAATGATTATTGCCACGGAATTAATTATGGTTGACATACTGTATCGGTCGGTCACTACCTCCTCGCAGGTTATTTAGTATCAGAATGGATAAATTACTTGAACCTCATGTGCTAAATGACAAGACTAGTCTATTTATATAAACATGTGTTATTTCACATTTCAATATTAAAATAATATTACTCCATTATTTCTCAATTTTATTTAATGAAGATAACAACTAATGTTATTTTAATTATATTTCCCAATCAACTTACATGTACCTAATATTATACGGAACCTAATTTCATGTTTCAACTCCCTCAAGGCATATTTATAAGTGCTGACATTGATCATCAGCTTTAAGTACCAATTCCTATGCAATAAGTAAAGAAATATGCAATGAGAGGAGAGGACATATAAAGAAAATATGAATAGATTTCCTGTATAGCAATCCATTATACTAGCTAAGCATTATCTATGCAAAATAATAACTTTCGGGGGAATGCTATGTAAACTTCATTAGAAATAGACACAGAACATTATTAATTTTATTAATATTCATTTATTATTTTTTTTTATAAATAATTTAATGAAAATATTGGACCGCTAATTAGGTAATTTTAAAAACAAATCAATTTATTTTAGAGAAACAAAATAATAATAATAGATCACAAAATTGATCCTTTCTCCCATAACATATTATAAATTTCCCTCACCAAATATGAATAACAAATATTCAAAAAAAAAAAAAAAATACTAACAACCCCATAATACAAAATAAGAAAAGCTATCTATATAATTAATCCTATAGGGTTCCATTTTGCCATTACTTGACTATGGGTTAAATCTAAACTTTATACATTTAATTAATTATATACCCAGTTCCCTTTATTTATTTGACTTTCGCATTTAGATATCTGTGAATCATTATATACCTGTACACACATGGATGTGCCTTTTCACATTCATTAATAAGAAACAAAAAACATCAAGTCAAAAGTTCATAATTGGTCCTAAAATTAATATTACAAAAACATTAAAATTACGGTTGAACTAAAACAAAAAAAGTAAAAAAAATTGTTTACCTTAATTCCCGGGAATATAACAATAAAATAAATAAGTTTACTGATATGTGTAAATTTAAAGTCTATCTTGTCCTCTGTTATATTCTCATCGAACTTTCTAGCACAGGTAATCCACAGAAATATTTTTATGGGAAACTGTTTGGCAAATCTATGATCCTGCAGCAGACAGATGGCAATAGAAACAACATGAATACATGGTTTTTGTGGATGACGAGTCTGGTATACTCAAGTGATCTTTACTCCATAGTTTTGTTAGTGTGTACTTAAGATTGCACATTTCATGCATGATACATTTTGTAGCACTCAGACTACATATTTCAATATTTTCCATTTCTAATCAGCCACCCCGGTTAAACTCTTTCCAAAACTCCAGGTCCCTTAAGCTTTTACTTTTAAAATTCGTTTTAAAACCACATGATGAGCAATTGAGGCAATCTCCAGTCTAATCAAACTGGATATAAGATAACTATTCAAAGACAAGCTTTTCTTTTTATAAGTCTTTTTCACAAAAGAAAATGCTGACTCATTAAATGTCCCCCCCCCCTATTATCTTCACTTCAATCTTGTACTAAAAAAAATTTCCATTCTATTCAGATGATCTTTAAATAACCTGTAATTAAAATTTTTCTAATAATTCCGACTAAACAAAAAATATAATCAATCCATTCTTGGGTATTTATATGCCTATAACTTATTAACATTCCACATACTATTTAACAAAAAAAATTCTTATGTAATTATCAGTACTGATTACTTTTCTAAAAATAATAAATTAAAAGAAAAAATTGCATTATCTTTTCTTTTTCTCTCTGTTTAAAAAAAACGATCATTTTGTTTTACGTTAATATAAAAAATTTTTTTAATATATATTGCATATATACCTCTTTTGAGATCCACAAACACATTAATACTTATATAACCCCTTTTTCCATTTCTCATTTATAAAGGTTTATTCATCTTACTTATTGCAACTATTGTGAAGGGATTCAAATGTTAGTCCCCATCACAACATATACAGAGAGTAATTAATAAAACTATGATATATTTTATTACAAAAAATATATAAGTATGAAAAGTTCTCCATCTAAAAACAGAAAAAGTAACAAACCTATAAAATATTATGACTAACTCTCTTAACACAATGTAATCTAAAAGCTTAATTTTAAAGTTACACAACAAATTTTAAAGAGCCTCTGAAACATTAAGATGCATAAGAAAATGAATAATGCTGCAATTATGTAATCAATATTTAAAATAATATCTAGTTTGTTTTAAATTAATTAAAAAAAGTTGACCCAGTTGTATTTAATTTAAAATTTTTCAAATGTTGATATACTTGCAAGGAAATTGGTGCTGACCCCAAGTACTGGAAAAAAAATGTAGCTGGAATTCATCAAACCTTCCAATGAAAATCATAAGATAGTCGTGAATTATAGATGCCTAGATAACTTTAAACCATCTGTGATATACTATACAAGATATACATATTGTCTAGTTATAATTTAAGATTTTATAGATCAAAAATTAACAAACCATTGATTGTAACCTTTTTAATGATTTACTTCTTAGTAAAAAATATGAAAGTGCACAATGTTTTACATTACCCTTTATAGAAAACCAAGAAATATATCATTAGTTAAAATTTTCAATGTATTTATGAAGGTTATCTAAATTTTAGCAATTACTTTACATTACCTGGAATTATCAGGACCACTATATCGTCGTCGTCTTCTGGGAGATGGAGTTCCAGATCTTGATCGTGACTGAGAACGTGAAGTAGATTGACGATCAGATTGTGAAGCAGATCTTGATTGTGAAGGAGATCTTCTTGAGGGAGGAGATCTTCTTACAGGTGAAGGAGATTGTTTTATAGGTGGTGAAGGAGATCTTCTTACTGGTGAAGGAGATCTTCTTATTGGTGAAGGAGATCTTCTAACAGGTGAAGGGGTTCTTTTAGATTGTGAAGGAGATCTTGTTTGATCTCTTTGATTTAATCTTTCTTCGAGTCGTCGTTTGGCTGCTTGTTTAGCTTTAAAAAATTCATATAATCCCAGCTGTTCCCAACCTTCACTGCTAAAAAAGCCAAAACATAAAAAAATAAATACTACTAAAAATTATTTTATATTTATCAATAATGACTTACACAATACACATATAATATGTATATTTATATGTGCTCAAAACAATTTGTAATTATATGTTGGATTATTTCCATCATGTATTTTAATTGCTAAATGTTTTTAGAAAAATTCAAACTTCAGTTGTATTTTTCCAAATATATTTTAGCTGTCAAAAACAACACACAGATTAGACAAACATGCTCATAATAAGTTATATACAAGTTATACTATGTCTGTATGGAAAGAGCAAAAAAAAAAAACAACCCAGGTAACAAAGTATTATGATCAAGTGATAAAACTTCATCCTCTTTTTCTATATAAAGAATTATGAAATCAAAAAAATTGACAATAATTTATATGTATTTGCTGATCTCTTTTTTTTTTTTATTCTTTAATAAAGATAAAAAATTAATTTTTGAATGAATTCCAAAATTTAATATTCTTTATACAGTTAGTTACAAAGTCAAAAGGTGAATTATTATAAGGCTTCAATCTTTTTTTAACAAGGGGGAAAAAAAAGGTGCTTCAAAAATATTACCAATGAAAATTTCAAAGCAGAATGCTATCACAAGATTATTTTAAACTTTTATTTTTAACAGACAATGAAGACATTTGATAATGTTTAATTATCAATTTAATTCACCTAATTAAAATTATCAGCTTCATAACTTACAAGTTTCTAATCTCTAGATGTCATTATAATTGTCTTATTAAATATCAATTACACATTACAAAGTATTAGAGATGTTAAATATACACTTTAATTAAATTTAAAGATGGAACATATCATAAAACTTCATAAATTATAAGATTAGAATGATTAACTTTAAAATGAACACACTTTCATACCTTTTCTATAAATAAATATATTATAAATTTATGTTAAACATTCACAATATCTTTTAAATGACAACTGTTAATTTTAAATGCAAGTGACACTCAGAATTAAATAAAGTATGTGGCAAAATAAAATTGTTTTTTAGCTTAATGAAGCTCACTATGAAATAACTAAATCAACCAGCATGTGCAAGATGTTGCAGAAAACTTTTTCTCACTTGTTTATCGAATATCATTCTCATATTTATAAGTTTCATTATTAATTTACTTCTCTTACCTATTTGTTTGTGCCATTGTAAAGATGCAGTATTCTTTTTGTAAATTTCTTTATGTACATACTACATAATAATTTTAGCCACGAGTCAAAAAAATGGAATGAAAGCACTTTATGTGATCACCAGAAAAAAAAAAGATTTCTAACCAAGAAAACAGTAAAACTATCGAGAGATCAAAGTCCATATTATGGAATTCGTTTTTAAAAAATAAGGAAGAAATAAAAAATATTTAGATTGTGAAATAATTATATTTATAAAGCACATATTCGTTACTTAAAGTAATATTTATTAAAGCTATAACCTTAAGACTACGCACCTGAAAAAATGACAGTAGAGACCTCTGCAAATCTTTAACATAAGATTTATTTAAAAGAAAAAAGTGGCCGTTTTTTCAGGCGCATAGTCTTAAGGTTATAGCCTTAATAAATATTACTTTAGATTGTGAAAGGAAATTCCAGATTAAACAATTTGTTTTGTAATACTTTGAACAAATATAGATTAACAAAAGTAAATATGAAAGGAGATAGCATCAATGCAAATTTTTTATGCTATTAAAAGTTCAATTTTAGTTATGACTAGACGTTAAATAAAAAAATTTAATGTATTTTTACACTTTTGATATTATATTTTTCATGTTCAAATTGTTGTATTAAAGAGTAATTTTGCTGTAGGCTGTGGAATGGATTATTCTGAAATGCATGCATTTCAAAGAACTCTTGAATAAGTAAACCATTTAGCTAATGTACTTCTGGAAGCAATTATGTACATTGCATAAAATTACATTTTACGTGTAAAAGCTTTTTATTTCACAAAATAATGTTATGCATCTATGCTTGAAAAACATTGTAAAGATACTACTTTATTTTTATGCATATAGTAAAATTAATTGATATCATACAGATTTAGTTAAAACATTAGAATATTTTCTTTCAGTTTAGTAGATATATTTTGTGTAAAGCATACATGAAATGCTTGTGTTGTGGTAGTAGAAAACTCAAGAACTAAAGTTCTATGAATTCTCAGCTGAATAAAGTAAGTAAAATTTTTGGTCAATCGACTAGAATTTTGTACTCAACCTGCCATTTCAATGACCATTTTAGTAAATAATCATATAATTATTATTATGACATCATGTCAGAAGAGTTACATTTTTTCACTAAAATTGATAAAGACTTGCAGGAATAGGCAACTTTTTTAGTCAGTGGTCCAAATGAAATTTTCTTACCATGATAAAGACCAGAATAGATTGAACAATTTAATAAAAATTCAGAATCTAAAAAATGTTAAATTACTTGAAATACCAAATTATTAAAAATATTTAAAAAAATTGTAAAGATACTTACTGGTTAGACCTGCTGTGATGAAAGTCATCGGCACAAACAAATGTGAAAATAAATAGTTTTTTAACTGAATATTATATAATGTTCCAATCAGAAGAAAGATGTTACTAAAAATGTTGGTTTCACTACAAATTTTACGATTTAAAAAATGCTGGGATAACTAAACGATCATCTGGAAAAAGTAAGGTGTACACGTGGTAGTGTCCAGCTTTAATTCCTGCTGAGTGAATTTTTTTGACCATTTTTATTCAACGAAATGATTGATTAAAATTGGGAACTGCCCGCTATCGAGGACAATGCAGCCACTACTTTCAAAAGATAGTGAGTGATAGACTGGAATAATAATCTGCAAGAAGTTTGTGTGTGCAGCATGTCATTCTAGAAAAAGAACAAAATCCTACAAAAATTATGACTTGCAAGCTGCCGGATACAAACATTCTCACGTAAATCATAGCTACGCTTTTGTTTGCAGTTTGCAAATCAAAAAAACTTCAGTCCACCCCAATGATGGTAAGAAACAATCTTTTTTCTTCTTTTGTTTTTTATTGGAATAAATGTATATTGCTAAAAGTTTAATTGTTGCAACATGTTTATTTCCTGTAAATAAGTTATAGGTTGCCATTTTGTATGAAATAAGGTTAGTTCTTTTCATTTTTGCAAATCACTCAATTCACTTCAAAAATGTAAATATATATTTGTTTATTTCCACTAAATAAAGTTATATGCAGTCACAATTTTGTAATAAATAAAGTTATTTATTGTCATTCATAAAAATTGATGGATTAAGTTTGTCAGAAGATCCCATGCTTGCATTATTTTATGTGATCGCAAGGTTCGAAAGTTATCGCCAGACTAAATACAAAATTTGATGACCTAAATAGGAATCACTTATAAATAAAAACTAAAATTTTTGACAAACATTTTTATTGTCTAGTCTCCTAATAATTCATTAGGTATGAATTTTACCTATTTACGCAGTGGGCTGGGATTGACATCATTGCAGGCCGCACGTGACTCATGGTTGGCCACCCCTGCTTTAGAGAAATTAGTTTAATGTAGAATCTTATAATAAAAAATCTTACTTAAAAAAAATTGTAATGGCAGCATGGATAAAATAAACTTATTTTTGAATAAACCCTTCCTTCATATCTGTGGCATTTGGTTCCAAGAATTGTTAGGGGTAATGAAGTGTGCAGCATGTAGTCAATTTTCCAAAATATGCATTTTAAATAAAAATATATTCATGAATTAAAACATATATATATATATGTTTTTCATATTCTCATGTATATTATAGGCAGATCATAAACTGTTATAATTACATATCAAGATAATACTAATAATCCATATCAGCTATGTACATATAAAAGAGGGTATATATCTTATATATATGGAATAACAAAATGATAATATCAATATATATAAAATATATCAGTGATCTTGGAAAAAATTCATTATTAAAGATCTATAAAGTAATTAAACATTATTGCAGTGAGCTACCTGTTTTATTTTAGTCTAATAGTTAACCTGAAATCACTGGAGGTAAAAAAAAATTGTTTCTTTACATTATAAATGATGAACAATGGCATTTTAATTGGTCAAAAACACCTTCTGACATGTTATTTTTATTACAATAAATTGTTTTGATTTATTAATTATTGCTTTTAAAAATGTTTGTTTCTACATAAAAAAAAGAAGTTATGCTGTTTCTTCAACTTGTAGCATTCAAGAATTAAAAATTTTTATTTTTTGTAGTGTTGCACAAGTAAATTTGTTTTCCTGGGTATTTTTCAAGTAGCATTTAGGTTTATTACTATTTGCTAAAACATGTAATTTCTTTTCAATACTTTTATTAAAATTCTACATTATAGTTATAGTATTGGCCAATAGATGGCAGCAATAACTTTTTGTTTGAATAATTGGAGGGAAAATTTGACTGATGATCTTAAGGAAGAAGATAGATCTGGAATGGTACAGAAGACTTGCTTATTGACAGATGTCTCTTTTTTTTCATGCTATATCATCATCATTTTCAGCCATTATCGAACCACTGCAGGATGAAGGTCTCTTAGGAAAGAATAAATTGTTAAAATTGTGTATTTGAATATGCAAGGTGGTAGGAGACCAGAAAAGTGGCTGGAATTAAACAAAGCAATTGAAAATGAAGAGCTTGAGATATTAGCAGTAGTGGAAACACATCTAAAAGAAGAAAATATTTTGGAAGATTTGGTATGGCAGAGCATAAATAGAAAAGAGAAAGAAAAAAGAATGGTGGTATAGGTGCTATATCAAAAAAATATTTAAATACTGTTAAATACCAAGAACATTTGTGGTTTGAAATAAGGTTGAGAAGACAAGAATGGATGGTGGCTATAGTTTATATAGCTAATGGAGAAAATCAAACTATAATGGAGTGGAACAGTAGCATATATGAATGCCTAGTTAAGAATATACAGAGTTTTAAAGAAAAGGGAAAAAGAATAATGGTTATAGAAGATATGAATAGGCATATTTTAGAAATTGATGATGTAAATAATAAGAATGGATAGCTTTTGAAGAAATTTTGTCAGAAAATGAATTTGAGCATTGAAAATTTATCAAATATTTATGAGAGATAATTCACATGGTCTAGAAATATATTCCACACAATAGATTATGTATTGGTAAAAAAAGAGGGAATGAATAAAGTATGAAAAATGAAGATGTTTGATAATGAAGAGAGAGTATGTAATAGTGACCATAATTTCTTTGTAATCGAAATAGTTAATAATGTGACGGAGAATAGAAATAAAAGTAGAAACAATAGTAAAAGATGTGGATGGAAAGTGAATGATAAAAATAAGTTGGAAGAGTATAAAATCCAAGTTGAAGAAACCATTGAAGAGTTGGTTGGGGATGAGTATAAGGACTGGTCTGATGAAATAGAAAAGGTGGCAAATAGGGTTTTAGGTGAGAATATTCAGAAGAATAAATGTAATAAAAAAAATGAGAGTTAGTAAAAGTGTAAAAGAGAGGCATGCAGAGAATATAAGTGTGCTATTAAGAACAAAGAAAGTGAAAAAGATATTAATGCTAAATGGGAAAAGTACTTAGAAAAAAAGAAGTTAGCTAAAATAAATAATTATATAGAGAGAATGAAATTGATATTAATAAAAGTGGAAGAGATGGAGTAAAAAATCTTGGAATTACATTAAAAGGAAAAATGTAGAGGAGAAAGAGTATTACTAGATGATGAGGGAATAAAGTGTAGCTCTAGAGAAGAATTAGAGAGAATCTTGAATAGGTATGTAGTGGATATAGAAAAGATGTTAGATGTGAAGGACAGAGGGATAGAAAATATGGAAGCATATAATAATGGGAATGTTAGGTTGACAGAAAATGAACTGAACGAGGCAGGGAAGAAATTGAAAAGGCAAGAGGTTTAGATGGATGGGCAGCAGAGATTGTAATGAATTTAGGGCATAGGACAAAGTGAAGCTATTATCATGTTTTAATAAAATGGCACAGAAGTTTTTCCAGGTAGTTGGAGTAATACAAGAGTAAGATTATTATTTAAAGGAAAGGATAATAGAAAGTTAAACAATTATAGACCGATAGCGGTAACATCAGTTTTATGTAAAGTTTTTTCATATATGGTGGCTGGAAGAGTTGCAAAATGGATGAAAGAAAATAATGTAGTGGGGGAAATGCAAGGTTTTAGGTCAGATAGGCATATAGGAGATAGTTTATTTGTAATTACACAACTTATGGATATGAGTAAATATTCAGGTCGACAGTTATATATGAGTTTTATAGATGTAGAGAAGGCATATGATAGAGTAAATAGAAATAGATTATTGATAAGTTTAGCAAATTTGGGAATGGATGAAACTTTAGTGGATATTATTAAGAAATTATATGAAAATAATTACTATACATATCAATCAGGGGATATAGAATGAGATAAAGTTAAAAATGTGGTGGAACTAAGGCAAGGATGACCTATGTCACCTATTTTGTTTTTGTTGTATTTGAACAAAATGGAGAGAGCAATAGAAGTATTAAAAAGAGGGGTATAGGTACCGTTAATAGGTGGCAAGGGAGTATATACTTTGCCAGGTCTTTTTTTTTTGCCGATGATGTCTTTTTGTATGCAGAAAAAAGAGAAAATATGGAAGCTATGCTGAGGACATGTACAAGGGTTGGTAGAGATGAATACTGAGGAAAGAGAAGACAGAATTTTTATTGAGGTATATAAAATTAAGGGTGGTGAATAGATATAGTTATTTGGGAATCATCTTGAGTAATCAGAAAAATTGCTTGGATAAATGGGAGAAAAAATTGATAAATGAAGCAAAGAAAAAAAAAAGGATTTGATAAAGAAATTAACAGTGTTTTCATATAATAAATATGATGTAGCTAGAATTGTATGGCAGGGAGTGGCAGTAGCAGGGTTTATATATGGCAATGATGTATGTGTTAGTAAAGGGGTAGTAGATTATTTAGAAAAAATACAAAGAGAAGTAGGAAGACATGCATTAGATGCAGATGTGTGGATAGCAAAGGAGGCAATTCAAGGAGAAATGGGATGGTCAAATTTTTATATGAGAGATGCAAAAAGCAAAATGAAAATGTTTGGTAGATTGCAGTTTATGGATAATAAACGAATAGCCAAAATAGTGTTTAATTGGGTTATGAGTAAAGGGCAGGCAACAAGATGGGTGAGAAGGTTTATGCGGTATGCAGAAATTTGGATAAAGAATTTCTATCAGTATACTAGTACAAGAGGTGGGATAATTGTGTTAGGAGGATTGTTGAGTGTTATAGTGGTAAGGAATGGGATAGAAGAATAGATGCATTAATAAAGAATAGGAAGTTGGAGAACTAGTATGGAGAGTGAAGAGTTTGAATATATGTAGAAGTAAACGGAACATTGGGTGTGAGTTAATTTATGATAATAGCAAGGAAAGTAATCTACTGTTTAAGGCTCGAACAGGATCTTTAGCAACAAGGGAATATACACGTAAATGGAAACATATGGATGATTTAGACTGCAAGTTGTGTAAGGAAGGCATAGAAAATATTAGACAACTATTGATTCAATGTAAATGCTTGAAAGCAGAAAGCGTACAAATAATGAAGTTATGGAAGACTAAATATAAACAAAGTGATTATACAGTTAAGTGGGTTATTGGTTTTTATGCTGGATTTGGGAACAGATAAGGGGGATTTAGATATAAAGGCCATGGAGTTGACAAAGATTATGTTGTAGAAATGGGATGGAGCAGGATATGGAGAAACTTAGGGAGGTTTCTCTGGACATAGTTGCTGAGAGATTCCTTACTCCATTTAAGGAGAAGTCACAGTGCATCACATCACAGTAAATAAATGCTTGAAAGCAGAAAGGATACAAATAATGAAGTTATGGAAGGCTAAATATAAACAAAGTGATTATATAGAAAGTGGGTTATCAGATTTTTATGCTGGGTTTCAGATAGGATAAGGGGGATTTAGATATGAAGGCCATGGGATGGAGCAGGATATGGGGAAACTTAGGGTGGGGAATAGAAAGGGAAGGTAAAGTGGCTATCAGATTTCTCTGGACATAGTTGCTGAGAGATTCTTGACTCCATATAAGGAGAAGTCACAGTGCATCATATCACATCAAACCGTTACAATTAAAGTTAAAAATGGAGTGGGACTAAGGCAAAAATGCTCTATCATCTATTTTGTTTTTGTTATATTTGAAAGAAATGGAAAACAATAGAAAGACTAGAAAGAGGGGTAGAGATATCATTAATAGTTGGCAAAGGAGTATATACATTATCAGGTCTTTTATTTGGGGATATGTTCTTGTGCACAGAAAGTATGAAAGTTATAATGAAGACATGCGCAAGAATGGATAAAGAATTCAGGATTAAATTTAGTGAAGAAAAATCAAAAATAATGATAAATATTGGGGGAAAAGAAGAGAAAAATTTTATTGGAGGATATACAATTAAATATGGTGAAGAAATATAACTATTTAGGAATTGTCTTAAGTAATCAGAGAAATTGCTTGATAAATGAAGCAAAGAAAAGAAAGGGACTGATAAAGAAATTAATAGCGTTTTCATATAATAAATATAATGTAGATAGAATTGTATGGAAGGGAGTAGCAGTAAGAGGGTTAAATTACTTAGAAAAAGTACAAAGAGAAGTAGGAAGACATGTATTAGATGCAATGTGTGGACGGCAAAGGAGGCAATTCAGGAAGAAATGGGATGGTCAAAGTTTTTATATGAGAGATGAAAAAAACAAAATGAAAATATTCGGTAGATTGCAATTTATGGATAATATGAGAATAGCCAAATAGTATTTAATTGGGTTATGAATAAAGGACAAGTAATAAGATGGGTGGTAGTATGGTATGCAGAAGATTTAGATAAAGGATTTATGGAAGTATACTTATACGAAAGGTGGGATGGTTGTGTTAGAAGAATTGTTGAGTGTTATAGTGGCAAGGAATGGGATAAAAACTAGGGAGTTAGATAGATGGAGAACAAGGATGGAGAGTAAAAAGAGTTTAAATATATATAGAAGTAAACAGAATATTGGGTGCATTAATTTATGATAATAGCAAGGAAAGTAGTTTATATTTAAGGTTCGAACAGGATCTTTAGCAACAAGAGAATATAAACATAAATGAAAAATATGTGAGTTAGTCTGCAAGTTATATAAAGAAGGCATAGAAAATATTGGGCATCTGTTAATTGAGTGCAGAAAGGGTACAAATAATAAAATTGTGGGAGAATAAATATAAACTAAGTGATTATACAGAAAGTGGGTTCATGGTCTTTATGCTGGATTTGGAAAAAGACAAGGGGGATCTAAATATGAAGGCTATGGAGTGGACAAAGATAATGTTGTGGAAATGTGATGGAGCAGGGCAGAGAAGAATATAGGAAAAACTTAGGGTAGGAAATGGAAAGTAAGATCGCTAACAGATTTCTCTGGGCATAGTGGCTGAGAGATTCCAGACTTCGATAAAAGAGTAGCCATATCATATCAATAACATTTGCTTAACCTTTTAACCACATATTAATAAGTATACTTGCCATTAAGTAAAATCTCAGATTTTTAATATACCATGGATATAGTCCTATGTATGGCCGACTCTCACAAATTTTATTTATTTATAGAGCTATTTTTAGCTTTATAACTGAATCATACACATATATCTAAAATGGGATTATTATAACAAATACACTTTCATTATCATGTTAATTGTAGAGAATGGACACTTTAGGCCGGAATACTTTTTTAATAACAATTCTAACTTCATTAAAACTGAGGTCCTTTTGAATTTGACCTCAAATTTAAAAAACAAAACCATGAATAAATTCACCATATAGATATAGTACATTTTAACTATTCAAACTACTGATCTAAGTCCTAACACACATAAAATATGATTCAGTTTTTAATTTAATTACACTGTTTATAATGCAGATTTCTTTTCTACTAGTGCTCTTTATTTCTAATACTTGGACACTTCAAGTTAAATATTTTCACACATGTGCACATTTCTTATATTTAAAATGACTATTGCCTATTTCTCTAATTTACATATTCGCTGATAATTCCAACATGAAAGAAAATCTTTTTTTTAATGCAGAGAAAATTTTTTAATTAATCTTAAATACATAAAGAAAAGAATGAAACAAATTTTGCACTCTAGTTGCTTTATCATAGCTAGAATACATGTTTACATTAAACACTGAATTTATTTTAAAAAAATATTTGCTTTCTCTTTTAATCAATCAATTAAATAGTTTATACCTAATAAAATGCAACTAGCTACAATTAATATACTTTAAAATATCAGTCTAATCGATAAACATTTTTTTTTGTGACTTATGTATGAATATCAAACTGCAGCATAAAGTTTTGTAGCTGGGATTACAGTTAGTTGTGAGGATTTCTATGTGGGTTAATATTTCTCTCTTAATCTTAATGGCATGCATTAATTGAGTTATTTTATTATTAAGTTTCTTTTCCAAATCACTATATTGTCTTTTAGCAATTTCCTAGACAGATAGAAATTCTTTTCCTCTGACATAGTTCTGCCTAAAGTGAGTTCTTGGAATTATTTAATGTTTAGCCATTTTTTCTTCATGTAGAGTCCCTTTGAAATAGCTTATCAGATTCATAAGTATAGATCTAGGTTAAACTTCAGGCAGCCAGTGGTTTGCCTTTTCTTAGCTGATTATAATCATAATGATATAACGTAGAATGAAGCACAAATAAAGCATCCAGACAATTAATTTAAAAAAAACCTTGGTTATATCTACTATTGACCTCTTCTTTTCAATGCCTTGATGGCCACTTTTTTTTTACTTGACGAGGTTATTTTAATTACATTTAAATTTCAAAATACCATAATTAATTGATTTTGTTTTTGAATCACTTATCTCCAAACTCAAAATGTAACTTACTTATTTTTAATCTATTTTCTTTAATATTAATTTATCTAATGTTGTTTTTGTAGTAAATAACTCATTCAAACATGAATTAAAACATACATTTTTTTTATTATATTTTTCTAATTCTCAATTTTTAATGTTTGATAAAAGAATTAGCTACTGTTTTAACCTATTTTATTGTTTAGTTTCTTTTAAATTTAATCACTTATAATAAAACCTATTACATTATTTATGCTTATTATAAAATCTTATTTTTAATAATCTATTCTAAAATTTCAATATTACTATTACTTTTAATAATTTCGTCTAAAATTTCATGGCTGCTATTATCATTATTGCTTTCAATAATTTATTCTAAGGTATTTGTATTATTTTATATAACTTTCTTTAAGATTTTTATAATGTAATTTTTGTTAACTATCCTCACAACAAATTGCCACATAGAAGGTCACATGGCTGACCATGAAATGAATAAGACATTATATCACAATAGTGATAACATGCCAAAGAAATTCATTCACATTGCTTACAGCAAGTAGGGAGAATTACATATCACAATAGTGATAATGTGTCAAGGCAATTTTTCTAGAAAATGTGATTACACAGTAGATGATTACAAGTGGTAATAAATATAAACATACAAATGCAAATACATATAAATATAATCAAGTAGCAACAGTATTTACTAAGCACAAAACTTTGTGCTTTAGAGAGGAGAGTTCACTACTACCTTCTCTGTAACGTAAGTTAGCTTATTGTTTTCTAATAAACAAACCCACAAATATTATGAGATTAAATATATTTTAGGATTTCTAAGTTAAATTGGAATATAAAATACAACATACACTGTATTAACTTGTCATTGATCTGTGATTATTTATTTATAACAATAGCAAAATTAGTGCAAAAAAGATTATATGTTGACTGAAAAATACGATTTAATAATGAAACTTTCACACCAAAGTAAATCAAATCCATCTAAAAAAAAGATTGCAAACAAAGTTGTATGAGAAGATTTGTAAAAGATAGTTTTATAAATGCTTTGAAATCCACATCTATATATATATAAAATTACTGCAAACTTTATATCCATGATTATTAAATCCCTTTAGAGTGTAATTTTACTTGAGGTTTTGAAAAAAAGCATACTTAACTTTTTGGGGTCAATTATTTTTGTTTGTCCATGGCTAGAGGGAAAAAGCCAGAAACAAATAAAAATAATGGATAGAAAGAGATTAAACCTTTCACAAAAATATAAATTGGCTTATATATTCTTTTAATGGTTTTAGAAATTAGACCATTTAACTGTTAGATTTGCTTTCATCAATGAATAGAAAATAATTCCAGAAGTTAAATTAATATACAGTCCAACGGATATAATTTTGCAAGTTTTAATCTTTTTATGTGTGTTATTTTTGCTTGCCCATGATTTTTCTGACAGCCTACTTTTCTCAATATTGTAAAGATAGTTACACTCAAAAAAGATTTAATAATCCTAGATACAATCTTAGAGAAGATTTGAACCCAGACTTCCAAGCTCCTTTTAGTCATCCACTTCATCTTAAACAACTGATCCACATGAAAAAAAAAAAGATAAACAATCTCCAATATATGTATTTCGTGCTCATCAGTTGATCCAGTCACTTTCCACACACATATATATAATCAGTGCTCAGTTTATATTAAGATAGCAAATTTTCAAACATTAATGGACAGACTTCAATCTTCTCCATTCTACCACTCTTCAGTCATCCATATCACTGAAAATCTGATGATGGCAAGTTCAAAGCCCTTGATTGCCAATTTTATTGTAATACCCATTAGCAAAAAATATTTATATATTTTAACATGAATATCCTAGCATTTGTTAAGTCTATTTTCTTTTACCTCTGTCATCTATATTGATTTTCAAACCTTTACATATTTTATTTCACTTGCTTCTCATATAATGAAATTTATCTGCAATCCCTTGAATTTTTGGATGTAATTTTCCAATAAACTATGTGCTTTTTCATAGTGACTTACTTTGATGTGAAAATTTCACTATTGTTTTTTTAAATAGACATAATCTTTTTTCCTTAATTTTGCTTTTGATTTAAATAGAACAATCATTAGAAAATGACAAGTTAGTACAGTATAAAACCACCTACACCTATAGTTTATCACCTTTACATATGAAATCAATGTAAAATGCATGTTCTATTTGTGTATGCTGCAGTATAGAGTGAATGTATATACCGAATAAAAAGCTTAGTATTGTTTTTTAAACAATATATCAAACCAATAAATCATTGTTTGAAATATGAATGTATTTTACAAGTAAGCTTTTTCTTAAAGCAATTATGACAAGTTGTAATGACTAGTTACATGTGTATGTTTAATTTTGACAGCCACTGTTATATATATATGACAAGCATTTCATTAGACTCTTTTATTCAAATTCAAATAATCACACTTTATATATCACTTTACAAAGGCAGTTGGTGATCAATTATACACCTTTCTATATAAACAAATTTATTCTCCAATATATTTTAATGACTAAATATTAATCAGCATTTATTTATAAACATTTTGTGTTACTTTGTTTTTCATTCAAATTTAAATAGTATGTACTAACCACATACTTCTAAAATATTTTAAGATTCTCAATTCTAATATGACAATTAATTAAAAAAAATAAGTTTACTGGCTTGAAAGCAATGACAATTCTCATATGAGTTTATTTTTGAATAGTACTTCTAATTTGAAAAATCAATAAATTATTTTGCAATTAATCTTTACAAGATGAAATAATTGTATTATCATATATATTGCTATTATAAGGATTAAATGACAGATGTTTGCATTTTATAATTTATGAAAATTATTTTTCAATAAATATTTGAAAGCAGATAAATATTCATATATAGACATATGATTAGTCACTTACTCAATGTACAAAAAAAAAAAAAAAAGATGAAACCAACAGATGTAATACTGTTAATCCAGCACTTTTGCTTTTGCAGATTAAAAATAGAAAACTAGTAACAAATACTTCTTATCTCTTCATTATAAATTTCCTGCATTTTTAAAGTACAGCTGGGTCTCTTTTCACGCGCGATTTTGAAGTTACGCGATTCATGTTTCACCGGAAGTCGAACTCCGATAATGCGGTATTACTTTAAATAATAAATTTCACGCACTTACGTTATATTGAAAGTAATAGCACATTATTGGAATTCTACTTTCATCTTAGTAATTTCAATATTTTCAGTGCTTTATAATAGTAAGATTTTATGCAATAATGAAATTAAAATCATGATTTCCACATTTTACGCATACACACATTAAATTTTACAAGATTATAATGTAAATTTGTTCAAACATTGTGCGTGTTAATTTTGCATTTTAAATCACATTCTGTTTTTGCTTTTTAAAAAAGAACGTAATCTATAATTAATCATTTAGTGTCCGCAAGTTTATTTTTAAAAGGTGAGTAATAGCAGTGAAACGAAATTTGATTTTTAAACGGAATTGAAAATTAAAAAATTAAAGACAAAAATAAAAGTTTAGATACAGAAGAAAATGTAGAAAAAGATAATGAAACAGAAGTGGAACCTGTTCCTTTCACTTCAAAAATGATTCGAGAAGGTCTTCAACTTTCTAATCAGTTGGCAAATTATTTTCTTACTAATGACACTAATCATGAACGTGCTCTTAAATTCCAATGAGAGCTAAATGGTTGTATGTCTGGATATCGCGAGCTTCATAAACAATTAATAAAATCATCGTCTCAAAGATTAATTACTAATTACATTGTCACTAGAAAACCATTAACACAACAACATGAGAGTGAAGTTGGCGCTAGTTGTAGTTCCTCTTGTGAAGAATCTTTACCAGTTTGCAAACGAACCTGTTTATCGGCAAATAGCGTTAATAATTAAAACGTGTATAAAAAAAATGTAAATTACTGTACTGTAAATTATGCATAAAAATATATTATTTTGAATAAAATTAAATATTATAGTTAAAAAAAGTTTGTCTTGTATCAATTTTTTTCAAATTTGAAATTTTTTATTAGTCATATTTTATTTCCTTATTTTTTTTTTTGCGCGAATTTTAAAGTAATTTTACGTTGGTGCTTTGCTTTTACGCGAATTTTTAAAAATCACAGACCATATCCCCCCTTTTTCAATGTAAGTTACGTCTATTTTTGCGCGATTTCGTTTGCGCATGTTTTCTGAGGAACCTATCTACCGCGTAAAACGAGACCCAGGTGTATCTACATGAAAATTTAAGCTATTAAATAATACGAGTTAATTCTAATATCTATTGATTATAAATTTATAATACATTCTGCATATTAAATGTTTATATTGGGTTCAGCATCATTATAAATATCAATACAGTAATAATTTACTATTTAACTCGTTTTTCTAATTTTCATTCAATACTTTTATAAATATTACATAATAACAATTCTGAAATTATTAATTTTAATATTAATAGAATCTATTTATTTCATTGTTTATTATCATTATTAATATTTTTTCAATAGTTTTCTTGTTATAAAATGGATGTCAGAATATTTAATAATTATTATGTTTTCTCCCTATTTTTCTTTAGAAATTAACCTTTATCTTGTTTTTCTAGTGGTAAAACCAATCATATATTAAATCTTTATTAAAAAACTTAGTGAATAAAGTTATCAATTGCTATTTTCAATAAAGAAATAAAATTTATGGATGAAAAGTATTTTGCTATATCATTAATTGCAGAAATTTATTGAAGTGTGCTTTTTTTTTTTTTAAAAAAAAAACTTTTTAGAAATGCATGTGCAGTTAAAATTAAATAAAATCTTAACTATATTATTTATCAAGCTAAAATAATATAATCTGTTATGAAACTTTGAACAACCAGTTACCAGATTGATGTCATTGTATATGTACAAACAGGCTTTAATTTTTTGATATTTTGTAGTAATGATTTATCATAGGTAAATCTCAAATATTTTTCATCATGATTTTATGAAAAATATAATAAACCCATTACTAAAAATTCAATTATAAAACTTAATTAATTTTTAAATATACTTTTAGTTCCTCATTTTTTTATTTTTTTAAATGATAGTAAGCATATATATTTTTAAGTTTTTTTGCCTTTCTTTTCAGATTTTAAGTTTCTGCAATATATTTTCTCTTTATATTATATAAATGAAAGCTATTATGAAACTTGTATTTTACAATAATTCTATTAAGTCACTATGATAGCACTCTCAATAATCAAATAATTACAATAAGTAAAATTAATAAATACCTATTTCTAGGTCTTTCATGTGAAGGTGGTGTATAAAAAGCTTCCACAGCAGCAAGAAGTCTTTCACTTGGAGGTTGAGGAGGAGGTAAACGAATTTCATCTGAATTTAAAGGTGTGTAATCAGTATCTTCCAGCTAAGAAAAAATATATATATATAGACTGACAATATAAATACACTAAATCAAGAATCAATCTGTAAAATAAGTGTAGCAAGATATTTATATAATTACTAAATAATAGTAATGCAAAAAATCAAGATCAAAAAAAAAAAATTCCCATAAAATAATTATATCTTTCATCAAGTAATTTTTTCCAGATAGTGGATCCATATTTAATCCGGCTAGAACAAATTGCATGCAATTTGGATTTGTCAAGTGAGTTTCAATATATTGACTATAAAGAGAGACAAAAAGCATGGATTGTAATCACATGTAATACTAAATCATCCATGCACTTTACTACTGTTACATAATGCTTTATTTACCACCATCTTTTATAGTTTACAGTTTTGATTGCCCCAGCAATGTTCTTCAGAACTCTTATATCTCCTAACTTCAACTTTTAAATTCAAATTTTAAAAAATTTACCCTATTATAATCAATTATACCCATTTTATAAAAATTTCTTATTATTGTATATATTCTTATATTTAACACTTTAATATCATCTTTTTTAATTATCCCAAATATATTATCTTTCATCATATTATTCATTTTTTCTATATAATCCTCTTTATTAATCATAACCAATTTATTCCCTTTATCCGACTTTGTAAAAACTATTTTATCCTTACATTTATCCTTTATTTCCTTAATATCCTTTATTTTAACAACATCATCCTTATTAATTCATTTATTTTTCTGTTTCTTCCTTATTCTATAAATCATATTTTCTATTTCATTATTAAATTCTTCCATCCAAACTTTATCTTTATTATTAATAATTTCATTACTATCGTTATTCTGATAATAATAGAATTTGTAATTCTCTTCTACATACTTTTGTGCTATTTTCTCCTTTATTGTTTTCAATTCTATTACATCATTATTTCCATTATATCTATATGGTACATACTTAATCTTTTACTTATAATTTCCTTTTCTTTTTCTGTCAATTCTATACATGTCATATTATAAATTTAATACTTATTATAAAAGAGTATAACTGATTATAATAAGGATAAATTTTTAAAAATTTGAATTTAGAAGTTCAAGTTAGGAGATATAAGAGTTCTGAAGAAGATTGCTGGGGCAATCAAACTGTAAAAGAGGGTGGTAAATAAAGCACTGTGTAGCAGTAATAAAGTGCCTGAATAATTTAGTATTATATGATGTACATTTGGCAATGCAATAAACAAGAGTAATTATTATACTTCATGGATTGTAATATATACAATTTTAATCATTAATAAATAAAGTGTTTATATATTGATACTGAATTAAGTTTTCTTTTAATCTTTTTCAAAAAATAATGAAAGAATTATTTATATCATACTAATAACCAATCCAAAAAAAAAAAAAAACTGCAACTATCTATATTCTACAACTAATTTTGTCAGAATAAAACTATATAAATTTTTCATGCCCTAATTATAAAATTAAAAAAAAGATCATTTCTAAACATTTGCAATTACCTAATTATATAAGAATTTTATAAAAATGTTATCATAATCTAAATAATAATAACGAAGATAGCTGGTAGAAAAAGCAGCAATTGACCAATAAAATTTCTGAGACTTGAGAATTTATGAAGAAAATAAGAAATATAAAGATATACAAAAATGGTACATTAAAAAAAATTAAATATCTCAAACTTTGTAAAATGGTGCAGAAAAGAGTTGAAAATTATATAAGAAAGTATAACTGTGAACTAGCAAGAAAACAGTCAAAATTCTCTTTATGTATTGCCACTCAATGCAAGCCAGAGTAATCAATGGATGCCAGAATAAAGAATATAAATATCACTGGTGTACATAAAGAATATAAACATCACTGATGTACACAAAAAAATATGGTATTAATCCTTCAAACGTGCGTACCGCTTGATGGCATTATTTATGCGTAAAATCACATAATAATGCCGTTTAAGAGCCCAGCACAACGTGTGCACCGCTTGATGGCATTATTTATGTGTAAAATCACATAATAATACCGTTTAAGTGGCCCAACAAAACATATGTTACGTCTAATAACCCTGTAGATTGTATTAGACATTGCACATAAATATTATGACCTGCTTTGTGCTTCGCGAATCACTTTATGCAAATTCTCACACATAAACTTTTTCTCCCATCTTATGTGAGGGTGTGGAGATGTCAACTGTTTTAAAGTTTTGACTTTGAAATGTTTTTTTTTCCTGGTAAATGAAAATCATGCAATTTGACTAAAATGAAATTGTCAGAAAGTTCAATTGGTCGTGGAGAGAAATTTGAAGGTGACAAAAGTGGTCCAAATGTAGGAACAAACCGAATTCTAAGAAGGTCAAGTAACGTCTTCTCAAGACAAACAAAATGGCACATTTCAGCAAACAAATCGTCTGCTTGAAAGATTTGCCATTAACAGAATTCGAAGTGATTTCATTTCTGCAATCAAAAAATGTTATAATAAATAAGAAGACCTGCATTTGTGGATCATCGATGAGAATTTATCATACAAATAAAACAAATCAGTTCTGATGTTCGACATGTTTGTGCAATAGAAGGTGTTCAGTGAAGAATGGCAGTCGGTTTGACAGCTCGAAAATTCCCTTGTCTAAAGCGCTCCGTGCTATCTACTACTGGAGTTGTGAACAGTTGGCCATTGAAGGGGCTCGCACAGAGTTCGATCTGTCCAAGAATGCTGTCCTATATTGGAACAATGGGCTGCGTGAGCTATGCCATGAGAGGCCTTCGTCAAATAGGCGGGCCAGGTTTGATTGTCGAGATGGACGAGACTATGTAGAGTCATCATAAAAACCACCAAGGCCGTGTCTTTCCACAGCAGTGGATTTTTGGGGTATGTGTCGGGTTAGCGGGGAATGTTTTCTGACAACCGTTCCTTCCCGATCGGCGTCCACACTTACGCAGGCCCGAAAGACCACGTGAAGCCAGAGTCAATTATCTACTCTGATTGTTGGTGGGGCTACAAGACTGTAGATCTGCAGGCTGCAGCTTTCAACACCTGACAGTTAACCACCGTTACAACTTATAGACCTGACCACGGGCGTTCACACCCAAAACATCAAGCGCCTCTGGGGCCTGAAGTGGCGAAACCGCAAACAATGCGGAAATGCCAGGAAATTGCTGGACAACTACCTGGCATAATTTATTTGGTGTCGTCTGCATAAGGAAGAAGACATTTTCCTGGCCATCCTCTCAGAGAGGTCTGTGAAAGCCAATCCTCCACAGCAGCAGCAGCTTCTTTAGAAACTTGTAAAAATGTTTTGTTTTTTTTTTTGGCTTTTTTATTTGGTTGTTGTAGTTCACTTGAAATTTTGTTTTCATATATTGAGGAATAAATCAAAAAAAAACAAAAAAACAATTTTTCATTGCTGTTTTTGTGTTTAGATGTGTGTGTGTTATGAAGAGCATGATTTTTGTCTTAATGGCTAAAGGATTCATAACAAATGATGATTTAAAAAAAATCAGCTAACCCCAAGACACCCAAAAAACAGTTGATTTACTGTTTTGATTTATAAAAAAGCAAAACAATTAAAATAGTTTTGATTGCTCTTTTTCTGTTTATATATGTGTGCATGTCTGGCTTTAAAAAAAAAAAAAAAGCTTGACAATGTTTATTAAAAAAAAAAGTTGAACCAAAAAGTTAACTGTAACAACATCTTAAAAAACACCAAAAACAATTCAACTACCTTATCAAATTCAAGCAAGCCTTGTAATGTTACCTTTTATTTGTGTCTGTATTATCAAAAAAGTAAAAAAAAAAAACCCAAAAACTTGATTATGTTTATTAGAAAAAAAAAGTTGAAGCAAAAATTAACCTTAACACATCTAAAAAAAAGACCAAAAACAATTCAACTACCTTATCAAATTCAAGCACGACCTGTAATGTTACCTTTTATTTATGTGTCTGTATTATCAAAAAGGTAAAAAATAAAAAAGCTTGACAATGTTTATTAAAAAAAAAAAAAATTGAACGAAAAATTCTAAAAAAAGACCAAAAACAATTCAACTACTTGATCAAATTAATGTTACATTTTAGTATGTGTCTGTATTATCAAAAAAGTAAAAAAAAAAAAAGCTTGACAATGTTTATCAAAAAAAAAGTTGAACCAAAAATTAATTGTAACAACATGTTAAAAAAAAAAAAAAAGACCAAAAACAATTCAACTACCTAATCAAATTAAAGCCGGCCCTGTAAAAGTTACAAGCCATGTATGTATTATGAAAAAATATAAAAAAAAAAATGTTGACAATGTTTATTTAAAAAAAAAAGTTGAATGAAAAATTCTAAAAAATGACCAAAAACAATTCAACTACTTTATCAAATTAATGTTACATTTTAGTATGTGTCTGTATTATAAAAAAAAGTAAAAAAAAAAAAAAAGCTTGACATGTTTATCAAAAAAAAAGTTGAACCAAAAATTAACTGTAACAACATGTTAAAAAAAAAAAAAAGACCAAAAAACAATTCAACTACCTAATCAAATTAAAGCCAGCCCTGTAAAAGTTACAAGCAATGTATGTATTATGAAAAAAAAAATGTTGACAATGTTTATTAAAAAAAAAAAAGTTCAACCAAAAAATAATCTTAGCAAAAAAGATAAAAAAAACAATTAAATTACATAGTAAAATTAAAGTCTGTTAGCCGAGAGGTCATCGCAGCTGCCTTGCAAGCAAGTAGTTGGTTGCAGACGGTTGTGGGTTCGCGTCCCGGCCGATGCCATGACATATGGAAAAAAAAAAAATTAAAGTCAAAAATACTAGTAAAATTAAAGTCTGGCCCAGTAATGTTACATTTTATATGATTTTGCAGTGGCGTGCAAGTTTAAAGGATTAATACCAAAAATATAAAATGAAGAGATGAAACTAGACAGTAGCCTACATCTTCTAGTTTTAGATAGACAAGAAGCCAATTGCTATGATGACAAATGCATATCTATCTTCTTGAAATGAATTATTTTGTATCTTTTATTAGAATGAATCTTTTTCTTATAGATGCCTTTGAGTTTTGGTAACTTTTGGGGTACAAGATAAAAATGAAGAATTCTTATACAAATACTTTTGGAGATTCTGAAGCTATGGATTATTCAGGTAAGACATATGGTTTGAAAGTTAATTTTGTGAGGAATACAAACAAATTATCATTGAAGATGTAATTTAAACTTAGTTAATGGTGAATTAGAAATTATGAACAAACAATAAAGTAATAATTATGTCGGATGTTGAAATTTCTTTTTTCCTTATTTTTTAAATAGTAATCACCATTTGCCATAGCCTTATTGTTTTCCTTAGTTTTTCTAGTTTCTATCAATGTAATTTTTTTGCTCTAACATTATTAAATCTGAAGTTATTATGAAAATTGTGTCTCAGGTCAGTGTTAAAAAAAATTCAATATTGTGCCGGGAGAACATAGCAGTTAATGAGAAGTAATGATGATGAATATTATCTATATGTTATTCCAAGCATTTTAACAATATAGTGTATATGTTATTTTGTTAATTTTTAATATGATAACTATAAACAATAAGTAAACCAAAACAATATTATTTTTAAGATGTGATATGTTGGATTATTTCCGTCATTTATGAGTAAATGTTAAATGTATAGAAAATTTTAAACTTTATTTAAACTTTCTAAATACAAACAACTTGTTAGTAATAACACCCAAATAGACAATACAGGTTAGTAATTACACAACGTTTTGAGTAGTATTCACTCTTCTTCGGGTGTTGCTGGCCTATATGCACAGTGACAATATTCGCTTAGAAGTTGAACTCGCTAAAGTAGAAAATCATTTAACTTTCTTATGTAAATGTAAATCAAAAGGGATCATCTCTAAGGGTTTGCAGTTAAAACCTCCTATTTCTTCTAAGAGAGCTGAGAAAATTATTCAGAGAGCAAATGAGGCCTTATTGAGAGAAAGTATAAAGGTTCAGCGGTTTACTAAGTATCAAACATTGCGATCTATTAGAAATGTGAAATCCTTTCTACAAAACAAAGTTACAGACAAAGATTTCTCAAGAATTTGTCAAGCAGTAAACAGATCATATTGAAAGTTACATGGAAACATAAAAGAACTTCAGAAGAAGAAGCTTGTAAATCTACATGGGCAAGTCAAAAGTAATTCTGCAACTAGTCTGTCCTTGTCATCAGTGAAAAATCTTAGTTCTAAACACCTTACTTGATTGTGAATTATCAGTTCTTGAAAAAGGTTTGAATTTCGCCATTACACCATCTGCTGTCCCACTATTGGATATAATGACAGCCACTGATGAGGTGAGCCAAAACTTGACTCTAAAAGAAGCAGTAGAGTTATGCTAGAAAGTAAAAAGAACACTTGGAAAGACATCAAGTGCACAAGCAGAAGTCAAACATTTCATGTGATGAGAGGAAAGCTATTAAATCTCTCAAACAGGATACATCTATAATCATTCTTCCTGCTGACAAAGGTAACACTACAGATATAATGGATAAAACTGATTATGATAACAAAATACAAGACCTTCTCACAGCAGGACAATACAAAAAAGTAGCAAAAAATCCAATTTCAAATACAGAGATAAAACTACAAGCATTACTCCGGAAGCATCACAGGTATTTCAGTGATTCAGAAAAAAAAAAATTAACTTCGTATTTCAGCGAGATTCCTCACCTGTATGGACTGCCTAAAATCCATAAAGACAATATTCCATTAAGACCTATTGTTAGTTCTAGAAATTCACCATGTCAAAATTTGTCAAGATTTCTTCTCGAAGTTCTTGGTCCATTGGCGTATAGTACACAGTCTTTCGTCAGGAATTCTAAGCATTCTGTAGACTTAGTCAGGAACACAAAAATGGAAAGAACTGACATACTGGTAAGCTTTGATGTGGAAAGTCTTTTTACAAATGTACCATGTGATGAGGCATTGTTTATTGTAAGGAAAAGGTTATATAACGATAATAGTCTACAAACTAGAACAGCTCTACCTATTGATAGTATAAAGAAATTATTAATATTCTGTGTAACAACAACATACTTTCAATATAACTCAGAATTCTTCCAACAAAATCAAGGGATGGCCATGGGAGCATCACTGTCACCCTTGCTTAGCAACATTTACATGGAAGAACTTGAAACCAAAGCCATAAATACTACTCCATGTCCATCTAAAGCGTGGCTTCGATATGTTGATATACATTTGTGGTATGACCACATGGTGAGATAAAATTAGTCATTCTGGATGCACATTATTAACATATCTCCTACAATTAAATTCACGATGGAATCAGAACAAGAACAAAAATTGGCATTCTTGGATGTTCTTGTGACAAGACTCCCTCAAGGCAAAGTAAAAACAACAGTGTACAGAAAACCAACACACACTGGCAAATACTTGGCATATACATCCAATCATACAAGAAGCAATAAACAAGGAATTGTACTATCACTATGGAACAGAGCAAAAGAGGTTTGTTCAGAAACCAGTGATTTGGAAAAAGAAAAGATTCACATAGAACAAATGCTTATGAAGAATGGTTATCCATCAGCAGTCATCAGGAAAACCTTCAATAGACAACACAAAGAGACACCAAAAGAGAAAACAGTTATTGGTACGATAGTGTATCCATACATACCAGGAATGGCAGACAAATTAAAGAAAATCTGCAGTCAATATAACATTAGAACTGCTTTCCAAAGCCATACCACACTTCGAGGAATGCTTACTTCTACTAAGCCTAAACTGGAAATGCTGAAGAATAAAACTGCATTTACGAAATACCATGTGAATGTGGAAGGAAATACATTGGTGAGACCTGTCGCCCTGTTGAACAGCGATTGAAGGAGCACAAATTAATGGTTAAAAGAGAAAAAACAGATGTGTCAACCATAGCAGATCATGTATATACTAATGACCATATGCTTAAGTGGGAAAATACAAAAATATTGGAGAGAGGAAAAAATGCATAGAAGAAAATTCAAGGAAGCTGCTCATATGACAATGGTAAATAATCCTATAAGTCAACCCAGTGTGGCAATACACAATGTATGGAAGCCTCTAATTAATTTTGCTCTTAAGAAATATAAAAAAAGAATAATTAGCCTCATTATAAAAAAAAAAAATTGGACTCTGGGATTTGAACCAACCCTCATATATAAATATATCAAATTTCTACTATATGTTGCCTTTGACAGAATAGCTCAATTGGTAGAGCGTTTGCCTTGAATTCGATATTCAAGAATCTAACGGTGCGAGTTCAACTTCTAAGCAAGTATTGTCACTGTGCATATAGTCCAGCAACACCCGAAGAAGAGTGGAGAATACTACTACTCGAAACATTGTGTAATTATTAACCTGTATTGTCTATTTGTGTGTTATTACTAACAAGTTGATGTATTTGGAAAGTTTAAATAAAGTTTAAAATTTTCTATACATTCAACATTGACTCATAAATGATATTTTTATTTGCATTAGTTCAATTTGTTGAAAACTGTGATTACATGCTCCATACTGATTATGACCATTATCTTGAAATGTTATTATGATGTTTGGAATAAGAGTTATTGTTTTTTTTTAAGCTGAATATGGGAGGTGATACTGTTTCTTTTTGTGATGTATTCTATTCTGGATGTATGATTAGACTGTTTCCTTCTTTTAATTTTTATTTTTTTTTCTACTTTTGCCATAAAAAAATAAATTGTTCTTGAAATGTCAAGGTATTATTGTTGGAATCTAATCTTATTTCAGTTCCTATTTCTGTTTTAGAAGTAATCTTCTACTGATGAGTGGAAGAGTTTTTTTGTTGTTGTTGTATGCAATAAGAATTCTGAGTGATGATTATTGGAAAAGTCATTTTGCTCAGAATTCTATTAGCAGTAATGACAGAGATTTCTAGCATATTAGAATTAATATCTATATAACTACTAAATATAAGCACCAAAAAGAGCTGACCTGAAGTTTTCTTTTATCAGTGCAAGGATGGTATTTTTTTTCACTGAATTAGGTGTTTGTTTTATACTATTTTTAAACATTATTGAAAGAAGTAGTCATCAAAATAAATACATCATCAAGAAATAAATTGATTGTCTACTTCTGACTGTTGTGAAATAAGTTGTAAAAAAAATTTCAGTGATTATTTTCTTCTTTTTTAAAAAAATAATATGCAACTATAATTATTTTACTTTGTTACTAAAATAATTGTATCTTATTTACAGTATTTTAAATGCTGTTTCAATGGCCTATTATTTATGAGGTTGAAACATCAGTTCAACATAAAAACAAAGCTTGGTTTTAATACTGATATATAATCAATAAATGCATGAATGATGTCATTTATTGTACATAAAAATTCTAATTAATACTGCACTACTAATAAGTTACTCAAGGGATTGATACACTATCCAAGATGCCAATTATATTAATATAATTTTCTAATTCAGCCTAAGTAAATGTAAAATACCCATTTATGTTCCTACTTTCCATTTCTTTAAGATCCTTTATCAGATAGGTAAGCTGGCAAAGGATCTTAATTGATAAAAAAGCTAATGTAAATAAAGCTTCATTCAGCATGGTAAATAATTTACTTTCTCAAGATATAACTAATGTCTTTCATTTATAATATCACTACTAGGTTAAACTATTAATAGTACTGAATGTCGCTTTGCTCATATCTGTGTGACATTTCAGTGTTTATTCTCATTAAGATTATTTGGCAGATTAGCAACTCTTATAAAAACTGAGAAATGTAAAGTATATAGGCTAAATCGGATATTAGAGAGTAGTGCATTATCTCAGACTGTCTTGGATAGTTTATTGATTTCATCTGATTGTGTGTAATATACAAATATATTCATAAAAAAAAATAACACAGTTCAAAAACAACTTAGCTGTTATTATGTGTATGAACAATATGTTTATATATAAAATAATTATGAAATGCTATCAAAAGAAATTTTTGTATATTGAAATGATATTTGTTCTTAATTATCCTATTTGTCATTCTTAATAAAACAATGGAAAAAATTTTCATTATGTATTAAACTAATGATAGAAATAGATATTAAAAAGATAACACAATTAAAAAAATGAACTAAATCTTTTACATATAATCAACAAAATCACTTACTTTAACCAAGGGAGCCATTAATCCAGCAGGTAGTTCAAAATATGGTACTGTAGGCATTAGTAATGGATCATTTGGATCAAAAGCAGGAAGCAATGGTTGTTGAGGTTGTGGAGGTAGATTTATATGAGGTGGACCAACCCCCATTGGACCAAACGGCGCAGGTGGATGATGACCAGGAAACCCTGGAGGTGGTCTAGACAAATCTGGCAATGGTGCAGAAGTCTGCACATTAGGTGGTGTACTCATTAATGCTGTAACATTATATATATTTAAGTTTATTTGAAGAAAACAAAAAAAAAAATTAGAGAAAGACATTTTCCTTACATAATTCCACTAACTAATAAATATTTAAAGCATACAAAATTATAAAATACTTAAGCATAAATCTTTAAAGCTCTTTTAAAAAACAATGAAATGTTCCACACTATCTTGAGGGGAGAAAAAATTTTTTTGAAATAACATTCTATGTAATCGACATTTTCTATGTACTTTCCAAATAGTGGCTCAAAAAAGTAATTGTACAATCTATTTGTTTGGGACTTTGCCACAGTATTAAAATCTCATTATGCAAGTTTAGTATTATTTATAATCTAAAACAGAGTCCTTAAACTACCACATCTAGAACTTATCTGGCCTGAGAAGTGTAAGTTACCAGACATTATTGATAGACAATATATGCTTGAATTCAAGAAGACTTTTTTTAATAGTTACATATTGCATATTAACAGAATATATCAATGAAATTCAAATTTTAATACATCTGAAATTTCACAACACTATTGTCAGAACAACTGCAGCTAGCTTGCAATTGGCAGCAATATTTCTTGTGATATTGCAGGGAATTCCAACAGTTTGAATGTTGCTTATGCATATGTGCATTGTTGTTATCACTAAAATGAATATTATTCAAATATATATTAATAAAAAAAAAAAGAAATATAATTAGTTCTTTGCAATTGATCTTGTTATAAACAATTTAGTTGGAATATTTGGAATTTTTATTTAAAATTATGTCATGTTACATATGTCATTGAAGTGCAACACACAATTACTATTATTTTCATAAAAATTCATACAATTTTCATTCTTATTAAAATTTACATTTTTAATTATAATCAATCAACATGGCACACACAAAAAAAATTGACTTAGAATGCCATGTCTTCAATAAATTTTTAGTCTTCTGATTATTTTTTGTAAATGATTATGATTGTAATAATATGTCACATATATAAAGAAGTAGTATCAGTATAAAAAGAATATAATATGTTTCTCCTTATGATTTTAAAGGACAGTTACAAAATAAAAAATTACAAGATCTAAACCTGAAATTCAAAAAGCAGCTTAATAAATGAAATTTTTTACAAATGATAATTTTAATACAATTAAACTAGTTTATTGCTGAAGATAGGATGGCATTTACTGATGAAAAATTTGTGAAATGAATATGTTTATCAACTATCAATTGCAGAAGAAATAGACCCTGATTAACTCAAGAATTTGCAGCTGTAAAGTTTAATAGCCTCAATTATAACTAGAAGTGAATATTTGTCTATTAACATAAGTAATTGAAATAAAAATTACATATTTTTAAAATTTTTTGATTATAATTGGTCAAATCAATAATATTATTAATATAATCCAATTACTCATTTTCATGCATGGTACTAATCAAAATTTTGAAATCACAAAAGACTTTGCTTCAATTAAAAGAATAGGATCTCTGGAGAAAATACATTTTTAAGTCTATCAAAAAATGTTTGAAGACTTGTTAGTGTCGACATTATGAATGGAAAAATATTAATTTCATGAGATATGCTAATAAATATTTTGATCCAAAAACCATAAAAAGACCGATGCATTTTCATTACATCATTCATCAGCAATAGCTGCTTATTAAATTTTTATTTTCTGATTCAGTCATGTTGACAATAGGTAATATTACTAATTTTATATGCAAAAATGGCTTGAACCATCATCACTTTAAATCTTTTGGAAGAAATTAATAGTGATGGTGATTTATTGTATCACATAGAAGTATGATGATAAAATCATGGTAATGTGTTAAAAAAACATTTTTCCAACACCAATGAAAAAGTCATATTTGTGAATGAAAATGTAAACCCAACTAGTTATGGGAATTTGAATTTTTAGTAGATACATGTAAATATTTGAAATACAGCGAATAAAAAAAATCATAAGTTTGCCATCATCTTGTAAATGATTTACTAAAGCTTTTCAAGAAAATTAGAATTTATTAAAAAGCAAATTAACCAAAATGATTTTTTTACAAATTCCATATTGTGACAATTTGTATAATACAAGTAATATATCAAATGGTGATTTTCCTACAATTAAATTTGCTCAAAATTTTGACACTTATTAGTGGGAACTTTTCATAATCAATTGATATAAACATTATAGAAGTAGATAAAAACTTATAATTAGAAATAATGGATCTATCAAGTACCAATAACTTGAAAACATTGAATGAAAAGCAGGATGACTAAAATTAAAAAATTGGCAAGTAGAACAATTTCTATTTTTAGTAGCATTTACTTATACGAACAAAGATACTCCAAAATGAAATTTATAAATCAAAATACTAATTAAAAATAATGGATAAGAAACAGTTACAAGATTATTTAAGATTAGATACTTGGGATATAAAATTGAACATCTTACAATTTCTAAAACAAAACCACTACAAATATCTCAGTGATTTTAATAACTAAAAATTGATTGTTATTATGACTACATTATATAAATAATTATGCTTTATGTTTATTGTAATTATTTATAAAATGTAAAATGCTATTTTTTTTTTACTCGTTTTTCATTTTTGATCTGTCATTTCAGTGTGACAATTTCCCATCTCCTATAAATAAATACAACTTCTTTTGAGACTTACTGCTAATTTTTCTTATCATTACCAATAATGCAAGTAGTAAGATGGCTAGCTGACACCAAATAGCCATGCCAAATACAATTGGTTTCTGGCTATATACAGAATGAACAGAAATAATATAGCCAGAAACCAACTGAACATTGTTACAAACTAATAATCATCGCTATCATTTTCAACCATTATCAATCCACTTCAGGATGAAAGTCTCTCTAAGTTCAATTCATATTCTTTGATCTCTAGCATCTCTTCTCTACATCACTCCACCACCCTGCATCTCTTCTCTATATCACTCCAGCATCCTTCCTTATTTCATCCATCCATCCATCTCACATGTGATCTCTTTTTAGATCTTTTGCAATCTCTTGGAATGCAGTTTAAGATTTGGTCCATCAATTATCATTTCTAACAATATGTCAAGCCCAACTCCAGTTCAGTCTCTTAATTCTTTCAATGATATCAGTAACACCTATTTGTTCTCTCCTCCCATGCATTTCATTTTCAATTTCTCCTCATTACTTCTAACATACATTTCTCCATATCTGAAGTCTTGATAGATTTTCTGTTAAGTATTCAAGTCTCAGAGCCATATATAAGAACTAATAACATAAACACCTTCCTTTTCAAATATATATTTCTTTTCAATATTAAATTATTCTTATAAAAAAAACTCCAGCCAAGCTTAATTCTATTATGTTTCCATCTGTAATAATAATTGGACTAAGATATTGATAGTTGTTGACTTCTAACTCATCATTATCAATCTTTACTTTTTTCTTTTGAAAAAATCCATTAAATTACTTTCATCTTTCTAATATTTATCTTAGTCCTAATTTATTTTCATCTGATAATTCTTGCAACATTTCTTGAAGCTATAAAGTATTATTTTCAAAAACAACTACATCATCTGTAAAATTTACATGACTTAAATAATTTCCATTATTTTTATTCCCTTAGTTTCCCATTTTAATCCACAAAATGCTTATTGTTAAACTGGTGTAAAAAGTTGTGGAGATATGGAATCACCCTGCTGTATATCCTTATATGTATCATTATGTAATGTAATTGTTGCACTTTTATAAATATTCTTCAAAATATGATAATATCCTGGGTCTATACCTTTATGCTCCAATGCTTTAATCACTGAAAAAATGCTTAGAGAATATGCCTATTCATAATCTACAAATCCAAAGCATAATGGCAATTCATATTCATTGATCCTTTCTATAACTTTGTTCAATACTTGAATATGATCCAGAGTACTAACACCACTTTTAAATCCAGTTTGTTCTTTGGTTTGGTTAAAATCCAAAGTTCACTGTAGACAAGTTGTAATTATTTTGGCAATAATTTTGTATAGAACTGATAAAAAGACTGACAGGTCTGTAATGTCTAATATCTTCTTTATCACCTTTTTAAATTTTAATACTAATTCTGCAATTTTACAATCAACTGATACATCTTTATCATTTAGATCAGCTGGTATATATTTATCATTTAGATATCTGGTATATAAATTTAATTGCATGTCTCACTTCATCTAAAATCCCGGGCAATTCAGAAGCTATCAATAATTGTAAGAGATACTTTTCCTTATTCTTTTTGCTATATAATTCTCGACAGAACTCTTCTACACATTTCATGACGTCATTTCACTTTTTAGTAATAGTTCCATCTTCTTTTCTTATTACAGAAAAAAGTTTCCTACCAAGATGTTTTATTCCTTCTACAGTTTTCCTTGCTAATTCACAATTATACTTTCTTGTATTTTTATCAACTCTTTTTCATACCATTTTACAAAATTTGAGATATTCAAGTCTACTTAATGGATCATTTTCATATTCCTTCTTTCGTTCATAAATTATCCTATCTCAGTAGAAATTTTATTGGTTAATTGCTGTTTTTTTTTGTAGCAGAAATCTTTATTGCAGTTTTTAAAAGTGTATCAATTATCTTTCTATTGATTTCATTCAAATTTGAATCAAATTCAAAATCTGTTAATATTTGAAAACAATTTGCAAGTTTTAATTTAAATTGTTTTTATTAATAATTTTTGTCTCTCTAGTTTTTCATTAACATGTATCTTACATTTTACTAATTGATGATCACTTCCTGTGTTAAATTTATTAAGAACATTACAATTTTGAAATACATACTTTTTATTAGTCAAAATACAATCCAATTTTGGTGTACCTTCATTTCAATGCTTCCATTTAACATTTTTCTCAAAAAAAAAAGTCATAATATAAAGTTTTTCTTTTTCTGCAAACTTCACAAGTCTATGTCTTCTCTCATTTCTATCACCATAAGCAAATTTACCTGAAGCACTTTTAGCATTAAAATCTCCAATGACAATTTAAAAATGCTGTTTTGTCTGATCAAGTCTTTTGTACATCCATATAAAAAATGCTCTACTTCTTCATTCTACAATGAGAACTTGTTTGGGGCAAAAAATTGAATTATGTGCATTTGATATCTGCTATAAAGTTGAATAATTAATATTGTCACTCTGTTTGGTACACTATCAATCTCCACAATGTTGTTCTTCAACTTTTTATTTATAATGAATCCTATTCCACTTGTATTTCCAATGTTTGTGCCTTTGCAGTAGAGAATATACCCACTTTTTAAATCAATTGTCTCTTCAACTTTTCTTCTAACTTCACAAAGTTGAATAATATCCCATTTAATATGAGATAGTCCTTCTTCGAATCTTCTTTCACTTGAAAGTTTTCTGCAGTTGTAAGTACCTAAATAAACTGTTCTCATCAAATGGCAGCATGGAAATTCATAGCATCCTCCATCCACCAACTGCTGCCTTAGCTGCTGACTTTACAGCCTACTGGGAACAAAGGCTATGATTATAAATATCTATTAGAAAAAAAATTCATTCATGCACATATTCATTCTATCTTCAAGAAAACTCAACTGACATTTCAGTTAAGAGATATCAAGCAATTGAAGAAAAAGACCATTGTGTTTCTTGATTTTAAACCCAGAGGTAACTCACAATGCTGGCTAAAGCATGTTGATGAGGAGTCTATCAATGTTTGTATACTATATAAATAATCACATAGTAATAACAGCTGCAACAAGAATGTACAGAGTGAACATTAGGAATTTCGTCTATTCAGTCCTTTTAAGCCCCCCCCCCCCCCCGAAGATTCAAGGATCTCCTTTCAATTAACAAATTCCTTTCTGCAAACTGGTTTGGATCATGGGTGTTAGAGTAAGAAAACCCAATCTATAATATATTTGATCCGTGTCCAGAAAATTATTTACTCTAGTAATTTTCCAAGTTGTATTTTAATGATTTATATTGTATAAAAGTTGATTATATTCCTTTAACGTCAAGATTTTTATCCTTTATTTCAATTAATAATTTATTTGAAAAATAATGCAATGATTATATAATAATTATAATAGTTTTTTAAAACCAAAATAATTTCTCAAGTTTAATTAAACCAAATAACCTTATGCATTTATTTAGTTTAAATATTACTTTGGGATCCTTGAGAAAATACTTCTACAATTTTTTATTATTTATACCAATATAAATTCTCAAATATTTTTGCTAATGCGTAGAATTCTCAAATATTTTTGCTAATGTGTAGAAAAAATGTAGTCTAGCCACGAACTATGCTATATCTAACTACATGACTTCATACATTAAGCAAAGAAAAATATAAGCAAACAAACAAAAATGTAAAGAACAATATAAAATTTGCGAATTTTACAATATTCAAGCAGCCATTTTTCCCTTTCTGAGAGCCGTACATGATTGCATTTAAAAAAAAAGAATTATAAAAAATTTTACAGCATGCTAATAGCCATTTTTCTGTTTCACAGCATTATATTATATGATTATGTTTATTAATAAAATTTCTGTTCAATTTATATTGAAAGCGAATATATTTTACTATATCTTTTATGACTTTGATGTGCAGTATTTCGCATAATAAAATATTTTACCAGGGTAATGCTACTAAGTTTTACAGAATTTTGAAATTTAGTTAAAATTAATAATGACTTAAAAATAAGAGATTTTAAGTTCTTGATAACAAGAGCACTATTATGTTTCTATAAGGAAGAAAAGCTATTGATAAAAAATGAAAGAATATTACCTAGAATGAATTTAATAGCGACAAAAATAAAAAAAAAAAATATATATTTTTTCTTATTCTTATTGTTTCAATGAATGCATGAGTGAATATAAACTTAGTAAAATATATCCCCCCAATTTATTAATAATAATTATATAATTATTTATTTCACAACTCAACTAATAATTTCCCTGCTGCAAGCAGATTCCCCAAATATAAAGACTACAAAATAACAACATATTTAAACTAAACATTACCCACAATTCCACTTACACCTCAGAATCACAAATTTTTAATAATGTTACTTTAATTCTTCTCTTTATTTCATTTCTCTCAAAGAAAACAACCTTAGCCTCATTAGAAATTAATAGTGTGGCCCGTATCTTTAATTAAAGAATATTTATTATCAAAAATTTATGATTCTGAAGCAATTAACTTATTTAAAAGGTCTTTTAATATTAAAAATATATGGGATGAAAGTGGAATTGTGTCTAATGATTAGTTTAAATATGTTGTTATTTTGTACTTCTTTACACTTGAGAAGTCTGTTTGTAGCAGGGAAACCATTGGTTGTATTTTAGAGTTTATATTTTTTGGCTAATCTGGTTGAGTTGTGAATTTGGGTTAATTTTGATTATTTTATTGACGAGTTTAGATTTTTAATCTTTGCATACTATATATATAAAAGTATCAGTGCTGTATATACTTATACATACATGTTAAAAAGCACTATATGCAGTTCAAATGAACAATATATATTATAATCTGATCAATGTTTCAAAATTTGGGCTATTATATGCTATATATGTTTGTCCATGAGGAGATATTGGAAAAAAATATAGCAGTTTGTGGCTCCATTGTATATAAAATAATTTTTAACATATTACACAATATCAATAATTATGCGCTTTTAACGCTCGTTAAAGATGTTATATTTATTAATAATTTATCTAAAACTTAGCGCTTTCAAAGCTCCATGGCTTCATACTCATAGCTGTGTGCAGTTGATAGTGATGAGGGGGAGTATTCAAATTTATGTTAATTAGTTAGATGTTTCAGTATTTTATTTAAAATATTGTTTGAATTAGTTTATCCATCTTTTTGAAATGGTGAAACAGGTGTCTTTTCTATTAATTGATTGGGTGTCATTATTTATGAAATATGCCTCCTTTATTTTGCGCCTATGGTCGTTTCTCTCTTTGCACACTATTCTGGGTTGGTGGGTTCAAATCTGTGTCCAGTAGCTTTTTCATGTTCCAAGAATGCTGATGTAGACTCCTTGTTATTCAGAACCCTTTTATACATATATATGTGCTGGGATGCTCTGTTTGTAATGGTAGTTTTTGTTTCCCCATAATATGAGGCTCTGCATCAGGCCTGAGGGCATTGTATTTGGTACACCACTTGAGATGTTGATTTGGGATCAAGTTTATCTTTTGAATTGTTTATTAGTCTATTGGTGTTGGCTGAAGTGCAGAAACCAATAATAAATTCTTTTGATAATATTTTAGCTAAATATTACACAATGCAATATTATAATTCTACCATAATTTTTGGATAATAAAAAATAAACAATGAGATAATTTTTTCTTACATTAAAAACTTTAAATTTAATACAAATATTATAATTATTAGAGATAACTAAAATATAAATGTAGAATTTAAAACATATACAATCCATCTTCAAATTTTATCCATACCTGGTCGAAATGGCACTTGCTGAAAGTTTGGTGGAGGCTGTGGTATATTTGGAGGAGGGCCAAATGATGGTGATGCTGGGTGAAAATTTGGAGGTGGTTGATTAAAATTAGGAGGGGGAATATTTCCTGGTCCATGACTAAAGTTAGGTGGAGGTTGATTAAAATTTGGAGGTGGAAATAATAATTGATTTGGTCCACTGTTAGGTCCTGAAGGCCCCATCTGTCCACTTGAAACTGGTGTATTACTACCCTGATTAGAATTTGGAACATTGGGTGGAAGTGAGTTAGGTAATCCTTAAAAAAAAAAAAATTTAATATTATTTTGTTTATATATATATATTGCATTAGTGTCAACTAATTATTAAATCAAATTCATTATTTTTTTCTACTTTATCAATGAAAATCAACTTCATTTTTTATTATGCAAAATTGACATAACTGTATTTTATATAATATTAGTTATATGAAAATGCTGAAGTCAGCAATGTTTTTTTTTTCCTTCATCATTTTCCAATAATTATAAGTAATAATTTTGAAAAATTATATATCTACATAATACACAAGAAAAAACTGTAAAAATGGAGATTTCAATAATTTCCAGTTAGAACACATAGACTTACACCAATATAAAAATCCTAAATACTTAAATGATTTAAATCATCAATGAACTTATCAAATAGCCATCCTCCTCCCGAACTAGAACATTACTAATACTATAATGAAAACAAAAACAAAAAAAAAGATAAAATATAGGAAGTTTAATTTTTAAAATAGAATATGTTGATAAAATACAAAATTTAAATATGAAATAAAAATAATTGGAGATTTTTGTAAAGAAGAAAATGGAATTAAAACCAATAACATAAGACTATTAAAAAAAAAGTTCAAGAAGTCTTTTTTTTTAAATGTAGAATATGTAACTTTAAATAAAATACAAAATATAAAACTCACTAAAATTAATTAAAATCCTATTATTTACTTTTAGTAATATTTTTTTTAAAAATTACATTAATTAAAAAAATGAACTTGTAGCATTACTATTGAACAACAACAAAAAAAGGCAATGGAGACAATAAAAAAACATTAGGCCTACTAGTTTTCTGCCAGTCATTTAAAATGTTTTACTAAAAATTTGTGTAGAAGATTATAAGGTAAAAAAATTGGACTTCGTTTAACAAAGGTAAAACAAAATATAGAATTACTTAGATTTTATTGACTATTAAAAAGTATTAGCTCCTGTATTTACATTGGCTGTGATTAATCACATAAAATTCTATAAAACTGAATAGAAAAAAAATTATAATGAAATTAATACATTTAGAAAAAATGCCACATAATTAAAAAAAATTATGAATTTATTTTATACAATGTTAGAATTGGAGTTAAGAATTTGTGAAATAAATTAAATGAGTTGATAATAAAATTTGAAAACAATTAGATAAATTATAATTATTTAGTATTGTATTATATAAAGTGCTGATTATTTAAAAAACAAAACATGATATTATACTTGAAAAAACAATGTCTTTGTGTTTAGAAAAGTTTTTAATAAGTATTTGCTTGCTTTGTTTTATGACTTAAAAAAACAAAAACATGTTAAATTCAAAAATAAAACAAAATTAGCACAAGCAAACACAAAGAGAGAGAAAAAGGCATATTGAAAATAAAAATGATATAAAACAAAGTAAAAATGGATTCAAGCCCAAAAATCAATTACTAATGTTAATATAAAGATTAAAAATTTAAATGTAGATGAGATGGCCACTCAGAAAGCTAATCAATAGTTGAAAATAATTTGTTGCTAACTATTAAGGGGCAAAAAAAATCCACAACTCCATCCAAAAAAACCTTATCTAATATGAAAAGATGATCCAAAATTATATCACTTTATAGATGGAATAGATTTTTTAAAACAATTGTTATATGTAAATAAAAACTTAAAACATGGAAGAATTTTGGTCTTTACAGCATTAATGTGAGCATACCAAAAGCTGACTATAGTCAAATACCTACCAGTTTTTCTAAAAAATATAATCACATTCAAAGAGAGGGTGGTTTGTTACAATAGTTAGTTGTTTTTAATGTACAAATAATTTTATGAATGAACCATGATTATTCTTAACTTTATTACTTAGATTAACAAAACATTTTTAAAATTCTGTTGGAATATTTATAAATATTTTACAAAAATGATTTCTCACAATAGCTGAAGATAAATTTTTATTTTTTTTCATATCAATATATTCTTAAAAAAAAAAAAATGTTTTGGTATTGTTTATTCTAAGTGAAAGTATGCGTATGTTTGCATGTACATGGATTTAGAATACCAATTAAATTTTTTGTCATAAGAAATCATTACAATTTATTAGACATTTTGGAGAATAAAATGAGATTACTGTCCAAGTAAAGATGTGTGTTTACATATATATACACAACATGTCTGGCTTTAAAATAATGCTTGCTTCATTTTATTTAGACCTGTCAAGAAAAGACAAGATATTCAGTAAAGTTGTAGGAACATTTATTGCAAATAAGCCAGAATTTACATAATAATTTACAACTGATATCACAATGCAACAGATATATATATATAAGTTTTCAAGAATAAATAAAAAAAAACACAATAGCATTTAAATAGATAACACTTAAAGTTGATAACAGTAAGTAATCCATTTCTTTAATCTATTTAATTTGTAATTTTAACTGATATATAATTTTAAAAATATATTTAAATTTTTGTGCATATGCTTTTAGTAGTAGATATTCTTATCTGTTGCAAGCTTGAATAATCAATGGACACCAGATGGTAGTGTTATAATCCACATCTCCAGTAATGATCTATATTAGGAATTTGAATTAATTGTTGGAACAGATTTAGGAACCATTTCCCACTCCATTATATCATTAAAAAAGCAGCCAAGAATTCAAAAAGTACCCAAGGCTTTGAATAAATCAATTTGTTTGCGTAGTTATGAAAATATGAGATACTAGATAATTATATTTATAATGACCTTAATATTATAGTACCTACTCATGCATAAATGCAAGTAGTTGCAAGCTCCTTTATGATGATCAAAAAGTAATCTGAAGATATGGATTATATAACTATCAACTAGTGTTGACTGGATACTCAGACGTACAACACAGCTTTGAAGTAAATTAAATACTGAATATCTTCTTGAAAAACAAAGTTTATAAATTATACATTAAAAAAAAATGCTGGTTTTCAAATTACTTAAAATTTTATTATATCATTCCAAAATTAATAAAAAATAAATTTCTGTGGCTTGAAAAATAACTCATATAATTTCAATAGATTATTTCATAATATTGATAAATTTATTCATATAGCACTCTGTATGCGTATGTTAGAGATTAGTTGCACTGCCTCTAGGATAGATGGTATAACACAATGTTTCTTCTCTCTATAAGGATGTGCATATAGTTCAAATACTTTGGTTGATTTATTGTACACAAAATGTATGGTACTCACCCTACTGGCATATGATGTAATTTTTTTTTTTAATAGCATTACATTTTAGTCTACCTATTATATATATATATAATTATAATGATAATGATATACATACTGTATTTGCTCAATAGGAGGCATTATCATACTCATGCTCTAATTACATTTTTACAACATACCAGAACACTGACATATCATGAGTTATGCTATAATTTTTTTTATTATTGTCATTATTTATTTTATAATAATAAATATCATGCTTAGCAATGAGAGGTTCTATCATAAAATATTTTGTCTCTCAATAATTCTATATCATCAAAGTTTTTATTTAAATATTTTAGTAATTAACTAATAATCTATTACAAAAGATATTCCATTAATTAGAAATGTTTTATAACAACACCAAATTCTTGCTGCAGAATTGTTTAATTATAAAATATATCATCATAGTTATTTAATAACTGAATTTTTTTTCTCTCTCACAATAAAAATAGATTGAATATCATTATACCAAAACCTTCGAATTTTGAGTATTTTTGGATTAAAAAATTTAGATTTGAACTTATTTTTTAACCAATATTAATATTGGTTAATTTATCAAAAATAAATGTAATTTATTATAGAATATTGCTTAAAAAAAGATCAATTAAAGAAAAAATAAATTTAATTATAATTTAATATTTACTTGTTACAAAAAAAAAAAGTGCATTGCATATCAGATATAATACTAAAAATTGTACCACAATATTCATACACTGTTTTATAAATCAAGTATTTTGACTTATTGGCTGAATTAATATTAAAAGATTCATCACCATTATTTTTATAGTAACATTTCTTTTTAAGATAAATATTTAGCATAAATCTGTAAGATTTTTGCTTTATATTTCAAGTACGATTGAGAATTAACATGTATTGCAAATAAAAAAACAGGTAAAACTCTCCATATAGCAGTGCCAACCAGAGTAATCAATGGATGCCAGAAGGCTTGTGCATAAAATCCCTATCTAGTGCCTATTCATCCAATATCCCCAGACTAGTTTCTGGCTCGTGGCCTTCGTCAGTGAGGAGCTTTGGATCTGAGAGCACTGCACCTACATCTTAGGATCTAATGCAACCCTCCAGCAGCCACCTTTTATCTCTACTTAACTAGAAAACTATGAGAATAAAATTGAAAACACGTTAATATTTTCAATCTCAGCTCAATATCTTATATAGTCATATGGGTCTGAACCCAGTTCAGTACCCATATATTTTGGTGTCTTTGGCTCTTTAACAACCATAGTCACCACTATCCTATTAGGCAGGATGATCAGTAGTAGCTATGGTTGTTAAAGAGCCAAAGACACCAAAAATGCATGGGTACTGAACTGGGTTCAGACCCATATGACTACCATATGACTATATAAGCTATTGCGCTTAGATTGAAAATATTACTGTGTTTTCAATTTTATTCTCATAGTTTTGTAGTTAAGTAGAAATAAAAGGTGGCTGCTGGAGAGTTGCATTAGATCCTAAGATCTAGGTGCAGTGTGCTCAGATCCAAAGCACCTCACTGACGAAGGCCACAAGCCAGAAACTAGTCTGGGAATATTGGATGAGTAGGCACTAGATAGGGATTTTATGCACAAGCCTTCTGGCATCCATTGATTACTCGGGTTGGCACTAAGTGGCACTACTATATGGAGAGTTTTGCCTGTTTTAATAATAATGTGCTATCATAAGAAATAGTGATTATGTGATATATTGTAGATATTCATTCATACACCATTCGAATAAACAATACTTTGAACATTTAATTTTTTCATAAGTAAGTAGGCTGTAGAAATTGTAAGCTTTGTATATATTTTTTTAATGCTATGGTGGCTGATCTAAATCTGTTTGAATATTAGTTTTTTAAAATTTATGGATTTCCAAGCATTGATATTCGAAACTGTATTATGAAATCATTCCAAGTTGCAAAAACAGACCTTGATATTTAATATAAGCTCCAGAATTAAAAAAATATAACAATAAAAAAAAAAAGATTTTAGAAAATGTGTAAGTAATAAACATTTTAAGTATCTTTACTGATATAAAACAACAATACAAAAAGAACAACATTTTTAAGTATTTTGTCATCTCAGTTTCATATGATCCAATATCCTTTACCTTATAAGCCAGAATAGCCAATGAATTGCTTGAGGATAGTAACAGGTGAAATGGCCTTTTATGTGTTACCAATATATATATAGAAATTTTGAGGTGCCATAGCCAGGAGTAATATTTTTTTCCAATTGATTATAATTCTCATCTTATGCTAAAATCTATACTGATTTTAATCTTTACCCAATTCTTCATAAAGAGGCTTGGTATATTTAAAAAAAATATCTTTATTAACTTTCTTCCATAGTCTTGTTTTTTTAATTAATTTATTTTATCTTAATGACTTATTACTAATATTATCTATGCTATTGACAGTTGGCCACAGTCATGTCAACTTAAAATAAAATATTTCAAAAAGCAATCATATCTATCTTCTATATACTATACTATAAATTTTATGAATTCGAAGCAGCCCATTCATTTGATTTTCAGTAGTATAGTGATTTGATGATGGCCATAATAATAATAATATGATGATGATGATAACAATAATGATAATAATAAAAATATTAATATATAATGAAACAATGTTTTCACATGCAATTTAAAATTAAAAAATAAATGAATTTTTTTTACCTGGATTTGAAACAGCGCCAAGTGGTGGTGGTGGTTGTGATGAAGGAACTAATGTTTACAAATTACATAAAAAATATTTTATATTTTATTAGGATTTTTAGAAAAAATGTTTTTTTATCATAAAACTATATAAGGAAGAATAATTAAAAAAAAAAATTAAAAGAACAAACATAACAAAAAAATTTAGAGAGAATAAAGATGATAGAAGATTCTATTTATAGGCAGTATTAATTCAATTTTTCTAAAAGTATATTATTTGGATTACTTTTTTTTTAAAAAAAAAAAATATCAATTTTACATAGTGTAGACTTAATGCTGCGGCAAATTCAAGAGATTAAAAATATATGGGCTCCAAGAATATTGATTTCTCAGCAGAATAGAACCATACTTATATTTCAAATCTCCACCTCAACCAATACATCAAAATAAGCTAATTTTGAAAAAAGATAAAGTTATAGATATTTGCTATTATGTTTCACTATAATTAATTACCAATCCAATATAGATTGCTATAACAAGATAATTATGTCTAAGGCCAGAAATCTGGCCTTTGAAACCAAAGTAGCAGATAATTAAATTAGAAACAGCAAAATATAAAACAAGAGGCAATTGAATTCAAAAAATATTTCAGATTATATACAAGAACTCCTCAAGTATATATATATATAATGATAAGTGATTTATTTATTGGTACATATTTTTTCAATTTATCTGTAATGAAAACAATGACCTAGAATAATGGCATTATTATTTTATTACATTTCTAAATTATTTTGATCAAGCTTTGGAATAATAAGTTGCAAACATAAAGGTAGAAATCATTTCAACCACATACTTGTTTATCATTAAAGTAAAATGAAATATCTTCAATACAGCTGAAATTATTTTTAAAAAAATTAAGTGGGATAGCTCAGAGGACAGAATAATTCTATTAATTTCTATAACAATTTATTAAAAATTATAATATTTGTTTAATAATAAATTAACAAACAATAATAAACAATTCAGTATTTTCATTTGTTATACTGAACACACATTTTCACAAAGACAACTAGAAAATGACAAGACTCAAAATTCTATTAAATATTCAAATAATTATATCCAGTTTAAATAAAATCAGTTCTGCTGAAAATTTCTTCATCCCTAGATCTGAAACTCCAACTTCCAAAAAGTTAAAAATAATGGCAAATATATTGTAATGGGCACACATGCCGATACATTATTTTTTTTAAAAAAAATGGTTAAAGTATAAATGTTTGCAAATAAGTTATTAAATAAAAGTTAGAATTAAAAGTTGAAAACTAAAAGTTTGCAAAAACGTATATATATAAAAAAAAAAAATCGCACAGATGGAAAATTATTAAAAGAAAACTTTATTTTTTAAAAAAAAGTATTTTAAAACTAAATTTTAGGCAAAAACTTAAAGATAAAAAAATGTACAATAATTAAATTACAGTCTATTATGTTAAAACTCAAAATGGAAATGATTGTTGGTTTTCATTAATCCAAAGTAAATGAGCCCTTGGGGAAGATTTATAATTAAAGGTCAGATAAGTGATATAAAAATTTTGCGTTACCAGCTTGTGGAAGGTCAACCAACACTCGGACCCTAATGAAAAACACCTGAACAGGAAATCATGTTCGGTGAATCTGGAGGATTAGTATAAAAAGAAAACAATTCGAATTAAGAACAGTTCCAGCTTGATTTTTGAGGAGGGTGAAAAGATGCACTTTTCACCCTCTTACTAATTTCAAATGAAATGACTGTTGAAATATGAATGGCACTATTGTAGACCCCGACTCATATGGGTCCAACAATAAAAGTTCCAGGATCCGGTTTTCTCTGAAATTTTGAATAATAAAGACTTAGCGGGACTTGGCGCAAGGAACAGGGAGCTCCTCTAATGTAAAGTATAATTATGAACTCAAATCATTATAAACTTTTGCTAAATGAACTTGGAATAATTTCTTAAATAATTAAGGCCTAACTAAGTTTAAAACATAAATTCTTATCTGACCAACACGGAAGATTAAATCAGTTAATATTTTTTATATATATATATGTTTGCCAATTCAATTATTTCCATTTTCTTTATTAATATTTATTAATAAAATCAAAAAAATGTATTAAATTTTAAGTTGGGTATAGATAGCTGAATGGATTCATTATGTCGATTATGTTTTAATATTTTTTTTATACGTGAAAATGTATATATATATATCGGTAAATACGACACCTCATGCTGAGTGTCTAAGCATATTTACTGTTATATATATTTTAAGTTGTTGTTGTCAATGCGGCACCCTATGATGAGTGCCATTGGGTTTACTTTATTATAAATTTCCCTTAGCAATTGTTCAATTAATAACTTTATATTTAAAATTCATTTATGTTTATTTTAAAGGGTTTTAATTTCAGGCTATTTGTTTTGTAGTTAGGTCGATGCTGGTGGAAGGATATATGGGTGTTTATATCAATGTAATGTGAAGCGTGTTTAGCATACAGGGCAAAGCCCAACTGAATGCATGACCCAAAGGCATAGTCATTGCATTGCAATGGACGCAGACATTTCCTGGGACATTGACCCCTTCTGGCTCTATGGATAGGGACTATAAATCGGCAGATAGACCACTCTCTCCCGTACATAGCATTTCCCTTATATATTATATGCAGGATTCCTTCGCCAGCGACGCACATTCCTGTACTGGACGAGGATCATGTCCTTCAAATAATATCACACTGCAGCATTTCCCTTATATATTATATGCAGGATTCCTTCGCCAGCGACGCACATTCCTGTACCGGACGAGGATCATGTCCTTCAAATAATATCACACTGCAGATGCACATTCCTGACAGCGTGGTTTTATGCTGGCATCTTCATATTGCATTGGTTGCATCTGTATATCAGGAAGCAAATGTTGGTTGGGCTACGGACTTTTAGTCTGAGGTTGAACGATTGGTTTTGAAATAAGTTTTTAAATGAGTAATCTATGTAGCAATCTATACTCAACATTATAAAACAAACTTCTATAAACGGTCCATCTGTTCGGACTTTCTAAAATAATAATTTAAATTTAAAATTAATGATATCTAAATTATTTCTCAATTTTAAATATTTATATATGTGCATTAATAAATGTTTTTTGTGTGTTATTACTGGCAATGGCTCGTTTAATTTTTTTAATATTAAAAACATATGTTTAAGAAGTATTTATTATAAATCTCTGTGTCTCCTTGAGCTAGTGGCAAGAGCTAACTGTCATAATAAAACACAAAATTGGAACACAATAGTACATATCTGCCTACTATCTAAATTTTCTAGGTTCGAATGGCCTAGTGGTGCCCTTGTATGGCAGATACGGTACGACTCCAGAAACACCCTGACCATTATAATATATAGATAAAATTCTCCAATTAATTAACATTTCTAAGATTCAAATTATTGAAACATTTATTTAATAATAAATTAATAAGTAAATAAATCAGCACTTTCATTTATTATATTGAAAAGAAATTTTCATCAAGGTGAGTGCAAGGAACTGACAAAATTCAAAATGTTATTAAATATCTTTTTGAATAATGAGATATCTAGTTTAGATAAAATTAGTTCTGATACATTTGTCATGATCCCCAAATTTGAAACTTTATCCAAAAAAAAAAAGGCTCTCAACAGTTTTTAGCAACAATTCACCATTACTAATTCATTTATTCATAAACAACACTCAGTGATGAATTTTCACAAATGCATCATATCAGGAAGTGTGCTCCCAAATTTTCAAAAACATATTCAAATATTGGTTCAGCCTGTTCATAGTCGCGCTCGCAACAATGCATTATTAAATTTTCAAATTTGCAACATCCGGTTTCAGTTTAAAACTGCCAGAAATCTATGCAGTCTATGCATGCACTTTTTACATCTTCATTTCCATCTTTTTTTCTAGTTTCAGAAAAGATAAGTTTCATTTTTCTACAATAAAAATTAAAAATTTTATGATAATTTTTGTGATCACGTAAATTGAATTTTTTTGTCTTTCTCTCAAATTTTTCAATTTTAATGAAATTGAATTTGCTGTGAAATTTACATTGGAAAAAATACAAGATGTTACCGATCTGCTTAGACTGTATAATGAATGAACATTACTGAGAGCAGAAGCTTTCCAGTGGTAAGTATTTAATTTTATACATTTTTAAATTATTATTTAAATTTATATTTGATAAAAAAATATATGAAAAAATTATTATTGAAACTAATCTATATGCTAATCAAAAAATAGCTCGTGATTGTGTAAATTTATATTGTGAATTATGTCCATTTTTTGGATATGGTGTGCGCTTGGGTCCAAATGTCCAATTATATGAAATCTGGAGTTCTGATATGAGACAAAGACAAACATATTTTGCAAATATTATGATTCAATTTAGATTTTTTTTCTATAATGTCTTGTCTGCATTTTAATAATAATAAAAATACACCAAATGCTAAAAGTAAAAATTTTGACAGTATATAAACTTAGGCCGATTATAGACTACTGCAATGTAAATTTCAAAGCTGCATATCAAATGCAAAGAAAGATGGCAGTTGATGAAGCTATTACTAAATTTACTGGTCATAGTAATATGAAGCAATATGAGCCCTCAAAACCTATAAAGGTAGGATAAATAATACTACATTACACTGACTCTAAACTATTAACTTACATACCTCAAGCTTAACTCTATAATGAATTTAGTATTTTATTCACTTTTTATTTTGTTTTATAAGACTATTTTAGTAGTAATTTTTAATAAATTACAAACTTTATTAAAGTTCTTTATTATAATATTCAAATTATACTAATTATTAATCAATATTAACTTCTTGTTATTAGGGATGACATATTCATTGCAAATGCCTGTATGGAAAAACATTTTGGCGGGTTACTAGAAAAAATGAAAGGTACTACTATCTTTATTCTACAAAGTGTTCAAATGATGGATTATCTTAGGTAAGTGTTATTATATATCAATTTATTAGAAATTTAATGATGAATGCAACTAATCCTCTAACAAAAATATAATTTTAAAATGTATGCATGAAAATTTAGAATTTATGAAATAATATGAAAATAATTATTAGAAATATTAAAATTTTATTCTTTTTTTTATTACTTTGAATATCAATGGCTAAACTTTTTTCAGTTTAATTACATTCTTTGATGTTTTACTTTTCAAACAATATATATTATGTCATTTTTGAATAATACAAACTTAAATTATAAAATTTACGGTTTAACATATGGCTGCTTTTCCAGCAAAGAGGTTATTAATAAATTAAGACTTCAGTAGTTATATTATGTATATATATAAATTTATTATAATGGTGCATTTGTATTCATACATTGTACATATTTCAACTAACATATCAACAGTATATATTTATATATTATAAAGTGAACTGTTCAAATTGAAATGACATCTTTTACATATTTCAACCAACATACCAAAAGTATATACACCTGGGTCTTTTTTTACGCGGACTTATTTAACACAATTTTGAAGTTATGCGATTCATGTTTCACCGGAAGTCGAACTCCGATAATGCGCTATTACTTTAAATAATAAATTTTGCGCACTTACATTATATTGAAAGTAATAGCACATTATTGGAATTCGACTTTCATCTTAGTAATTTCAATATTTTCAGTGCTTTATAATAGTAAAATTTTATGCAATAATGAAATTAAAATCATGATTTCCACATTTTATGTATACACTCATTAAATTTTACAAGATTATAATGTAAATTTGTTCAAACATTGTGCATGTTAATTTTGCATTTTAAATCACATTCTGTTTTTGCTTTTTAAAAAAGAACATAATCAATTATTAATCATTTGGTGGCCACAAGTTTATTTTTAAAAGGTGAGCACTGGGCACAATTAAATTTGACAATTAAAAATTAAAATCTGATTTTTAATTGTAATTAACAATTTAAAAATTACTTACGCGACTTGAAATTAATGTTATGTGAAATTTGATTTTTAAACAGAATTGAAAATTAAAAAAATTAAAGACAAAAAAAAGAATTTAATTTTTAGTTGTTAGTTTCATAAACTATAAAATCATCATCTCAAAGATTAATTATTAATTACATTGTCACCAGAAAACCATTAACACAACACGAGTGTGAAGTTGGCGCTAATTGTATTTCCTCTTGTGAAAAATTGATTTTGTACCAGTTTGCAAACGAATGTGTTTTTCGGCAAGTAGCAATAATAATTAAAACGTGTATAAAAAATGTAAATTACTGTACTGTAAGTTATGCATAAAAATATATTATTTTGAATAAAATTAAATATTATAGTTAAAAAAAGTTTGTCTTGTATCAATTTTTTTCAAATTTAAAATTTTTTATTAGTCATATTTTATTTCCTTATTTTTTTTTGCGTGAATTTTAAAGTAATTTTACGTTGGTGCTTTGCTTTTACGAATTTTGAAAAATCACAGACCGCACCCCCCCTTTTTCAATGTAAGTTACGTCTATTTTTGCGCGGTGATTTCGTTTGCACGTGTTTTCTGAGGAACCCATCTATCGCATAAAACAAGACCCAGGTGTATTTATATATTATAAATTCAACTATTCAAGTTAAGATGTGATCTTTTTCATTACAATCTTTCATGATACATCTCTTGAGCAATGTTTTACTTTTGAAATATTTCAATTCAAAGTGGACTAGCACACTGGTCCAATTTCTGCCTGCGTCTAAGAATAACATTTTATCTGTCAAATGTTCTGTTTTCATAATGTTCCTTTGCAGTATATATTTTAAGTGAATTAAATTGAAGTAGAATTTATATTTTACTATTTAATTGATCTTTGAAATTATATTTCATTTGATGTACACGTAGAAAAGTTAAAACTGTTTATGAATATTTATATATGATTCATTCACAACTCTTATTAAGTTGCAAAAATAAAAACTCAAGCTAGGTAAGGCCTGATATTTAGCTGTTAAACAAAGATGTGTTAATGGCATTGTCTAGTAAAATAATGCAAAACAATGCATTTAGTCCATCACTATAGTAAATATGCATCCAAATACCATTCTTATAAGTGTGGCTGTTCTTTCAGTTATTTTTTCTAATATTAAAAAAAAGTATAAAATATACAAAGCTCAATATGATACATATGTACACAGTATCTAAACTTAATATTGTGTTAAAACAGAAAAATTAATCTAAAGAATGTTAACAATCAATCCTTGATTGTACATTGACAGTAACAATCAGATTTTGACATTTAACTTTTCTCATAAGAATTTATAATTATTTATTATTTCAAAAAAATTGTTTTAATATTATAAATGTATTGTAAAAGATGAAAATGTCTACTGCCAAATCTCTGAAAGTAAAGCACAAAACTGACAAAAAATTTTGATTTTTAAACTGTCTTATATATTTTTAAAAGAAACACCAAATATTTCAGTTGCCTAGAGTCTCCCATTGGCAAAATCTGCCACTGAAACTATATATCTTTTTATTCAGTAATCAAAGTCTTATTTTTATTGATGATTTGTCAACTAATTAACATTCAATTAAGACTAGCAAAAAATATGATTAATTGTATCATATGGAATGATAAAATTGGTTTTCAAATAAATGCTTCTGTATAAATATCAAAGCATATATTCACATTATAGAAAAACTAACAGAATAATTTAAATTGGAAGAGATAATTGACCTTGAAAGAGAAATAACATCAAATATAAGTACATTAGAACCTTTCCATCCTTTGCATAGCTTTTGAAAATTAATAAAAGCTTTATTAATATCCATAACAGTGAACTCAAAATTATAATGTAACAAAAAGATTAATTATTAGTAAGACATGACAAGGCAGTATCTTGGATTGGAAAACTTATTTTTGTGTGAATGAATAATAATTCAGACATATTTTGATTTAATAATTGCTCCTGACACTAGCTCAGCTTAGAGCATAAAGTATTGTACCAGTAATAACATGTTGATCATCTAACATGAGTTGGAACTCAATGAAACGTACTTCAAACCTAGTCAAGCCCAAGATTTAGATCAGGGACCAACTTGAATTCAAACCCACTCCATAAGCCCCAGATCAAACACCTAATAACATATAATGATGGCACAAGGGAACTTATTTTTATGTCTGGCCCACAAGCAGAGTGGAGAAGACAATATTAACTATACTAGAATATGCATACACATGATTGTACGTGTGGAAGTGGAGAAAAAGAAATTCAAACTACTCAAACAAGTTAGACAATAAAAATTTAGTTTAATATAATGACAAATTATTTATATACATTATGACTTAATTATATACATTAATATGTGTGTGAATGAGCAGTCTACAAAACAGTAGATAATTACATATTGAAATTCACGCTAATGGTTCTCATATGCTCTTTTATCAACTAAATAAGAAATATACATTAAAACACATCTTTGGTGGGTACAGTATTAAAATGCCGATCATTTATTAAAAAGATTACATAATATTGCCATTAATGCTTTGGTTTACGGTTCTGAAATGTGGTGACTAACATATTATTTTGAGGAGCGTTCCGAGATTCATTATAGATATAATATAAACTATTTTCACACCATTACTGTCATGAAAATAAGTAAAACACATTTGAAAATTACATTTAGTCATATGACAAAATATTTATTGAAAATTCTTTTAACAATAGTAAAAACGCTTTATTTTTCCCAAGGCATATACTCTTAAACGAAAACGAAGTCTAAGACCCCCTTCTTGGGCAGTGCTTAGAGAAAAGTGGATAGGCATACCGTGGACATCACCAATGTGCAAAGGCCTTGTATGCGAAGAAAGTGGATAGGCATAGCATGCGCCAGGCATATTGGAATCATCACCAGAGGCCTTTTTATACAAAATAACTCCTGGGAAGCTCAACTATCCACAGGACAGGAAATGAAAAGAAATCTATGGGTTTGATCTTGTCGTAACCCCCAGATTAGAAGCACATATATATAATCACGAAGATAAGGCCGAATGTCAGTAACACAGTACGGATAAATGTCACTAACAACATAGAATAGGATTTATTGCTTTAAAAATAAATGACCCTTGTTTGAATGCCATAATTTAGATAAATAATACGCTATGCCGCAATTACATATAGAGAAGATTTCATTTAATAAAATATACATTAAAATTTGACATCCTCCTTTTTCTGCTATTTAAAATAATTCAATCCCACCTTCGTTGATTTTGATACTGAGAATATTTAAGCATATGATATTTTAAGATTATGGAAAAATAAAAGAAAATTAGCAGTTATAGAAAACAACTAACAGATCACCTTTTCAGAATTGAATATTAATATTTATAAAATAAATAAGGTTTTAGAGCATTAATTAGCCTAAGTTCTGGATTCACCCCGGGTAGAATCTAGAGTTACAAATAACAAACTTTTATATTAAAACATAAACAAAATGTTGAAAAAACAATCTGGCGAGCGTATTAATTAATAATGCATTATGTTTTAAGGGAACGTTAATAACCTTAATTCATGGAGGTTTACTTAAAAAGAGGAAAGAAAAGATTTGAAATTCAACGTCAGATTGCTTAAGATTGGCATATTAATAATAATTAAAAGATATATAAAATTAAGTAATAAATACATATAAATAAATGACTGCACCAAAGTTAAAGAAAGTTAGAGCATATGAAAGAGAGAATAAGATTCATAAAATTCTTTGAGAGCAATTTACATTTACGTTTTAGTAAGATACAAAGTTAATTAATAATACATTAGGAGAAATCTTAATAGAATTTGAGTTTAGTTTCAACGATAGCTGTTTGAAATAATTTACTTTGCACCATTTTAAGAGTCAATTTTTTTAAAGTCAGCTCATGCATAGCGTTTCAGGGATCCATGCTACTTCTTATAAGATAGCAAGCTTCTGTTCAGCATTCTAAAATTCTCTGCAAGGCTTTTACTTCATTCTATGGGTGCATGATGGTACGGTGACAGAAGAAAATGACCCACAAGGGTTGGAAAGGTGATGAGCTTTCTATTCAATCATTTTTAAATTTTAAAACAGCATGGCTTATCTTGATAACACAGTTCTCTCAATAGTAGCTTATCTATCTGTTGGTATTCAAAATTAGCCCATTTTATACTCCTGCCCAGGTATTTGAAGAATGCTTTTAATTTATTTCTAGCTCAAATCTAATCTTTAATTTAAAATCTTAAGTTTTCTTTGTTCATTGTTTGAAGATGCAATCTTTTGATAACTTTCCAAAAATATATTCAAATCTATTTCCAGATTGGAAATAGATTTAACAAAATGTTTATAACAAAAGTAAAATCTATTAATCTTAATCCCCATTTTATTTTAAATAAAACTTTAATTAAAAATTCCTTCCCAAACGAAAACAATATTATATTTCCACCCCTTTAATTATTTTTGGACAATTAACGACTGCATCTTCTATCTTGGATATTATAAAATATACAGTTTAATAGAAAAAACAATTTAAAAATAAAAAGTTTTAAAATGGCGTATAATAAAATATTTAAAAAAATCAATATTTTGTTAGTATTCTTCCTCCTATAATATATATATATCTGAGCCGCACCTATGTATTTTTAATGTGAAGGAAAGAATTAATAAACATTAAAAAATTAATAATAATAAATATTGAAAAGTTAAATGTTATAAATTTTAGGCGCACATCTCAAATATATACACATGACTAAAGGAGTGGAATGGGATATAGGGTTTGAATATAGGTTAGAAGATGACACCATGAAGCTCAAGCTAAGATTGACCGATTCAGTATATAACTATTAAGCAATTGATAGAAAGATAGCAAACAAACAGCAGGAAAATTTAAATAAGCAAAATAATATTGTTCATTCATTTTTTTCAGAGTTTATATAATCAAATAAAAAGTTAATATATATATATATAAACTCCCTAAAATAATAAAAGAAAGTAATGTTCCTTCATGGATGAATCCCATCAGATAAGACCTATGTGCAAAATTGATTCAGATCATTAAGATTTTTCTAGAGCAATATCCCCCAACAAAAGCACATTATCAAAGTATTTATATAAAAGAAAAACAATGATTCTGAAAAGATAGTGATATTGTATAAGATTTAAATTAACATTCTTATATCTTTCTTAATTTATATGGTTTGTTAAGACACAGTGTGGTGCAATAGAACCCAAGCCATGCCAAAGAGATACAGTGGACTTACAATGGGCTGTCTTATTGCACACACACCTATAACCAAACACAATTTACTTTATGTAGGCTATGATGACCAGATAACTCTGATTTTTACATGTCAATATTCGTTGTATACAATATCACTAAAGATTTTAAACATTCTGAAAAAATAATTATACTAAAGAAATATTAATTTATGAATTTCTCCAATTACTTTATTTAGTAAGGGTTTTGTTTGTTTTTGATCTCTGTTGTCAATAATAACAGTGAATTATGAAACGGATTGAACCAAAACAAAATAGTATAGAAATTTAGGCAAAAAATATTTTGTTATTCAATAGTCTGAATTATTTAAATTAACTTAACATCTATTAATTACCTAAATCAAACTCTATTATAATAAAACCAAAAGCTTATTCATGAAGAAATCAGAAAATGCATAAAATCTTATATTTTTTTATACATATTAGTTATAAATTATTTATTTTAAATCTAAAAGAAATGATTTTATTCTAAGCAAAGGGGTTATCAAAGTACAATAACTAAAGACTAGATTACTGGATAAATAAAGTTCTAACATTTTACTGGAAACCCTTTTAAGCTGCAGACTTTGGATTTTGGAGTACATATTTTAATTCAGTGTTCAAATGAGTAGTTAAGAGAGAGAAGTTTCTGTGTCCATGTTGTTGATTAGTGAAAACAGCAGGTCAGTAGTTTATACCATGATGGGAATTGACGTTATGCCGGAAGAGGGGAGTTCGTTATTGAGGTAACCTTAGCCACTCATATTATCAATGTAAATGATGGAGATGGTTGAGACTTCCATTTTTTTTTTTTTGAAGACTGATAGCTTTGTTTTAAATGGGCCGTGTATCACACAATAATTATGGGTAATTACCATAGATTCTTATCTGAAAATTTTTATAGTGATGAGTAGTGAAATAACTAGAACTTTTGCTCATGAAAAGTGCAGAATGATAATCTACATTCAGACACAATTGAAGAAAAGAGGGAATAGTGAATGTAGATAAAAAAAATTTAGCTTATATATCTCCAGTTCTATTGTTTGCCCATCTGTTTTCTTGGAAACATTTGGAATTGGCATTTTTAAAAATAACTACAAATAATACTAGTATTTTTAAAATACTAATTAAATTCTTAACATTTCCAACTAATTACTTGTATTACAATCTTCTGAACAATTCCTAACTTTTTATTGTAACAGATTAAATTTTATTTTTAGATTAGGCATTGTTTTATACAGTTTCAAAATAAACTTCTACAAAAAGATAAGTAATTTATTTATAAAGTTTTCTTATTAAATTATTAACATCAAAATGTGACATTACTTCAAAATTTAATCTTAACACTGCCCAGTGTAAGGATAGCAGGTCTTAGATCAAGGTAATTAATTAAAACATTGTCCCTTACATAAACTTTTACAAATCTCAGGCAATTTTCTCTTTAAAATTCTTTTTTCTTACAAAGTTATATATCCTATTATCACAAACATTTAGAAATTACAAAATATAAAATTTTACAACTTAAATATAATCTTTAACCCTTCTTTGACCTGATATTTGCAAAATATAAATTTCTATCTTTTCATATCTTGGGACACAACAACAACAACGAAGAGGGGTTTCATTAAGTACATTAGAAAATTTAATGCTTTGTATAATTTTTGAAAATGCAAGCTTTATTAACATCCACAACAGTGAATTCAAAATTATAATGTAACTAAAAGATTAATTATTAGTAAGACAGGACCAGGCGGTACCTTGGATTGGAAAATTTGGATATATTTTTCTCATCACTATTTATAATATACATTTATCACATATTGTTATTTATTCACGTCTGTGGTTATCTGATTACAAGCCATCATTTATATGTCTGAAATAACAAAAAATCCCAACCTGCATATCATTTTCAACATGTCTTCACACATAAACAATACAAATTAATTTTAAAAATGTACATATTAAGACATTAACACAAAAACAAATAAGAGCAATTATGTAAGTGACTGCTTGCAATAAAAAAAAGGCAGAGATGATTCATGATGGTTACAATATTTGAATCAAATTTATAAACACAAATTTAAAAATCTCTAAGTTTCTATTTTTCATTCAATATTTTTCAAAGAATAGATTTCTGAAACATGAGTTATAAACTTGCAGATAAGCAGGAAAACTGTTTTGATTAATAAATAAAATAGCTCAAGAATTAATTAAAATTATACATTAGCAATGGATCGATTAGCCACATGCTCAGAAATGAAAGTCATAATTTTTTAATTATTAAGAAGCAATATTACCAAGAATAAATGTATCAAATAGAACATATTAATAACCAATTCAGAAGAGCATGAAGTTTGATCAGACTATAATTAAACCTTTGTGACTTTGTAGTCAGTCTATGCATTTTCAGCATTTCCGATTTAGATCCATAATCTAATTATAGGATTCATTATTTGGCTTGGAAATTTATAGCATATATAATATTTTTCATTAATCAACTGCAATCATTACTATTTCTTTTTTGGTACATACTTCTGCATGCATAAAAAAAAAATGGAGAGCATTGAGAGGGGAAAAAAAATTGATTCACATTTTTTCCTAAATCTCCATTTGAAGGAATTCATTTTAGAGAATCATCATCATTTTCAACCATTATCGAACCACTACAGGATGAAGGTATCTCCAGCTTCAATCCATTTTCTCGGATCTTTAGCCACTCTTGTCCATATAATTTCAGCACACTTCCTTATTTCACCCATCCATCTCATATGTGGTCTCTTTCTAGATCTTTTTAGAGAATATATTTAACTTATTCCATCTATAACATCAGAATCTTTAAATAATTGCTTATGTAAATCAGTTAATTAATTAATAATGACAATTATTTAATGTTCCTTAAAAAGTAAAATAAATAACATTACTTACGTGGTAAGTCCACTTCTGAAATAAATAAATAAAAAAAAAAATCTCAACAAAAAAATATAGTAAAAATGTAACGATAATCATTAATTACAAAAAAGAATAAATAAATATATATATACAATCATTTAATTCTATGAGATAACATAAAAAACATATGGAGAGTTAATAATTATCTAATGGGCATAAAACATTTTTTTAAATTTAAGTTAAAATCAATGTAAATTTACACACTGATCTTATCAAAATGAAATATATTAAATAAATAAAAATGTAAGCTTATAGCAAATTATATTTAGGATTTATATATATATTATAAAGAAAACTTGATATGCTACTTTATTTTTTAATAAAATAATCATAATTGCTGAACAGAAAACAAAACTAAACAATATCAGTGTGACTTTTTTAAGAATGGAAGCACACTTCTTTTTTTTTAATAATGTTTTTATTTCATTTGCAACAACAATCTAGAAAAATTTGAAACTCTCCTATCTGTAAATCAGAGAATATATTTTTGTCTTCCAAATCCTTTTAACATTCTTAAAAGTTTTAACTGTAAATTAGAACTTAGCATTGTTTGAACTTCTTATAATCAACAATAATGCATTAGTCAAATTCGTTCTTTACATATATAAAAACAATTCAACTGTTGGTAAAAAAAATTCAAAAGTCAACAGTAATTCCATACAAAAAAATAATGAATTTGAATTGCTCATTCTAATCAGACTGTGATTAGTTTAACTACAGATAATACAATATCAATATATTTTTATCTTCTAAATCCTTTTAACATTCTTAAAAGTTTTAACTGTAAATTAGATCTTAGCATTGTTTGAACTTCTTATAATCAATGATAATACATTAGTCAAATTCATTCTTTATGCATATAAAACAATTCAATTGTTGTTAAAAAAAATTAAAAGTCAACAGTAATTCCATATAAAAAATAATGAATTTGAATTGCACATTCTAATCAGATTGTGATTAGTTTAAATATATCAATATATTTTTATCTTCCAAATCCTTTTAACATTCTTAAAAGTTTTAACTGTAAATTAGATCTTACCATTGTTTGAACTTCTTATAATCAACAATTATGCATAAGTTAAATTCATTTTTTGCGTATATAAAAACAATTCAACTGTTGGTAAAAAAATTGAAAGTGAATTTTAATTAAAGCTTTTGAAAGTTTTAATGAAGTTTTCTATAAAAGCATTCATTTCGTTCAATACATGAATGCTTTGTTCCTATTATATATATATTACAGAACTTTAAAACTAATAATCTCATAAGTAATGAAATTCTTTATGTAATAAATAATGAAATATTTTCATATATTTATGGATGAAACTTATTTTCATTGTTAACATTAAATAATATTGTCTTTACCACCAAAATCAATTTCAATGAAAGGAATTAAAGAACAATGTAGTTTTACAATAATTATTTGAATTTTTGTTGTGTACAATATAATGAAACATTCACTTAAAATACAATTTATTTTTAAATAATAGAAATATAACTGACTAAATACAGTGTATGTATCGAATAATTTTTTGCTACAATCTAGTAAAATAAATTTTTACTCATTATACAGCTATTATTTTCTCATTTTATCTTAGGGTAGTAATATCATTATATATTCCAGATCCTTTAAAAATAAATAACTGTTTGCTCATTTTCACTGCTTTATTTCTTGTTCATTCTTTTAATCTTTTATCAATTCTGTGTATCCAATGCTATCTCTGCTAATTTCAACATGACATCTTTTTTCCACCCTTCACTATTTTTTTTTGTTTATATAATAATGGAATATTGCAAGTAGGTTATAATATTACAAAAGACATAAAGTGGAAACTTTAATAATACAGTCTTCATTAAGTATTTTTGCGACAACTGATCAATGAGATTCATACCATAATACCATATTATTTATTTATTGCCCATGTTGTTATCAACAGAGAAACTGATAAATATAGTATACAAAAACATTTACATTTGCTTTTCCATTATATACTATCAACACTTCACATAACTGACTCCTTTTTGTTTTTTATATTTAGAGATATTTCTTGTACTGCCCAAAATTTATATATATATATAAAATTCTTAATTGCAGTTTCTTCTTTTGATATGCAATTGCAAAAAGTTTATAATAAACATATATGTTGATCGCTAGATTGTGTTATTCTTTCTTAAATAGTAAAATTCTTTTGGAACCAGCAAATAGTGAAAATTTTATCTGCATGTGATATCACTTGAAAATAACTATTCAATCAATATATTTTTTCATGATTCATGGTAGATTTTACAATTATAATTATATATATTTTAAATTTCAGAAAAGTAGAGCAAATTAGTCATGCTCTAAATGATTCTTTCTTGTTAATTTGATTCTAAGTCTCAAGTATTTTGTGATTTCTCTAAAGTTATTCTATATTACAATTTTTTTTTTTTTCGAAAATAATGATTTTCATATGCATTCCATTTTATCAATTTCAATCAAGTCATAAAGAACAACTACTAATTTTATCGATATCTGACTTTTTTTTTTGTTTAGTGTAATAATAAGGATGAGGTTTTTTCTGAATGTTATGCATGCCAACTCTTCTAGACTAGAAAAAACTTAAAACTAATGGAATCTACTTTTAATGATTACAGTAGGAATTTTATTTTGTTTATTATGTTTTCCAGATTATATATGTATTTAGATAATTATTAGAATAAGTTATTAATTCCTTTACAGTTTCATTTAGAAAAAAGAACAACTGACAGTGAATGCAGAAATAAAATAGATAATTTTAAATTAATAATAATTTATTGATTGGACACTAATGATTAACATATACATCATTTTTACTTGTAGAAAAATAACCTTATGTGATATTGAATAATGAATATATTTTTAAAAAATTGAAAAGCTCTTGAGATGCTATAATTCTGAATTTTCATTATAGCCTCAAAACGACTAATCAAAGAATCCAAATGACATATAAACTGATTAAATTTTTACAAGAGTCATTATCTACATAAATGCATTAAAATTTACAAAGGATTTTTTAAATTTAGTATTGTCATTTAAATGGGAATAAACATTTTATCAATTTTATAAATATATATGTAAATAAAGTGTATTACTTTTTTGTATGTATAATGCAAGGGTGGATATTGTTTTACAGCCCAAGCACCAAATTTTTTATCTATGAGTTCACAAATGCCACACATTTTTTTTTTGCATTATTATTTAATTTTTGATAAAGTACAATATACTATAGATAAATAATACTAAGCAATTTTTTTCATTATATGATAATGTACTAGGGGAAAAAAATTGGACTTAAATATTTCTTACTTTAATAAGACTTTGGAGTGTGATCTTTTACCAGACTTTAAATGTTTGGAGTTAAGCAGAACATTTTTCAAATTTAATCACTGAATTTGACTTTTTATTATAAAATTTTCAACTGATTGCTTAAAAAAAGAAAGTTTTTTGCTTACAGTATTATTATAAAAGGTTTAGTCTTATTTATTTTTACAACAACGGTTCAATAAGGCAAACTTAGCTCACAATGCACTGCATTTGGCACCTGCACCTTAGATTAACTATCTTTTATGCAATATAAAATTAATATATTGTAACGGGACCCGCACAACTCCTTTATTACCTCGTTTGTAACAATTTCCTGATGAGCATGTTACAGGAAGGAACTATCGATTGGCATTCCCCAATACAGATGTTATCCCCCCTCTACAACAATATTTCCTGCTCATCAGAGGATGTAGCACCATAAAGACTGGAAGCATCTAGACATTTCTGTGTTTGGTTTTCCAAACGGCGCCACTAGAGTTCCATCTCACTACAACCTGACTTACGTAGGTCTAGTTATGCCAGACATAGCTCAGGAGGCATGAAATTCTCATGAACAAGTGCAATGAATGATAAGTGATGCAAAAAATAATAGAACTGAACAACTGGATAACTAAAATTAATTTTAAGTAACAATAATTTTATTTAATAACAGGTTTAAATAAATGTCCATCAAACAAAATATTTCATTGACAGTCCCTTGTATCTCTTTGGCCTACTTCCAATAACATTTTTATATGACTTAAAGAATGTAATTTGTTGAGAGTATAATAAAGTCCTTCTTTCAATAGTTCTTTAACAGTTTACATCTTTAATCATTTAGTTAATTCACAGAGAGGAGTGCAATATATGAAGACAACAGAGATAATAATGAAGACAACTGATAGCATTTAATTCAGAGTTCCACTTAATTCAAACAAATATTTCATTTACAGCCATTGTGTATCTTGGTATACATCCAATAATAGTACAATATGAATTAAAGAATGCAAGTTCTTTAACAATTTACATTTTTAGTTATTTAGTTAATTCACAGAGAGGAGTGTGATATATGAAGACAACAGAGATAATAATGAAGACAACTGATAGCATTTAATTTAATTCAGAGTTTCACTTAATTCTGATTTGTAGTCTTTTAGGTAGTTGTCACATGTAATGTGGCTTAAATTAACTCATGTATGAAGATATTCTTTACAGACAAGAGCATTTCTATTATTCCAGTTAATTTTAAGTTAGTTAAAGCATAATAAATATATTTCTATTCATGGTTATCCAAATCCAGGTTTGAATCCATACTATAAGCACATTTATCCTAGGTTCATTGGTTATCCATTTCAGGGTTTGAATTGGTCGATATAAGCACATTTATATCCATTGGTTATTCAGGTAACCTATAAGTGTATGTATTTCCATCTGTCCAGATATCAATTCATCTTGCAAATGCATTTATTTGGTATTTCCGATTTCATAAGACATATATATAACATATATGCGTCAATAACTCCAGGTATATCATTGTACATTTAACCATGACACATTGTTTGGTATTCTTATTTCTCAACTCATATATATAACATGTTTTAATTCTGTGTTTATATTACTGTTCTCAGAGTTTTCAAATAACAAATAAAATCTTTTTTAAAAAAAAGAAAATGATTTTCTTAATCTTTCAACTTATTTAAGTATGTGGTTCATTATATTCATATAACCATTAACTTTTATTGACATACTAATTCATCTTTAAATGTTTGAATTTATTCATAATATAGTATAAATTTACTAAATACATTTATTTTGTATAAATACATTCATTTTGATATTTTCTAATTTTATCTGGATTATAAACACGTTATTATAATTTAGTTAATTATAGTTATGTGTAATATTCATAATCAATATGCATGTAAGCATTTGTAATTTTTATTTAGTTATTCTAATATATAGCATAAATATTGTTGTTTGGTCTGCCACAGATGTATGTTTCTAGATATAAGTTGATCTGCAGTTTCATTTATAATTTATCACTAATAAAACATATTTTCACATAGCTATAATTATTCATAATTTTCTTTAAGAAAGATGTTTTGTTTTGTGTTTTTTTTTTATAAACACATATAAGTATTGAATATTTTATGAAATTGTTACCTTTATTTTATCCAGTTTGTTCCTTCATATCCATGATACGACTGCACTCAATAAGGGGTCATTGTATTTAAGCTGAATGGCATTATTTACTTTCCGTGATGTTCACCCAGGCAAATCTTAGAGAACCATGGCTTTGGACGAAGAGAAGAAGCTATTACGGACTAGCCTTCCATCATTATGATTTCCTTATTAATGTTTTCTTTTCTCATCATTAACAATGGAGTTAAGTAACACTTAAATAAGAATTTTAACTCTTCACTTTTCTTACTTCTTTAACTGCTTAAATTTAAAATCTTTTTAAAAATTTTCTTTAAAAATCCTCTTTAAAAATCTTTTTAAAAAACCTGCTCTGAACTTCCAACTCAACTATTTATACTCTGATCTCTGGATTGATTAAGCAGCTTTGCCCACTGTATCAGATTTGTTATACAGCTCTCATTTAAGCCCAAGTGCTTTTCTCTTCTTAAGGATTGGACACTCTACTTTTCGCGGGATAGATAAAGGATCATAAGGATAAGCCATGTTTTCCAATTTGATAAGACTGCCTCAAGCGATTATCACACTTTATACGACAACATCGTTCCAAAAATTAAAAAATGTAATATTTAGAAAAAAATGCCAGATTTTATTTATATCATGATTTAAAATTATAAAATCAATGATTTTCTTTCTTAGATTGACGAATCTTAATAAAGAAAGATTTGTACTTTTTTTTTAATTGCAGATTTAAATGTATTTGTTGTCTTTTTTCTTTTTTAATTTGACCAAATTATCTTTCTTTTTTCATTGCTGTCAATTTTCATGATTCCTTTGTTTCTTTAAATTTTTAGTTTTCCTTAACCATTATTAAGTCTTTTCTTTTTTAACAACAAATCATGCTAGTTTTTTTAAATGGGGGGGGGATCTTTTGAATATATACGTGGAACAGTATATCTGTTTCAATATATATATATATATATAGTTAAAAATCAATTATTCCCAATGATTTTGCTCTATACATAGCAGCAATACTTACTAGACCTTTTATATAGTGAGCATTTGATATTTTTAAAATTTCAAATTCATTAAATGCTAACATGATTATACTTTTTTACAATCTTGTATAACTTCATTATTTTTGCATTAAAAAAAAAAATCTAAATAATAAAAAAAAACTATTTTTATCCCAATGCCACTAAGTGTTATTATTTTGAAAATTAATAGGAATTTAAAATCAATATTATTAGTGCTATTACACAGGAAAAGTATATTAATGCCAGCAACAGAAGAAAATAAACTATCTTGTAAAAATGATATTTGATATTTTATGATTTTGTTGGAATCTAAAGGCAGAATTAAATTCAATTTCCCTCCAAAAACAGTACTAACCTTCTATTCTTTTTAGTATTTATTTTGATCCTTATAATTAACAATAAAAAAATCGATTAGTATTTTGTTATATTAAGCTGTCAAAACATTCAAGTAGATTAGCAGATTGCAAAAGTGTACTACATATATATAAAGCAATAAATTTGTGTTTAGTAAAAAATAATAATAAAATTAAAGAAATGCTATATTCTAAAAATAGGGACTTTATTCCTGAAAAATTAGTTTCATTTGAAATGTTTTATTATATTCCATGAGATTTACAATAATAAAAAAATCCTGATAATATTGTATGTAATAATAAATATGGCATAGCATTTTCAGCCAGTAATATAAACACGTCAAACAATTCCAAAAATATTGTAAAAATTATTATTAAATTAAAAAAAAAATTGAATAAATTAAAATTCAGAAGCTACACCTTTAATATACAAAAATCAAATAATTTTTAAATTATAAAAACAAAAAAGACAATAATACATACCTGTCCCAGATATACTTGACAATGACTGCTGTGATTGTATTTGCTGCTGCTGTTGCTGAAGCTGTTGTTGCAATTGTTGCTGTTGTAACTGTTGTTTTTGCAACTGCTGCTGTTGTTGTAACTGCTGCTGCTGTAATTGTTGTTGTTGTAATTGCTGTTGTTGCTGTAGTTGTTGCTGCTGTTGTAATTGTTGCTGTTGAGCAGCTACTGCTGCCTGTCCTGTTAAGTGAGTCACAAAATCTTGATGTTGCTTTTGAAGTTGTGCATACTGGTTCTGAATAGCAGCAGTGATTGGAGTTATTATAGAAGCATATTCATTAATTAAATTAGCTTGATATGCTGTTAGAGAGACTGAAGGATTTTTTAATTTCTGAAAATAAAAGAGCAAAAGTTAAACTAAAAAAAAATTCCACCACAAATCACAAAATGTTATATAATCAGAAACATATAAAGTGAAAACAATGTATACATATTTGATTGTTTTGAACTACATAAGTAATAAATAGGAATAACTTTGATATAATGTTAAGTGGAGATTAACTTATTAAGAAAACTAGGTTTATTAATTACAAAAGTGCTTATTAATTTATCCAAATTTAAATTGAAAACTATTCTGAGTTCCTTCATAATTTTATCTTTCATTTAATTCCATTATTATACAATTAGAAGCTTGAAAAATCACTAAAACTAAGCAATAGCAGACCATTTAAATTGAACATGTCTATTTATTGCCATTTCTTTTTGACATTATAAATTCAGATTCACTTCAACCTATTAATTTTCAATACTTTCAATAATATCACTAATACATGATTGTTATCATTTCTTCTTTGTTAATTTTAACATACATTTTCTATACTTCACAGTGTGTGCTAATCTCTTTATATAGCTAATCTATTATATGCACAAATCTCAAGATTCAAAAAATTCTTTCAATAAAAACCCTTTAAAGGTGCATTAACAATTTTCCAAAGCATTCATATCCCAATTTAAATATATAATTAATTTCAGGCTTTATGTTTTTATCCATTTTAATAATTCACTATCAATATTTATTTGCCCCTCCTCTTGACAACCCACTAAACACTATATATAATATTTTAATTATTTTATTGTTATTTTTACTTTACTGTTTTTCTTGTCATTCTAAAAATTACTTACGAAAACAATCCCATCCAAAAGATTGAAATAATTTCCCATGAAAACTAAAAATAAATTCTGGAATAATAGAATTACTAATTTTAATCTTCTTAAATGTCATTAACTAATCCACATATATCATTGATAAATAACTTTCAGAATTTATAAATAATATATTTTATGATCTCATGTTCAAAAGTTTTAATATTAGAAGAAAGGGTTATAGATTCAAATGCCTTTTCATAATATAATGCAAATTAACAGCTCATGCTCAATGTCACTTCTATAACTTTCCTTAATAACCTGTTATGATCCTACCCCAAATTAAACTCTGTCAATGAATGAGGTATATGGTAATCAAGAATAGATAGAAATTTAACATATACTAATATTGACTAAATAGAATTATGATCATTTCAACCAATTAACTATCCACACAAATATATTTATATTATTCTTGCAATTTTGAAAGCAAGTCAAAATAATAAGTACATACTGGTTAATATCAACATTTTGAAATTAAGGTAAAAATTGTGAATCATTACCAACAAACTCAATTTTAATTTTTTTTTATAGACTTAAGCTCTTTTAAAATTACTATGATGAGATTTTAACTTACATATAACAGTTAAATTTGATGAAATACAGTTAGTGCTGTAACTGCTAGAAAAATTTATTACTCCTAGTTTTTAATAAAACCCAGTCAGTAATCATTTTGACACTTAACACTGAAAAGTCAGTGTTAAAGTATTGTCTATCAATTAAGATATAAATATTGGATCATCAACTTTCTATTACAAATTGGCTATAAATTACTAAAGTCAGAGGTTAAAGTATTATCTATTAACTAAGAGATAGATATTGGATGACCAATTTTCTATTACTAATTGGGCTGTATATCAGATCATAATAATCCAAACAGATACATTTAATTTTTTTTTTTTGTGAGCACCTTCCTTTATTATGGCAATTATAATAAATGCTTCCAATGCAGACCCACCCCCCCATGTTAATGATAATTCGCTTCTAATTTTTCCAATTGCTGACTTATTAACACCAGATTTATTCTGATAGAAGGTAAACATATTTTTTTTATGTTAGAATCCATATAACAAATTTATCCTAAGAAAACTTTATTAATATGAAAAACTATTTAGCTTGCAGTAAGGATCGGAACTGTTTTACTTTTCTGTCAGTTAGATCCGATACTGTTGATGACTATTTACATCTGAAGGCAATTAAAATGATTCTGAATTAACTTCATGAAGGCAATTTCACTTGATGTAGTAAAGATGGTCTATATTAATTACTGTTGCAAACTTCTCTTTCACTGTGATTTTTGAAAAGATTGTTGAGATAATTCATTGTACTTTCTTTAATAAAAACAGATATTCATCCCCTTGAAGAGTGTACAAAGCATCATATTAAAAAAAAAAAAAAAAAACACCATCTTATAAAACTTTAGTATTATTATGCAAACATTTACTTTCATTTAATTTTACCTAATCTAGATAAAATACAAATCACTTTAAATGCTTTTATATTAACTTGCACTGTCTCTGTTTCAGTCAGTATATCCCATATTTTTGAATTAATAATGGAAAAAAATCTGAACCCGTTTAGAATTTAACTCACATCATAATATTTCCCTAGAAAACTCTTTAATAACCGAATCACCATAAATATGTTTATAAAGTTTTTTAATATTGATTTCATTATTAAATTAAAAATATATATATCTGACAGAAGCATTACATTTATAGAATAAAATTTTGTTAATATTGATTTACTCAATTAAAAAGCCACTACATAAATATTTTTATATAGTAGACAATCACATGATATTTAAATTTAAAATTCATTTGTTAGAGGGCATATTTTTTATTTTCACATATTATTAAATTATAATTTTTACATTTTAAAGGATTTTATTGTTTAATTATTGCAATGTTACTTTTTATTTTTTACAAAATCATACTTAGAATGATAATAAAACGTATAATAGTATTACAATTAACAATATACAAAATTACTTATAATCATATATATATATATTACATATTTACAAAAATAAAAAAAAAAACAATGTTCTGTTAGTAGAAGGTCTGCTTATTAGAACTAGCATTCTAGTATCTTAGATGCTATTGCATTAAGAACCATACATCAGATATATATATTTTTTAATTTTAATTAATTTAATAATGATTCTATGAAAGAACAAAATATTTTCTGGATTAAATTAGAATCACTAAGAGCACGAGATGAAAAAAATTCCACGTACAATATATATTTAAATTATTTTTATCAGATGTAAAAAAAATGTTTTTTTAAAATAATGATTTAATATTAATAGCCAATTACAAAGTACAAAATAATAAAGTAATCCTCTAGGTTAATTTGCCATTCTTGGACAATATCAGAGATCTTAAGAATCTAGATTTGTTATAAAATAACTAGAAATTGCAGGAATATTGTCATTTCGTAAAAACATTTGAGGCTCAACTAAATAAAAAAAAACATAAAATGTTTTTATAAATGACAATATTCCTGCAATTTCCAATTGTTCTATAACAAATGTAGATTTTTAAGATCTCTGAGATTTTCCAAGAATGACAAATTAACAAAGGGGATATTACTTTATTATTTTGTACTTTTTAGTCGGCTATTTATATAAAAGGATTATTTTTAAAAAAATTTTTTTTACATCTTATTCTATTACTTAACAGTTAAATTTGAGCTCATTTCACAAAATGGAGTTGTATTTTTCTCAATTTACTACACAATAATATTCTTAAACAAAGAGATTAGAATATTTAGAAATATAAAAATAATTTTATTAATGATTCCCATAATTAAAATTAATGACAATTAGAAGTGGAATCTAATCTATAAAATTAAAAATTTTAAATGATATAAGAATGAATCCTCAAATTTGTGAAATAATAAAAAATGAATATGCAATTTGTGATCAGAAAATGTTAATGTTATAGTATGATGTAAATAAAAAATTTAAAAAGCAGTAAATTTTTTAATGGAGATTATGAAAAAAACCAAAAAAAAACTATAAAAAGCTTTAAGTATAAACAGACTCTAACAAAAGATTCAATAAAAAGAATGATATCACATCATATCTGTATAAACTTAAAAAGGAAGCATTTCATGGCAGAATTTCTACCATTAGTAAATTTGCACTTTGGCCATTTTAAATGAAATTTTATTTTTTTAATTGACAAACTACATTCTGTTTCTAAGTTTACAAAATATCGTAAGAACTAACAACTGCTAATCTATACACTATCAACTTTCATAACACAAAAAAAGAAAATAAGTTTTAATCTTTTTTTTTTTTAAGAGATCATAATTCATACATACATGTACATTTGAAAACAACACATACATATACAATTTTCTTCTACCTCAGTTTATCATTTCACTGTCTTTTTCATAACAATATTAATTTTTGTGTGTTAATTATAGAAAATGCCACAATCCATTAAAGACTTTTTTAAAATTATAAATAAGTAAAAAAATAATGAAAATGACTAATACTAATAAAAGTATACTTTTAAATAAATAAATATTTTCTATTTTAGCAAAAACTTAATGATATGCCAATCATTTTGTGATGAGATGACATTGCAAAATTAATATTCTGACTGCATCATATATTTTTTAAAGTAGGTGCAAATCCAGCTGCAGCAAATTATATGAAATAATAAAAGATAAATATTAGAACATTAAATAATTATGGCTAATATTTTCTCTTAAAAAGTATGCAATTTTAATTCAAGACAATAATAATTAAAATTAATATTATTATTAACTAGTAGGTAAGCTATGGAGGTAAAATGACTAATGACATTTAAAAAATAATATGCCTTCGAACCATAATACTGGCAAAGCCATGAATTTCATGAATAAAAAATAACGCAACATACTTCATCAAATCATGTTGGTTTTGCATTTGGATCCTAAGTGATCACAAATCATTATATAATGAGACCTTATTCACTAGGAAAGACTAATGCTTAAAATAGCTGAGAAGAGAGGGAAAAAAAACATATTAAATTGATTCAATTCTACTCAAATCCTTGAGGGGAAAAAACTATCTTTACATGTGAATGAAAACAAAATTATAATTGATTTTCGATAATTTATTTATAGTGATTTATAAGAGTACTTGATATAGCTTCTCCTACCAGCGCCTCAACACACTTGTAATTTTGTTATAGTGATATACAATATTAATTATTAGTTATATATGGGCAGTCATCCAGGAGGTTGATACTTGAATGCTTAAGTAACAAATTGATATAATAATTGACCAAAAAAAAAAAAAAAAAACCATTTTTTTTTAAATTTTCCTCAGCTGAGAATCAATCCAAGATGTCACTCTCATTGCACAAAGTATGCAATAATAATATACTGTCATTTCTAATTTATACCTGCAGCTTCACTTGTGTTAGTAGAATAAAATAATGCAATATGTAGCAATTTCCACAGCTTCTATATTTATATATGTAAAATAGTAATGCATACGTTAATAATAGCAATATCACAAAAAAAGTAACTTTTTAAAGATCAGTTATATTACTGATTAATCAACTTTTAGTATTTTTTTTTTAAATATATTTTTCAAGTAATAAACTAATTAGTATTAGTAACTATTAAGCACACACACTGATATATATTATATATCCAAGACATGTCAAACAACAATAAAACATATAACAAAGTTGCTTAATTACAAATAATAATCATTTGTAAATAATAATTAGTTTCATGAAAATTATTCCTGGCATGCTATTTAGAAATTATAATACATTTAAATATGCATTTTTTTCAAGTTTTATTATATTTAAATTTTATTCTATTAATCAGAACCATGCATTTTTAATTTGAATAATTGCATGTAATATTCATTTATATATCATAATTAAGTTTTAAAAGTTATAATTACAAGCATTCTATTTGTAAGACATAAGTATTTACGTGATTTCAATATACATATTTATCTATCTATAATTAATAATTTTTATTAGTCATTCATTAGTCCAGAGATTATCCAATAATGAATAATATTTCTCTAATTTTCATTACACTATTTTCAAGCAAGGTGGTTTGTATTCACTTTTAACACTTTATGGAGGAATGTAATCATAAAAAATATGACCAAAGATGTGAAAAAAATGTAATCCCCAAGATGCACATTTCATTCTGTACCAACACTCATCAGTTGAACCAGATCATAACCTCTTACACATATCTTTATCATTATCAGTATATCACAGTTTAATTTGTAAGTAACAACCATGCTGCCCTCACAACTTTGACACAAATTATTTAATGAAAGTATATTAATTTTTATTAGTCATTCATTAGACTAGAAATTATCCACTTAATAAATAATATTTCTGTAGTGTAATTTTGGCTACACCACTCTGACTCAAGGTAAGGACTGGTTTCTATCTGCTTTTAACAACTTGTGGAGTGTAATCATAAACATATAAGCAGTCCTTACCAGTACTGTAGTGAAAATTACACTACAGAAATATTATTCATTATCTATCTCTTTTGGAAAAAAATCATGCATTTCTAATTTAACTAATAAATATCAATGTGTTGACATATGGGGAGGGGTGGTGATAAGACTGATTTAGTCTTCAAGATCACTTGATGATGATCCTAGTCTTGTAAATTTGTGAGATAGTTTATTGGTTCACTTTATGCATTGACATAGAAACTTGCCTATTTATTCATTATCATGCTTGTGTGTAATTTAATTAATAAACTTCATTTACAAATATTATTGACAATATAGCAGTAATTTAATATGTAGGTACAAGTAAAAACATGACTGGTATTCTCTCCAAACTAAGTGAAATGCCATCTCTGAATCAATGCATGTATTGTATATATAAATGATAATAAAAATATGTTTTAAGGATTCTTTAAAATATTGTATTGGATATTGTATTTTATTGGATATTATTTAAAGTATATAATTTAGAAGGCACTTAATAAAAGATTAATTTATTACACACACTATTATTTTTAAAAATAAATAATTTATTCTATTTGATAATTTTCAAGTAATTTATAAAACACTGAAGAAAAGTAAGCTTTTTTAAAATTAATGTAAGTCGACATTTTTTAAAAATTTAGCTAAGTAGCATAAAGCAAAAATTCATAGCCTATGTATATATAAAAGATAGATAATGGATAAATAAAGAATAGATGAAAAAATAATATTTTTTCATTACAATAGAAAAGTTACCTTTTTTTATTATTGTAAGTGGACCTTTATCAGAAGATAAATAATGAAAGTTTACCGCTCGCCCTTTTTTTTATTTCTTATATTTAGCCCAATTTTGTATTATATCTATATTAGTATTTTAGTTAATTTAGTGGAGGTTAATATCTTTAAAATTAGACATATACTCATGCTATTTTAAAAAAATGTCTTTTTTATGTCTTAATTAAATATATTTAAAACTTAGTTTATTATGTAGGAATATACTTAAAGGGAAATATAATATATAGGGTATAAGAGCACAGACTTTCACTTGACCCACAACTCTCCATTCTGTCTTATACCACTGATACACTTGAACACATATATGTCGAAAAGATAAATAATCACCAATATATGTACTTCGTGCTAAGCCAGCACTCATCAGTTGGTCCAGATTATCATCTCCACACATACATGCAATAAGTGCTCAGATATATATTAAGATAGCCAATCTTCATACTTTAATGGACAGGCTTCAATCCACTCCACACTCCAACTCTTCAACCATCCATCCAATTGAAAATCTGAAGATAGAACACTCAAAGGTCACCCTGAGGCCGACATTCTCATCTCACTCATGTTGACCATGTCACTCTGACCCCTCATGTACAAGACATAATCCATTTAAATACATGTGAGGGATGGGCAGACATACACTCTTACTAATAATGACTGAAATACAGGCTTATTATATACTTATATCAACATATGTAATATATAGGGTAAATGAGCACAGACTTTCACTTGACCTATAACTCTCCACTCTATCTCATACCACTGATACACTTGAACACATATATGGTCAACATGTTTGTGACGAGAATGTCAGTCTCAGGGTGGCCTTCTTCAGATTTTCAAGTGGATGGACGGTTGAAGAGTTGGAGGGTGAGTGAAGCCTGTCCATTAAAGTATAAAGATTGGCTATCTTAATATATATCTGAGCACTTATTACATATATGTGTGAAGATAATAATCTGGACCAACTAATGGCTGCACGAAATACATACACTGGTGACTATTTATCGTTTCCACATATATGTGTTCAAGTGTATCAGTGAAAAGAGATAGAGTGCAGAGTTGTGAATTAAGTGAAAGTCTGTGCTCATTTTTCTTATATATTATAAATGTTGATACAGGTATATAATAAGCCTGTATCTCAGTCATTAAAGGGAAATAGTAAAGGTTTGTCAAATTTAGTAGCATTCTTCTTTGTACCTGAGCCATTTTAAGTTTTACTTCAACACATGTTAAATAAATATATATTAAGTATATATCTATAATAACATTGCAGACAAATAATTTTTTATGTTGGATATTTGACCATTGAGTATAATTAAATATATATTTAAACTAAAATCCTAAAAGTTTATCAAATTCATTATTATAATTGATATAAATGGTCATTATTCAAATGAAAAATTAAATACATAGTGCAAACACAATTTAATTAATGTAAAATATATTAATCTTGCTTTACCAAAAACTATACTTTTTGTTTAAAATTTTTTCCAACTCTGTAATCTTTTAACCAGTGTTGCCCTCTTTTTAGTTTTTTTATGAAGTCATTAATTACAATATAAATTTTCTATGCATTTTTATATTTCAAATGTTTTAAAAATAAAACAAAAATTTATATGCTAATAAAATTCTATACAAAAAAAGAGAAGAAAATCATGAAAGATTCTTAAAGATTGGTGCAGTATTTATTAATTTATAAAATCACAAACAAACAAATAAACATTTAGATAGTAATACAGATTAAAACTATTTTAAATTTTAAAATTAAAAATAACAAATAAAAACCATCATAATAATAATAAAACTTACTTCTATAATTGCAGGTTCAAAGTAACTATTTGATTCCCAAAGTTTTAGAAGCTATAAATAATAAACAGATATAAACACATAAAAAAAAAAAAACATTTACAAAACTAATCACAAATAATGTTGATATAAATAAACCTACATAGCAAAACAAACAAACAAAAAAAACCCATAAATATATATAGCAAGAATTAGAATATGAAAACATCTTTTATAAAATACATTGCTACAGATTACATTAAATGTTATATAATATTCAATTTCTAAATTGCATACTATGGCAATGCAAGATGTACAACATTAATTTCTGGGGAAGTTTTATTACATAGAAATGATCTACAATTTAGAAATTGACTATACTAATAACTTACTTCACAATGAAATAAATGTTTTAGTACTTTCCTCATATAAGTTTCAATTCTTTAATGTAATTATTTTACACAAATTGATTGTTATAAAAAATATCCAACAGTAGTATATTAATGTTTTTCTGAAGGTTTGTGATGATGGGGTTCTAGTTGTATTTTTATATTGGACTATTTCCATCATCTAATATATGTGTTGAATGTCTTTAGAACAATTTAATTTTTTATTTAAATATCCCAAATACATTCAACTATTCAACTGTTAGTAATATCACAGCAAATGGGTTAGTATATGCACCAACTGTTAGTAATAACACAGCAAACAAGTTAGTGCATATATTAACTTGTTTGCTGTGAAATTGCTAACAGTTGGTACATATACTAACTTGTTTGCTGTGATATTACTAATAGTTGGTGCATATACTAACCTTTTGCTGTGATATTATTAATAGTTGAATGTATTTGGAATATTTAAATAAAAAAATAAATTGTCCTAAAGACATTCAACACACATATTAGATAATGGAAATAGTCCAATATAAATATACAAATAGTATATTAAGGTTTAATTGATTGAGCTGCTTCACTAATTATTTTGGCACAAATTTGTAAAACTAACATTTTTTTTTTTAAAAAAAAATCATAACATTACACTCACAAAATTTCAAAAATGGGCTTTAGATTTTATTGAAAACCAACAACAATAAACAAATATCAATTTTAAAAAAATAGTTTCAACCTAAAACAGAGACGACAAATCAATAGCATGTTTGCTAAACCTGGTTTATGCTATTTTTTTTATTTATTTTTAGTTGTCTAATCATTTGCTATTTATTATTACTAGCCTGGTCATGACCCAAGTATCATTAAATAAAACTATGCCTGTATTTATTGTCACATTTTTAAAAAAAACATAATTTTAGTATTCATAAAGAAAAATCAAATATATTACACCTGTGATAGTTATTATAATCAAGTTATTTAGTTACTCAGTATAAACTTATTATTTTCTGATTTGTGTAAATAAATATAATAAACATCAACAATGAAAATTTTAATGAATTTATTATTATTATTATTATTGAAAAGTCACTTATCTACTTACAAAAATAAAATACATATAGAAATAATTTTTTAATACAACTTTTGTAAATTATTAACAATTTTAAACTTCTCATAAGACCGCTCAACATAGATACACTTACAATAGAGCTAAGAAAAATAATGACAATTCATCAACATTTTTGGAACACTCTAAGAAGACCTGTCATATATTTGAACCTTCTAACCCTAAGATAGTTTGCATTGAGAAAAACGACATCAAACGAAAAATTAGGAAGGCGTATTTCACTGTTGGTAACAATAACTCTATCAAGAGACGCGATGCCTGCTTTGACATATCCAAATGCTGGACTATCTAAATAATTTACATGTATTTAGCATATTGCCATTATCTCCCTGTTCAGCACTGCTCAGTAGTGCTATGAATATGAGGCAACCCACCTCGAAAGCGCTAAGCATTTAATATTTGTGCATTCGTTACAGGTTCTCTTTCAAGCGCTACACACACTTTTAATTTTATTTAATACAACTTTTGATAAAGTTCCAATTACCATTCTCTTTAAAAACATTATTTTATTATTTTTAGAATCAAAAATATTATGAAAATTTAAACTCCAATATCTTGATCACAGCTTTTCAATTATTTATAATGGGTAATTAAAACGTAATCGGGTTTGGCCACTTGATGGCATTGTTGGCAGTCAAAAACAATATAATACAATGTTCAGGGCTGCGTTATATTTTTAAATCGAATCGCTGTTTTTTTTTTTTTTGGTTATTAATTTATTGATTGCTATAACTTTTTTATCATGCCTTTTTATTAAAGAAGTTGTTTAATTTTAATTTTGTAAATAGTAAACGACAACCTTTTTTTTCAATTTTTAAATCACTGTTTTTGGACAATGCTGCTACTCTGCGATGTCTATTTAGCGATGTTCTTCGCTTAATTATTGGTAAACGACAACCTTTTTTTTATTTTTAAATCGCTGTTTTTGGACAAAGGTGCTACTCTGCGGTGTCTATTTAGCAATGTCTTTCACTTAATTATTGCTTTCTACATAACAAAACAACTGTGTAGGTTAGGGTTAGATTTAGGGTTAGTGTTCTGTTGTTTGTAATGCTAAAATAAAAGATATCAAAATACTCGGCTTCTGTTGTCGGCAACTGCGGAAAAAGTTGATCGCCATCCATTTTATCAACTATGTAGTATTTCACGTGAAAACGCGATTTCGCACGCGATATCAGTCGAATTCTTTTTTACCTACCCTCGGCAAGCTTTTACATCTTACACATTCTCTAAACAAGGTGTGGCCGTTTAGAAAATTACTATAAATTCATGTTTATTAAATAAATTATAAATACAAATATTGTGTAACGTATATTGTAAAAATTTGACTAATCCAACTAAACACACATATATATCAAACTGTAAACGAAAGATAAGTGTGTGGATTCACAATAACTGTCGCAGAGCAGAAATAGGCCTATTATTTCTGCATTACGCATCATAAACGGTCTTCTAATGGCTAAGACAAACATAGATGTTTTCTATAGCCGTAAGTCAGGCCTTGTAAACAGCATTTGTTAGGTGCTTTGGCGAGCCAGAATGCCATCAAGTGGCCAAGCCCGATTACGTTATAAGTACCTTATAATGATTTTTTTTTTCAAGGATTAAAACAATACAAACATTTAAAATTTTAAATTTGTTTATCTTGAGATGAACTTCTTTTGATTTTGTGTGAAATAAAATTAAATTGATTACATTGAAATAAAATATTTTAATAGCTAGCTACTTGTCAATCTTACAAAATGCGAAAATATGATGTGATTTTCTTGGAATTGTCAGGGTTGCATTGTTTTGTTTTGTTTTCAGAGTAATTCCAGTAAAAATTTATTCATGCTAAATTTGTAGACTGCAAATTTAATCAAAGAAAAAAACCTAAATCATTGTAATGATTGAATGAATTTTTTTAAATGAATCTTTCTCAATTTAAAAAATGCAATACTATTAGGTTAGTGATCATAAAATGTGTATATTAAATTGATTTTGAAGTTTCCGATGGATAAATCATACATTTTAAAAATTATTACGAATATACAAAGAAATGAAATGATAAATTTATTGAATAAATGTATAACAAAATTGAAATACATTTAATATATATATATGATATTCAAATTTACATATATCTGAAATACAGTAATATATATTGTAACAGCATGTGTGCCCGTTATATAAGTCAACATTTTTTTGTATGTAATCTCTTTTTGTACAATTACTAACCAAATGTCTTCGTTAATTGTAATTACTAACCCTAAGTAAAAATTTTTTTTTTCCTTTTTTTTTTTAAGCAAGTTTACTGATATGTAACGGGCACACATGCTGTTACATTCTAATAAATAATATTAAAAATAAAAGTTCGCAGATAAAAACTTCCTTTTTTAAGAATTAAAAATAATCTAAACTCATATATATATAAAATTGCACAGATAAAAAAAAATATTAAAAGAAAACTACTAAGAAAGAAAAGGTATTTTAAAACTAAATTAAAAAAAAAAAAAGATTTAAAGATAAAAAGAATATACAATAATTTAATTAATGCTATTGTGTAAAATGGAAATGATTATTTTCAATTAGTTAAGTAAACTAGCCCTTGGGCATCTCAAAATGTATAATTAAAGGTCAGATAGAAGAGAAAAAACAACAGGAACAGAATAGCCAATAAAATAAATCCCTCAGGAGACAAACCTCAATGAAAAGATCACCATCATCATGACGTGATGTCCACTCGATTCAAAAGTTTAATATAAAAGGAAAAGTTTGGAAATAAATTATTAGAAAGAGATGTGAAAGAAGTGTGCTATATGCGTTAGTGCGGAGAGAGTTGAAGGAGAAGGGATTGAAAAGATGCACTCTTCAACCCCTTCAGTTTTTCTAAAAAAAAAAAAGAGAAAGAGAAATGACCAATCGTTTTCCTACATTGCAGACCACAGGACATCAGTGCCTGGAAATAAAATACCAGCTAAAGTAAAGGACCTCTGGATGAATCAATAAAACAGCCAACAGCATACCGGTCTCCCCAGGATATCGGGGGAATTAATGCTGGATCCCAAACTGCAAGCAACTGTTAAGGATGAACTTTTTAAAACCATAAGAACTATATATATAACTAATGAACATTAATTTTCTTTTAAGTTTTTATTATAATTCTTTTTCTTTCTGTTAAACAACTTTTAATAAATGTTAAATTTAAATCTGGCATGAATGGCTGCATATATTTGTAAAGTTATATTAGTTTAATTAAGGGAGGGTTAATCTTGGGTTATTTGTTTTGTAGTTAAATTGGGCCAATGGATTGGATGTATTGGTGTAATTAGTAAATGTAGCATGAAGATCCGCTACGTGCAGGATCATATTATACGCTGCACTTGGGCAAAATAAGTCCCATTTCTCACTGACCATCGAAAGCAGATGCATTCCCTGCTCCTTGGATCACCCCTTTAGCCTATGGAATGGGGTAGTGAGATGGCAAAAAAGATCGCAATCCCTTCCTATGGAGTTTTCTATTTTCATTGTTCCTCTTGCCAGACAGATGTAACACTCCTGTGCTGGATGAGAGACAATTTCTTCTCTATAACCATGCTGTTCAGATGTGCATTCCTGACAGTATGGTATTGTGCTGTTGTATTCATGCTGCATTGAATACATCAATATATCAGATAGATTGACGTTAGTTTGAATGCGAACTTTTGACCTAATGTTAAATAAGGATAGAATATTTTCTTTTTCAAATGCAATCTATGTAGTCTATCCATACTCAACACTCTAATAAAATATTAATAAATTCATCTGTGCGAACTTCTAAAATAAAAAGTTAAAAATATAAATTAAATTCTAAAGTAAAAGTAATACTAAAATGATTCTAAATTTTATATATGTGCAAAATAAATGTTTCTATGTATTGTTAATCTGGCAGTGGCTTATTCTTATTTTATATTATCTTTCATAAAAATTAAAGTATACATTATCTCTGCTGCTCCGCGAGCTAGTGACTAGGGCTGACAGTTGTAATAAAATATATATGTAAATTTTAGATCTTAACAATACTTATCTGCCTACTATATAAATTTTCCAGATTCCAATAGACTGGTGGCGCCCTGTTCAGCAGATACATAAGACACCGATCTCCCCGATCGTTATAATATATATAAATTATACAAATAGAAAAAATCAATATTTGCTGAGAATCAGTATCAAACACATTTAAAATTACTTTTCTATTAATTTTAAAAACTCATAATAACTTTATTGCATATCAAATATATGGCACTGATAATTATGGAATAACTATCAAAAACATTATCCCCAAAGAATCTTTTAATTGAGAAATAATGAAAAAAATATCTAAGTTCAATTAAATGATTTTTTTTTGGGGGGGGGGGGGGATTTGGCTTGTGAATTATTATAGTAATGTTTTTGGACTTGGTTGTTCCATGAATAGATTTAAAGATTATTTTTTGTGCATATATTTCTCAAACATATGGAAAACACTTTAGAAATAAATATTAATATAGCTGAAATGATTCCATATATCCATACAATTAAATTATATGTCCTTTTCTTTTCAAATTATCATTTATATATATATATTTAAATTCCTTTTTTTTTTTTAGTTCTTAAAATAGCAATAACTGATATAAATATAATTATAGGAAAAAAAAACATTAGAATTTTTATTTTATGTAATGCAATCTTTTTTTTTTTTGTTACATTTTAGTATGCAGGGTTTTTTTTTTTACATAAATTCTTTTTTTTAGTAATATCTGAAAAAAATTTTTAAAATTTATATTACTAGCACATTAAAAAAAAGTAGTTAATGATATAAACAAGTAAATAATTTATACTTTTTAGTAAAATTAATTTTATATCATTGATTGGGGGGGAAATGCTTTTTTTCACAGATCATAATTTTGATGTCTGACTTGTCCAATGTGCTGGAAAAAAATTAAGCATACTGGCATTTATTCTTTTTTTTTTTTTTAGATTTTATAGTCACAAATTAGCCCAGGTATTGTTATTATATGTTTTTAATTGTAATTTTCTGAAGAATACATAAAACTGCTACTTAATTTAATTTTAAAATGTTTAATTTTTTTTTATAATGACCTTTTTTCTTATAGCTTTTGATGGCATTAAAACTCTCTGCCAACATACATTTTATCATTACATTATGCAAGAGTGGTTATGAAAATTGTGTTTTAAACCAATTCCATAAAAATTTGTTAGACTAATATTGAAATATTAATAAATATTATTTTATTGGTTAATTGTCTATAAAAGTTAGATACTAGTTCATTTAATTTAAAATACTTTAGCATATGGAATTGTTTATTTACTCACACTAGAATAAAAGATTCAAAAACTTCCATCTAAATATAAATATATTAAAGAGTAGCAACCACAGAAAAATTCTCTACAATTTTCATCAAATTACTTGATTCATATTCTTACTTTGATTTAATAATTTGTGTAGGGCAAATATTGACAACATTCTTCATCTTGGGATATTGCTGCCAAACTAAGCAGTTTATTTGATGTTTATTGTTTCCTATAATTTTTATTACATTTTTTTAATATTGTTAACTTCAAAGAATAGATTTTAAAATGCTCCCTTTTTTTTTTTTGTTTACAATGTTAAAATAAAAATAAAAAAGTGTAACTTTCAGAAAGATTTTATTTTGTTATGCAACTCAACAATTTCTTTTTAGGTGTGATTATATATTTTTTCTTTTTTAGTTCAAATATAATAATGTACTATGTATATAAGTTTTTTTTTTTTTGCAATATGATACTGCATTTGAAATAAATACTGTAAAACAAATTTGTGCAAGCCTATATAATTTTTATTTATATTAACACACATATCTGTAATAACTACTATATATTGTCTTAAATTACTTTAAAATAAACTTTAAAAGTAAACTAAAACAATATAAATAGTACCATAAATTTAAAATTGGGATGCTGCAAACATGATCATAAACTCAAAACATGATTCTTCAATATGCAACTAATAGTTACAAAATTTATAATATATATAAAATTTTATCCAATTACTTATATTTAATCACACAATTATTTAAAGCAATATTTAAACAGACATAATCATTCTTCAGTAATTCTAAATTAGCTAAACATTTTACTTCTAGTAAACAGTCCAACAATGATTTGAGTAAAAATAATGTACTATATATAGATAAGAACAGAATTTAAAAAGAATGTTAATTCATTTATTGCATGGTCGGTTGTTTAAACCATTAAGTGATGTTAGAATACCAAAGTGACAATAAATCATAAAGGTTCTACTCAACTGTCTATCTCCATCATTTTTAACTTTTTTAGTTTGGAATAAGTATAGGAATCTTTAGATAGAGTCAGTCACTGGACTAAAATGCTTAGATCATACAGTGATAGATAATAGTTTAAAAATAAAACTACATGTGCTTACTTAACACTTAAGTAATTTCCTGTTTTTGATTCAAGATGAACATGTGCATAAATGCATATATATAGTGAAATATTATAAATGAAATTATTTTAATAATATTTATATTTTTCTTAAATATATATAATTTCTGAAATGCACTTCTAAATATATTTGTAATTTCAAAAGCAGTTTTTAAAATATCTGGAGAAACAAGGATCTGGTTTACAATTAGAACAGGCATAAGATGAGATAATCCAATTTCAATGCCCAATTACAGTAAATAAGATCAAAAGATTGCCTATAAATGGAATAATAATTAATAAGATATTAAGATGGTATAGTAATCTTGAAGATAAAGAAACACTAGAATCAACATCACAGGTAATAAATGAAAAATAAAAAAAAAGTTAAAACAAAAACAATAGATAAAGATAAATTCAAAACTGATGGAATTGGACAAGACAATATAAACATATTTAAACTGTAAATAAAATCAATAGTGGTAAAATAAATAAAAGTGAGAATTTATGTTTTCTAATGAAATAGTTCATTTCATATTTTAATTCAAAATGAAAACAATTCACCCAGTTAATTTTGCTTCAAATAAAATTCAGATGAAGCCTGATCAAGTATCTATTTGCTCCATTTTTTAAGTTGTATAATTTTCTAAAAAGTCTATACAGCAACAATGTTCAAAATATCAATAATTCCCACCCCCTTTACTCAGCTCCTTACTTTAACATTCATACTAATATTCATTTTTAAAGCAGTTATATATCATTAGATCTAAAGACATTTTCCCAGATTCTTTTATTACAACTCTGCTGTATGTTTTATTGATTATAAATCCAAGAAAACAAAAATTGTTGAGAACTTCTGTTTTCATTGTCAATTTTAAATCTTATGTTTCTATATTTTAGTTTTAATTTTTAATTGTAATTCCATCATTTAATCTTTGAATTTCAATTTTCTGAGATGTCTAAAATCTTTTTCATTTTCTGTTATAAGAAAGACATTAAAAGTATTGTAGCTTTGTGTAGCTAGTTACAAGTTAAGAAAGAACAGACATAATAACAGTATAGGTGCAGTAAAAAGGTTAATTGAATTTCCGTAGTGTTGGTAGAATATGTTGGTATGAACTCTTTATAATATTTTGTCTCTTTATCAAAGAAACACAACAATTAGATTAACAACTTATAATTATAAGAGAAGACAATCAACAGAATAAAATATTGCTCATGATAATAGAAACAAATCAGAATTAAGTAACAAAAAGTTACCAAATTACTAGGTTTGTTTCAAATCAAATTCAAATTTATAGAGAAACAATCTTTTTTCAGGTTTTCTTTTTTCATTCTGTTCCTTGGGATCAATTGAAATAGATATAAGTTTTAGGAATGGATCACTGAAAGGTCTTAAACATATATTTTAATAAATATTTTTTGATAAACACTGATGGTTAGTTATAAAGGATTTGGGACAGAACATATTTTGATAGCAGAGAGAAGGAACTAAAAACTATCTGCTAAACTATAAGAGGAAAGTCATCATCAAACAGGGTATGATTCACTGTAGCTTTCAATACTGAAATCTGTACAATAAAATATACTTGCTGGTAAGATTAATACTTTGGTTTGTGTCTTAGTATAAGTAGCTAGAATTCATCAGTAATGTTCAACTCCACTCTAGCACACAGCTTTATAAGTGAGAATACTGAAAGAATCCAACACTAATGGAAGAGAAAAAACACTCATCATTGTTTTTTAAAAAAGAGCTTATTTTGCCCATAAATAAAAATCATCATTGCCTACTTTCTTAAAAATTATACAAAAAAAAATACTTAATTGTAATTATTAATTAGAGAAAATATAACTTACTATTAAAAATTTTTCGGCTGAACGTTTTCGAGGAACCATGCCTCATACTCATAGCTTTCATGAAAAGTGTAATAAATATATGCAAATGTAAATATTCAAATAAGCTACTGTTACGTAGTCCATTTTTTCGAGATCTCGAAGCATGTGTCCTTTCTGTTAATGGCATGGATGTCTCTATTAATATAGAATGCCTCCTTTATTTTTCTCCTGTGATCATTTGGCTCTGAACATAAAATAATGGGGTTGGCAGGTATGAAGTTGTGCCCAGATTGTTTACTATGTTCGAAAAATACAGAGGATGTGCTGCTGTTCGTTTGAGCTCTGTTGAATGTGTAACGATGTTGAGCCAATCTGGTATTAATTGTGGCTTTCGTTTCCCCATAATATGTAGCGTGGCATCCGGCTTGAGGGCAGGAAATAGAGTACACCACGTGTGGGGTGAGCGAACGATCAATGTGGTCTTTAGAGTTATTGATCAACCTATTGGAATTGGGTGGAGTTCTGAATATTATGTTGAATTTATTATTTAAAGTTTTCGTTAGTTTGCTGGATATTTTAGGGATGTAGGGGATTGTTATTCTAGGTAGATTAGTGCGAGGTAATTTATTGTTTATTGTACTATTAAATTTCATGATTTTCTTTTTAATGGTTTTATATTTGAATCCTGCTGCCAATAGATCTTTAGTATAATTGTTTATATTTTCCTTCCTATGTGCTTCGTATTTACACAGATGAAAGTTTCTAAACAAAAATGCATTAAGACCTGCAAATTTATGCGATGCGGGTGAGTTAGAGTTAGGGTGGATACAGCTGCGAATTTCAAATGGTTTAACAATCATTTTGTAATCTATTGAATATTTACATTTGCATATATTTATTACACTTTTCATGAAGGCTATGAGTATGAGGCATGGTTCCTCGAAAACGTTCAGCCGAAAATTTTTTAATAGTAAGTTATATTTTCTCTAATTAATAATTACAATTAAGTATTTTTTTTTTGTTTTTACATATAAGGAGAAATTAAAACCATATTTATTAAAAATTATACATATTGATAAATTATGAAAGAAGAAAACATACCAAGACTACCAACTATTTAATTCTTATTATCTTTTTCTTTTAGTGCAGCCATGTAGCCAACTGTTTGCAGTGTATATATATATTGTAATAATATAGATTCCTAAGGAAGGAACAAGGTGGTCACATCTCACTATAATCAGATTTGGGGTCTTCATATAGGATGCTATAGATAAAATGATTTAACTTTAATCCAAAATTGATTCATTTCAAGCAGAATAATTTAAAGTCAAATATTTAATATAGACACAATTTAGACTAAATCATTCAATGTTCACCTTTATTAATCATTCAGTTATGCTCAGAATTCAAACTGAGGGTAGTTTTTGCAATTAATTCTCTTCAGGGGTTTCCACTAATTCTATAGGAATAACAATACTCAATATAATATGTATGTGTGGATATAAGTATTTAACTTTATTTTGTTTCGTAAATGAATAAATAAACTTTTTAAATTTAAAATAAACTTTAACAAAATTTATTTAATATAATATAAATTTATTAATATAATAAAAATTATTATAATTGCTTTACTCACATGTCTACTATTTCATAATATTAAATAAATTAATAAGTAGATATGTATCTCATAACATGAACAGATTCTAATAATTTATAACATAATAAACAAAATTTTATAATTCACAAAAAAGAATTATAAAAATGCTAAACTAGCTAATCGTGATTTAATTCACATACAAATAAATAGTAATATTATATTATGCAATCCGTATGAGCGAATTCAGACTTCATGAGACCATTCCTATGTATAGCCATCATTAAAAAATATAAAATCTTTCATACAAGATATTAGTCATTTTCACAACTAAACAACAAACAAACATTATCATATTAATCAAGTTAGTAACAACAAAGATCTGTCATGTTATGAATAAATCCAATATGAAGAATGGTAAAATCTTACCTTCATATTAAGTTTACTATTATACCTCAGTCAAGTCGCTTCCATAGATTACCTAAATTTTATTAAATATCTAACAAAAAAAAATATTTCATTTCATGATCTATTCTTCTTCATTTAGTCTTTCTTAAATGAATTATTCCAATGGCAAACAGATTTTAGAAACAAAGGAAATAAAATTAAATATTTTTAAATGACAATTCACAAAGATAATAGATTCTAATAAAAGTTCGTATTATTGTCCTATTCATTACTATATTTGTGAAGTAATGTTCGTTAAGAATAAAGTTCTTTATCTCTTGATTATTATCCATCGCAGAGGCAATCAAGATATTCATTTATTCCAAAACATTCTTCTTACATGATGTTGACATCTTCCACAAATGATTTTAGTACCAATTGGAGTTTCATTTAAATTATATAGATGAAATTTATATATCTTTAGGCATTTCGTAGGAATAAGTAATTACATTTATCATTGGTTAAAATGATAGCATTATATCAAGTGGTGTTTACTCACTATGCATTTTTCTACAGGTATAATCAAATTAATTTTGGTTTAAATATATAAATATTTTCTGAAGAAATTTATCTATTTCAGAATTCCAAATCAGAACGATTTTATAAACTTTTCTAATTAATAAAGCATATATAATTTCATTTTGAAAATACGAATAATATTAATAAAAAGTAATTTATTTCCTCTTCTATTTGAGAGATATTACAATTTGTTTTCTAATAAAACTTTTATCAATAAGCAAATCGTTCAAATTATTAATCTATCTTGTAAAAGTATTCTATATTAAAACACAGTAAAGATTATTGTACATAGTGGCTAGTACATCGGCAAAAGATAATTCCTTAATAAATTATCTAATTCGGCATATGTAGTAAAATCAACTTCTGGTAGCATGTATTGCATACATCATTTGGTTTTCATGATTTTTACATTCTATAATTGTTAATTATATTAAGGTAGTTTTCTATACTATCGTGTCAGCTGCTTGATGGAGCTATTTCTAGCTAAATTCCTAAAAATATGCCAATTCTGTGGCTGCAGCTAACCCGATAGCTTTCTTTCTCCGTGAAAACACAGTAAGAGGCCGTTTAACTCACATCAGCTACCGCTGTGGCTCATTACTATGCTAAAAGCACAGAAAAATGTCTTTATTGGCTGCCATAGTGGTTTGTGTTATGCACTTTATTGTAATGTTGGAAGGTCTATGTTCGCTCCACTATCGTTTGAGGGTGTATTGACTTCATCATGTCATAATTCTGCAAATCCAATGGATTCTCTTTCAATTGATCTGACATACTGTTATCTATTAACAATTTTAACAGTGTCATGATGATTCCATCATGAAGCTGTAAAAATTATAGCATTATATCCTATGACAAGTGGTGTTTACTCACTATACATTTTTCTACAAATATAATCTTAAATTAATTTTTGTTTAAATATATGTTTTCTGAAGAAATTTATCTATTTCAGAATTCCAAATAAGAACGATTTTATAAGCTTTTCTAATTAATAAAGCATTTATAATTTCGTTTAGAAAATATGAATAATATTAATAAAGAGTAATTGGTAGTTGTTTTGACCGTGTCATGTGGCCGCTTGATGGCACTGTTGCTTGCAAAAATAATGAAATGTAACATTACCAGGCAGAAAATTTTTTGGTTTCTGCTCTCCGCCAATTTTTCCAAGTATTTTAAAAAAATTTCCGATGGTATTTAACAGAATTTACATTTTAAAAATATATAAAACAAAGAGTTTAAAAATGTGTACTATTTTCTGAATGCAAATTAGAATAAATACATGCACTACTCTGAGCCAACAAAACTGGCAGCGTGTAGTGCTGGAATGGGACCTCCGATGGTTTTGCCGATACAAAGGATTGTCCAATACATGCTCTAGTCTAAGCAAACCAATATCATGATTTCAAAAACAATAGACAATGGCAGTCATTGTATTACTCTCATAGCTGTTCTCCAGCAAATGTGCCTTTTCACGTGACTTATGTGAAATGCTTCAATGACCTACCCTTTTGCAATTATTTTCATCTTCAAAGATGTGTAAAGAAAGGGGGTGACGGACTTATGTCAGGTAAGGTATAAGATCCTTAATTCGAATGCACATAAAAACACTTATGGCCTGTTGAATTCCATACATCATCACATCCAATGGTAACGATCTATGAAGTGTGCGCTATTTCTATAGTGATGCAAAGCAGTGTGCAACAGCATCTACACCAGCTAATGGCTAATATGAACAGAACTTTTCTAGAGGCTGGTTGGGCTGCGTAAATGGCATTTTTCTGTGCTTTTGCAAGCAACAGCGCTGTCAAGTGGACGCATTACACAGTCAGAACAACTACTGAATAATTTATTTACTCTTCTATTTGAGTGATTTTGTTTTCTAATAAAACTTTTATCAATAAGCAAATCGTTCAAATTATTAATCCATCTTTTAAACATATTCTATATTCGAACAGAGTAAGATTATTGTATGTAGTGGCTAGTACATCGGCAAAAGATAGAATTTCTTAATAAATTATCTAATTCAGCATGTAGAATCAACTTACAGTAGCTTGTACTGCATATATCATTTGGTTTTCACAATTTTTACATTCTATTAAATCATTTTATTTCCCTTGTATTAGTTGCTAAGCTGCGACTTGATCTTGAGGTTATCTCTATGTCAATGTTTTGGTTAAGGAATTTTATTAGTTTAAAAAAGTGAATGAAAAATAATTATTTTAAATTGTTTTAATTTTATTAAAACTATATATAAAAAAAGAAATAATGTATATACTAATCCTATATACTTATGTGATAGTTTTACGTAGTCTCACAATTGATGTCTGTATTCTTTCCAAAATATATGTAATATTCATATAATTTAACTTATTCTATTATAAGTATTTTCGGTTATATTCTTTTTAGTCTTTGTGAACTAATTTAACTTGTTCTATTAGAAGTACTTTAGACTATATTCCTTTTAGTCTTTGCCAACTATAATTGATAAAGACTAAAAGGAATATAATTGAAACAACTTAGTTAAATTATATAAATATTACTATATTTAATATATATAAATTTGACTATTATATATATGACAGTGGGTGTACCAATAGCTGAAACAAGCTCTTAATTGATAAGTGTGGTAAGAGAAAATATTTAAACCCTCTAATCTGGAACATTTCCATACCCAGACCAATTGGTTTTGAGCTTTTGGCTCACCTCAGTCAGGAACTAGAATATTCAGACACTAGACCTAAAATATCAACTCAAAACCCAGCACTTATTTAATATGTAACATTTAATATATGGTAGTTCTGAATTTGGTCCAGTCCAATATAGCTGTGTAAGTTAGATAGCTGGAGTTAAAGACATTTTCATGTCCGAAAGTTTCAGAGTTTCTACTTAAATGTTACGTATTAAGTAAGTGCTGGGTTTTGAATTGATATTTTAGATCTAATATCTGAATATAGTAGCTCCTCACTGAGATAAGCCAAAAGCTTGAAACCAATTGATATGGGAATGAGAATATTCCAGATAGAGATTTTAAGTATTTTCTCTTACCGCACTTATTAATGAAGAGCTTGTTTGAATTATTGGTATGCTCCCGATCTTACATATTTGTAAATACAAGCTCATAAAAGCAATGTCATGCTATTTATAACTTGCTTTATTAATGATTATATATATATCAGTACCTTTATACATATATTATTTTAGACAGACTATCATTCATATTTCAGTTTTTTGGTTCTCATTTCAGAGTTCCACTATCTAATTTTGTCTTACCATAAATAAATAAAAAAACGAAAAACATTCTATTTAAAAATAATTTTAACAATAGTTAAAATACAGTATATATTAATATCAAAATATAGCCAAGTTAAAATTATTCAATTAAATAATCTTAAAAAAAAGTTACAAAATTCTTCTAGTATAAACTTTAGATACTTTAACGTTAATTAAAAAAAATATAAACACAAAAATATCCATACTTCTCAAGTGTTTTTAATTAATTAATAAAATAAATCAAATGTTTTTATTCCTTGAAAGTTCATAAAAAGTTCAAATACCATGAGAAAACTGGGCTCAATATGAGAATAATCTATTTCAGAGTTTGCAGTTATACTAATACACCAAATTAAGCAGAACAATTACTTGGTAAAAAAAACAAAACAATAAATTTTGGATTAATGAAAATAAAAAATTTTATAAAAAAAATTCTATAATACAAAATTGAAATAAGGATGAGAAAAAGGTCATTTTTCTAAGATGGAAAGATTCACCTTTCAAAAAAATTATAATCTAAAAAATGAGTCCACTCCTCAGAAAATACATAAAAAATTACAATGAAATATCACCCCAAATAACTGTTTGTAACCAATACTTAGGGGAGTAGAACAAATCCCAAAGTGTGATATACAGATAAGTGTAAAATTAAAAGAAATAATAAGTTCTGATAATTTTATAAACTGAATTTATATTAATTAAAGATATTATTAAAAAAATACAATATTGCCAAATAATAATAAAAATAAATTTAAAACTCAATTTATAGAAATAATCAAAAAAATTATAGATAAAAAAGTCTTGAGACCACTGAAGGGTGAAATCTATATAAAACGCATAGTAAGAGGTATTATGCACTTGGTAAGTTAATTACCAGGAGGTGATGATTTTCCTTCCCAAATCATCCATTAAAAAATATGTACAAAACCTTATCAATAATGGAATGCTCTGCTGTAGTCATGGCAAAATAATAAAACTTTGGACAAAATAAAAATCACTTTGTATAAATATAAAAAAAAATGAAGTAGAAGTATAAGGCACCTGAAACAGATAAATAAATAGCTTTCAGTTTTGTAAAATGTAGTCACCTAGGTCTCGTTTTACACGATAGATAGGTTCCTCAGAAAACACGCGCAAAAGAAATCGCACAAAAATAGACGTAACTTACCTTGAAAAAAGGAGGATACAAACTGTGATTTTTCAAAAATCACATAAAAGCAAAGCACCAATGTAAAATTACTTTAAAATCCGTGCAAAAAAAAAAATAAGAAAATAAAATATGACTAATAAAATTTCAAATTTGAAAAAAAATTGATAAGACAAACTTTTTTTAACTATAATATTTAATTTTATTCAAAACAATATATTTTTATGCATAATTTACAGTATAGTAATTTACATTGTTTTTATACACATTTTAATTATTATCGCTATTTGCTGATAAACAGGTTCGTTTGCAAACTGGTAAAAAATCAGATTCCTCACAAGAGGAAATACAACTAGTGCCAACTTCACTCTCATGTTGTGTTAATGGTTTTCTGGTGACAGTGTAATTAGTAATTCATCATGGAGACGATGATTTTATTCATTGTTTAGGAAGCTCGTGATATCCAGACATACAACCATTTAACTCTTGTTGGAATTTAAGAGTACGTTCTTGATTAGTGTCATTAATAAGAAAATAATTTGCCAACTGATTAGAAAGTTGAAGACCTTCTCGAATCATTTTTGTAGTGAAAGGAACAGGTTCCACTTCTGTTTCATTATCTTTTTCTACACTGCTGGGAAAAATTTAATTAAAACTAACAACTAAAAATTAAATTCTTATTTTTATCTTTAATTTTCAATTCCGTTTAAAAATCAAATTTCGTTTCACATTACATTAATTTCAGGTCGCCTTAAGTAATTTTTAAATTGTTAATTACAATTAAAAATCATTTTTAATTTTTAACTGTCAAATTTAATTGTGCCCACTGCTATTATTCACCTTTTAAAAATAAACTTGTGGACACTAAATGATTAATAATTGATTACGTTCTTTTTAAAAAGCAAAAACAGAATGTGATTTAAAATGCAAAATTAACACACACAATGTTTGAACAAATTTACATTATAATCTTGTAAAATTTAATGTGTGCACATAAAATGTGGAAATCATGATTTTAATTTCATTATTGCATAAAATCTTACTATTATAAAGCAGTGAAAATATTGAAATTATTAAGATGAAAGTCGAATTCCAATAATGTGCTATTACTTTAAATATGTCGTAAGTGTGAGAAATTTATTATTTAAAGTAATAGCGCATTATCGGAGTTTGACTTCCAATCTAATACAGTGTTAACGCATAAAAAAACCACGTACAAAAATATTAAGAAGAAACAGAAATCGCGTAACTTCAAAATCGCGTTTAATAAATCCGCATAAAACGAGACACAGGTGTACTTTGAATAACATTTCTGTTTCTTATTTAATGTTATCTTCATTTACTTTCATTCTTTTGTCATTTATACAATATCAATATCATCTTATATATTTATTTTATTGTAGTATTTCCCTTAGTACATTTTTTTTTTTTAAATCAACGTTTTTTCTTTCTCCTTAATACTAAAAATACAAAATACATAACACTAATACAATTCATAATTATCTTCAAACGATTAATTTAGTTCATTATTATTTTTCTCTAAGACTCCAACACTACAAAACCATAATAATTATCAAAAGAATTTTAATTTCCTCATATTTTCTAAAATCAATAAAGATTTACCAAATATCCTCTGTATCATAATTGTCTTGTCTAATGCATCATTATCTCACTTTTTTTTCTTAATTTGCTTTTCTATATTGTAACGATATATAAATATGCCGTTAGATTAATGTGAAATAAAAACTTTTAAGTTCGCAAATAAAAATAAATGTATTAAAAAAAAACTAAATGCTAAAATTAAAATGTTTGTTAAACGTATATATATATATTCGCACAGATGCAAAACTTTAACAATATTTTTTTTTTATAGATAAATAAGTATTTGAACGTATTTTTTTATAAAAAAATACAAGATTTAAATATAAAAATATTTTAATAAAGAAATAACGTAAGTAAAAATAAAAACAGGTATTAATTAATTCCTGTAATCTGTAAATGGAAAAATTGTTTATTAATTGAAAAGCAAGCTAGCCTTGGGGCTCTTGTGTAATTAAAAAGTCAGATGAAAATTGGATAAAAGAATAAAGAGAAATTAGCTTGACCAATGGAAGCACCAAGCCTCAGCCCGGACCCGAATGAAAAGAATGGATTAGTGACGTTTTGTTGGTTGAATCTGTGTGGATACTATAAAAAGTGAAATACAGTTTTCCTGATAGTTTCGAGCTTGTTTTGGTGAGACGAACGATAAGACACACTTGTCGTTCTCTCACACTTATTTTAAAAAATGAAAAGACTGTGATACCAGAATGAAACCAGCTAATGCAGAGCGGTCTTCCAATGGAGACATCGTGGGAATTAAAAACAGGAACCTGGACCCTTCTACCGCGAGCTATGAACTTTACAATTTAAAAATAGAATTAAGAACTTTCGTTCACACTTTTAAGATTCAGCTAACCTAAATTTTTAAAAAAACTCTTATCTGATTTTCAAATTGACAATTAATATTTAAATTATATATATCTGACTTATGTTTCAAATTAATTATAAATGTTCAAGTTTTACATATTTGCTTGCTAAAAGAAAAAAAATCATTTCCATTTTATTAATTTTATTTGTATTAATATTTATTGTTTAAATTTTAAATGATGAAATTTAAGTTGGGTATGGACATTGCATGGATTCGTTAGCGGTTAATTATGTTGTGGTTTTCATATTCGATTAGAATATATAGGTCATCGATGTCACTGTGGCATCTTATGATGAATGCTATTGGGTTTTCTTGTATTCCCTCTGTAATTGATGTTATCGATGACTTTGTATTTTGATCGGTTATATTTATTTTGGAATGTTTTTAACCATGGAATCTATGCAGCCGATCTATACTCAACATTATAAAACAAATTTTATAAAATTCATCTGTGCGAACGCATCTAAATGTTAAATTTAAGTCGGGCGTGAATGGCTATATAGTTTTGTAAAGTTATATTAAGGGAGGGTAATCTTAGGTTATTCATTTCGTAGTTGAATTAGGTCAATGGATTGGATATATTTGTGTAATTAGTAGATGTAGTATGAGTTTCACTACGTGCAGAATCACTGTATACACCACACCAACCCTTTGCCTATGGATGGGATTGTAAGTCGGCAAAAAGAACCGCGGTCCCTTCCTATGGAGTTTTTATTTTATTGTTCTTGCCATACAGATGTAACATTCCTGTATTGGTCAAGAGTCAATGTCTTCTCTAACTATACTGTTCAGATGTCCATTCCTGACAGTATAGTATATTTGTGCTGTTGTATTCCATGCTACATTGAATACATAAATGTATCAGATGGATTGACGCCAGTTTGACTGCGAGCTTTTGGCCTAAGGTTAAATAAGGGATAGAATATTTTCTTTTCAAATGCAATCTATGTAGTCTATTCATAATCGACCCTCTAAATAAAATATTAAACTCATTGCAATCTATTTAAATGTAAAATTAAAAGTTAATATAAAAATCTAAATGTTAAATCTATTCCTCAAATTTTAAAATGATTCAAAATTTATAAATATTTTTACGTGTTAATTTCTGGCAATGGCTTTTATTTTTTTATATTTAAGATATAAAGTTATATTTTATTATCTCTGCTACTCCCTGAGCTAGTGACGTTGGGCTAACGATCTAAATATTTAAATAAAGTGGAATCTTAACAGCGCATATCTGCCTACTTTATAAATTTTTCTAGGCTCAAATGCCTAGATGGCGCTCTTGTAGTACAGATTGCGGTTAGATTCGATCTCCACTTTCTTTTGGATCGTTATAATATATACATAATTCCTGATTTCTAACTCTAGTCACAATTGATGTCTTCACCTTTTTATATTAAAAGGTAACTAATTTCTTTTTTTTTTTACTTTTTTTTAATTTCTCTTCCAATATTTTGCCTTCAGGTTGGTAAATAAACTTTTATAGCATAAATAATAAAATTACATATAACACAGATTTTAATATTGAGTATTACATATACAAAATTATAACAGAAATTTTGTAATCCTGAATATAACATATTAATGTATAAGTAGTTAATTTTATTTACATTTTAAATAATTCAAAAATAAAAAAATGCCTTTATTAATGGCTTTAATACTTGTATTACAAACATGTATATGCATAAAAAAAAAAAAAACAGATGAATATAATATTTATAATTCTGAACAAGGTTGGATAGTTGCTCTTATTTACAATTTAATCCACTTTGACTATATTGAAATTGTCTGTGTCAGAACAAATAACTCATTCAAATATTTAATCATTTAAATGACTTATTTAGTCATTCATTTGTAAAAAAAATAAGCTAACAATTATGATGCAATATGTAGAAATCTTATTTCTGTGCTTGTTAAATAAATCAATTATTTATAAATAAATTAGAATGGAAATAGTGTGTTGTAGTTTAATCTTTATGAAGATTAAATTATCTGATAGTTAGACATCTCTATTTTTTTTTTTTTTTGCTTGAGACAACCAATTATGCATTTAGAGGTTGAATTATATAAGCAAAATAATTCAATATTATCTATTTTACTACTTCCTTGAAAAGTGCTAGGTTTTTCATCAATACATTATGCTATTTTTTTTAAATTCTCTTTACCATAATTATATATCCTTTGCATTTTTATATCAAAAAATTTCACATATGTGTTAAAGCTTCATGAGCACAAATATTTTAAATGTTTTAGGTAGGAAGGTCATCATTTAACTTTGTAATTGATTTAATAAAAATCATCATCTTCAAGATAATTATAAAATATATAAAAAATATGACAAGCAAAAAATTAATTTAAAATAATTTAAAAATACAGTGAAGCTACGAATTAAGTATATCAAATTATTTAATATCAAATATATGCTAAAAAAATTACAGTATATCAAACTATCAATTATATGCTAACTAAAAAAAAATGTAAAAAACAAAAAATAAAAAAACAAAGAAATAATAACAACATTGAAATTTGCACTTATTAAATTTTACAAAACTCTGTAAGATGCAAGTCATTTTTTTTCCTCTACAAATTTAACATTCTCAAATATGAGTTTATGTAATCACATTTTCTTCACTATACAAATGCAGCCCAGTACTGAAATTAATAAGCCAATGCTTAGGTTTTTTCTTTGCATTTCTTGTTTTTTTTTTGTCAAAAAGTTTTATATGGTATGTAGTCCATATCATATCTTTAGTAAAATGTTTTATAAAATAATGAGCAAATAAAAAAAAAAAGATATTTTTGTTAAATGAGAAAATGAAAGTCATTGATTTATTAAGGAAAGGTAAGAAGTGATATTCTGAAATGGGTCAAATGTTTCAAAAGAATGAGAAAAATTAGAGAGTAGATTTGAGTCATTGTTGATAGTGCCCCTGAAACAGCTAGTTTCAAGTAAAGGAATGAACAATTTTTTGGTAAAATTGGAAAAAGCCTTAAATCTATGGCTAAATGATAAGAATTGTAAGGACAGTTGACAGACTTGATAGTGTTAGAAAACTTGAAGCTTCTTTGAAGAATTTAGTCAAGAATATAGCACAATTCTAAGTAATTCACTGCAAATAGGGAATAGTTATTTATTTAGATTCTGAAACTATTACAGTCTTAAAAATATTAAAATAATTGATGAAGATGCATTTACTGACAATGAAGTCGCCATTACACTTTCATTAGAATTTAAAAAATGATTGAACAAAAAATGTCCGGAACGAGTATTTAATTGTGATGAAACAGAATCATATATGTAAAAGTGCTTTCTGAATTTATTATTAATTAATTATTATTTTTAAATGTATTATTTACATTACAATCTTAATTTATATATGAATAATATATCCTTAAAGCATCTATTATGTACATATATGATCATTAAAATCAGTCAACAGTTAGACAATCCAAATATAGATTGTAACAGTCAAAAATGCATAGCTTATATGAAAATCACTCAAGGGTAATTTGCATGCAATTTCACATTCTGATGTCACATAATCAAAACCTTTTTCTTTTTATCTCCAACTAAACTCAAGTAGATGCAAGAGACTCTTTATCATATTTTAATTACCATTATTGATTGCAATAAATGACAAATCCTAGAATAATGAGACATTATGATTTATTTATGTATATACATAAACACCGCACTAATAATATATATAAATAATAGAAACCCCCGAGAAACAAGTCTATTGGGCTTTATTTTGGGGTTTGAATTCAGTATAACACTTGAAGATTCATTGGCATAGGACTTTATTTAACTGCTCTAGCTAGTCTGATGCCAATTTCATCAAACTAGATATTTATTGCCTAATTATAAATGGTCAATATACAGATTACTACTTATTAATATAACTGATTATAACCCAGTTTTAAGACTTATTCATCTGCAAGCTTTAGGATATGCTAAAAAATCACTAATATAACTATACCAAAGGTGGGGAACCTTTTTACCATTAGAGGCCACATTTTAATTAGCCAGTAAGTAATAAAGGAGGCTGTATTAATTTTTTATATTCATTTAGCATATATATACAAATATATTTAGATATTTAAAATTTTAAATAAAGATTTTATATTAAATACCACTTCAAATAAAAATATTAACATAAGTATGATAATTAAATTTATTACATTATAAAGAAATACAATAGAAAACTTATAATATTAAATCATAAAAATCTAACATAGCAACACTACAAAAAACATTTTTACAATCCAATGGAAAATTTAAGTTAATGGAATATTTGTATTTGTTTATTCCTTGAAATTAATTGAATATTTGCGTTAAGTTTCATAAAGCATAGCCTTAATTGATCCTCTAAATGAGCATATGTAATCTATGTTCTTAAACTAGTTTTAATTTTTGTCATGAGAGAAAATGTTGATTTACAGCAGTAAATATTTCCAAACCAGGAAAGTAAATGGTGTGCATGCTTTCATAGACATGGATATTCAACAGCATTTTTCCAAATTTCTATGGGATCCTTTTAAGCACAAAAAGAGATTTGAGGAAAGTATCTTCCCCTAACACAAATAACTCCATTTGTAGTTTCGTAGGTGCCTCAGATATATCTACTAAATGTGGTTCAAATACAAGTTTCATAGCATGAGTGTTTGTCAAAATCTGAAAATCTTGCAGTATATTCTTCTATTAAAAAATCCAAGACACCTACATATTCATCAAATGCTTTAATTTCACAATTCTGCTCATTTAACATTTTTGCTAGCTCAGGGAAGTGTTCTGCAGATATATTGGAGCGAGAAAGCAATGTTTTGAAAAATGTTATTTTTTTTCAAAATGCATGGATCTTTTGCCAAATTTCATATACATGCTTTGTTTTACCTTGCAGGCAAATATTTAATTTTTTTATTTTGTCATGATATCAGACAAAAAAGCAATGTTTCTACAAAATGCTTCATCTGATAAACACATGGTCTTTCTTGTTCTTGATAAAAGTTTAAAATTTGTTGTAGAAGAGTTAAAAGTTTTATCAAAACCTGTCCTGTTGATAGCCAGTGAACCTTGCAGTAGTACGATAGATCGATACTGTAAGTTTCCTCATCTAAAGTTAGTATCTGTCAAAATTTATGATGATGTATCGCATTTATACAAATATAGTTTACAATCACAACGGCTTTATCCAGAATGTCTTGTAAAATTGTGGATTTTGCACAAAGATTCTATTGATGCAAAATGCAGTGAAATGATATTAAATTTTTCAAATTTAAGTTATCTTTCTTTAGTAAACCAATGAATCCTTCTTTTTTGCCTCTCATGGGAGGTGTGCCATCAGTGCAAACACTGACCAAATTACTAACATTTAACTGTAATCAATGACATACTTCTTTAAAGTTTTCGAAAATGTCAACGCCATGAGTTCTTCCACTTAGTGTACCCAGTGCAAGAAGTTCATAATACTGAAAATCTTTAGTTACAGCACGAATAAAATATAAAACTTGTGCTGAGTCAGTTTTATCAGTGCTTTCATCTAAAGCAATTGAAAAATAAACATTTTCATTTTGTATATTACGAAATTGCTCTGTTACATTTTGAACTAATTCGTGTTGTCGATCTGTTGTAATTTTTCTTGAAAGAGCCAATTTTTTGTATTTATCAACTTTTTCTGGATCTAACATACACACTGCTTCAACAATACATTCTTTTATTAATTCTACATCACTAAATGGTTTGCCCCTTTTTCCAAGCATATGTGCTATTTTGTAGGTAACATCAACTGCAGTGGTTTTTTTCTTTACAAAAGCACTAAAAGATGCCTGTTGATGATGCTCTTCATTTTTCAATTTTTGAAGTGCAGCTTGTCAAGATTCACCTCCTAAATTGAAGAATTTATGTTCTTTGTGTCAAATAGTGTTTATTCACATTCATTTTTTTTTAAATAGTTAAAACCGTACCGCACAACAGACACACCATTTTATCTTTTGCAGAAGTGAAGAAAAAATCTAACTTCCACTCTACATTAAATGTTCTATTTTCTTCATTTAATTTGCTTTTCTTCCAATTTGATATGATGGGTAAAAAAAAATGTTAAATAATATCTTAAGAAAGTGTATGCTTGCTAGAAATACAATAATAACTGTATGACTACAAGCATGGTACAAGTTTGACAAACGACAAGCCACAATCATCTTTTTATGAACATTAATAGTAAGAAAATAGTACTTGTGTAGAGATCAGGTAACATGTCCAGTAGGGTTACCGTTCTGCACTAGGTAGTGTTCTATCATTTGATATATACAATTAGTTATGACCACCAGTAACCAGTGAAACTTACATTTATACTGTTCTTTATTTAATTCTATACATTTTCAAATTGTCATTATCTAAATAAATGAATATCAATTAATACAAAATCTAGCTTCTATGAAGACCACATATAACCCACCTAAAAACTATACTATTAGAAGAACTCGACTAACATAACTACTTGCAGGCTATAGGACTGGGAAAATTACAATACTAAGTGATTCGAATAAGAGAAATAAAATATCACATGAGCCAGATGCTCTTTAACGTGTTTTAATAATAATCAAATAAATATCACCAAATGCTCAAATAGGAATCATGCATCTGTCTGGCATTGGTGACTGAAACTTATGAACTAACTGGTAGAATTGACTGCCTATATGGTAAATAACGATAATAATAATACAGTAGGTGTAAGTGGCAGAAAAAAAGCCTCTGCTTTAAACTTGTTATGAAGAATCAAAGTAAATATATATATATAAAATATAAACTATGTAGTAGGAATGGGCACCTACTGAATACAATACTGCTCAAATTAAGTCACCAAGTGCAAGTAACAGGAAAATGCATCTGCTTCACACTCGTTTCTGGACAGAATTATATATATGTAAAATATCTGGAAATAATAATATATTAGCTCAAGAAAATTTAATACACATAAATATCCTTTCACATGACTACATATCTCAAACCTTTCAGACAATTTTGTTTGAAACTGTAAACTTTTATAACTATGAAAAATAATCTTTCTTAATTTATTTAATCTATTTATGCAGTCTTTTATTCCATCCAGAGGCCATTAATCCAAATTATTCAGGTTAATGGTTAAATTGTTATTCTAATTTAATATATTGCAGACTAGTGGAAATGATCATTATTAACTCTTGTTTTAAAATAATTTAATTAAAACAATACTACAGAAACTTTTAACAAATGGTCAGAGTTTGCAATGATTGGCTGATTGTTGTATTATAGATATTTTCTTTTTATGTTACACTTTCTGAACTGTGGCGTGTAATAAATTAAGCAATCCATAGCCATTCTAATTTCTAAACATATATATTAAAAATAAATCATAAATGAAATATACTTATCCAGGAGATTAAATATCTAATGTTAGTGAGATAACATCAGAATAATGTATAATTAAAGTTCATACAAATTATTCTTATCATTTTCAATAGTTCATGTTCTGAATTCAGGTACCTATAGACTTTTTGCAGAACAGTAGTTATATCATGGTTTTGCGGAACAGTGGGTATAACATATCTATGTCTGGCCTTCTGTGAAGCTTCTATGAGATTCCTCTTGATGACTGCAATGGTCTTCATTAATATGCATTTCTATTTTATTCAATGGGCAGCATGTGACAGTGTTTCTATCACTGAATAAAGACTAGTCTCTTCTCCAAAGCTATAGACACTGCTGAAGTTAGGCAGCATACAGTTTGCGTATAATCTGGACATAACAATCAATGTAATAAATGTTCAGTACAATACAGTAACTTCTCTACTTCATGATGGAATTAAGCTCACACTCTGCCAGCTTGGCCGAGTGTAGCAGATGGTGGGGAATATAACAGTTGATTGCAATATTTTTAACAGTGACTCTGATGATGAAGATAGAATGAGATGCCAAATAAAAACAGAGAAGCAAAGCATAATAAACGATCTTCTGAGAGACTCCTATTTATAGCTCACTGAGCTGCCTTATCTGTTTTCATCATGGTTTGATTTCATAGATCCTTTCATTAGTTGTAGATTAGTCCTAAACTTTGCTGTGATATGTGACTTACTGACCAATTACAGACTTTACAAAAATTAGTTTTAAAAAGGGAAACAAAAGATGTTTTGACTAAACAACATACAATATTTATCTCCTAATTAGCTTGTCTGACTTGTAATAAAATAATGTCATTTCCACCCACCTAATTATAAAATAACTTTACAATTTAATAAAATATTTTAAATTACTTTAAAACAATTTATAATTAATGAAGCTTAATATGTTTATCTGTGCAAATACTTATATATATACTTTCCACCTAGTAAAAATGTTGTAAAATGTTTAACTTAAAATTCCTAATGAATTTTTTAAATTATCTATGTGAAGCGCATAATATATATGTGGGCCTATACTGTACATTTACAATAGAATAACAATAACTTGTATTATAATCAAGGCTTGTCAATAAAATGTGAGCTATTACACACTATATATGTATATTGTATGGGACAGGGGTTGGAATAAAATATAGTGATAATCTTTTTCTATTAATGTGAGTGCTGATAGAAGTGATTTAAATTTTACTGTATCAGTGTTCTACAACTCAATACATTCAATTACAATAAATGTGTAAAATTTTAAAACTAATTTAACAAAAATAACTTTAAATAACATCTTTTGAAAATCACACCAATAAATTTTTTAAAAAACTTTCTAGAAGTTATAGGAGATTTTTTTTATGATTCTTACAAGAATAAACTTGTTTTGTGTTTTTGTAAATTTTTGTAAAAAAAAAAAAAAATTACCAACACTCAGAGGAAAAAATCACTGATTATCTTTTAAAGTAATCATTCTGACATAACCATAGTATAAGAAGTATTTATAATCAGATTTTCTTAAAGTCATAGTAATAAACACACACAATGCCTTCTTATAACACTGTTAATCAGATAAAAAAATGAATTCATTTTATTGGTCTTCAAGATCTTATATGGGCAGCAAACAAATCATTAATATGTAAAATATTATAATAATGATTATTATGAAAGTATCAATCTGACAAGTTCATAGTTTCCGACAGCAATACACATATAAATTCTATTAATGTTAACAATCTTATAAACAAGCAACAGTTAACAATTTTATTCCCAGGAACAATTTGTCATCAAAATTCAGCAATGTTATCTTTTAGAAAGCATGGGAAATGCACACACTACACATATAATATTTCTTTTTTTAATGGTATTTTTAAAACAGCAATATGGTTTAGATTTTTTCTTTAGTAAATTATAAATAATAAAAAAATTTGGAGAAAAAGAAAAGCAGAGATGCTTTCAAAATAACAATAGTAACAATTTCATTTTTATTTCACCAAACTGAAAATCTTGATGCAAAACTACTTTTAATTATATATAAAAAAGTTTATTGGGATATTAATTACATTTTTTAATATTAATTGATAAAAGAAATTGGCCATAAAATAATAAATACAATCTAAATGTTTTTATATGCAATGCATATGTATATAAATTAACTAAATTTGGTTATTTATTTTTATTATTCATTTTTATCAATGGGATTATTAAATAATTATTTGAAAACAAATTAACACATAATCTAATACTTATTTTATTAGGGAAAAAAACAAACTATCTAAATGAATGTTCTACCAATAATTTAGATTTGCTGAAACAATAAATGAACTAAATTTTGCAAAAAAAAAAAAAAAAAATGTTAATAATAACTGGTAAATAATCACAAATATTTTATTGGAAAATTTTATTGGGAATAATTTTAACTAATTAAAAAAAGCTCTTATTTTAAAAGTAATATACCAAAATCTACAATTTATGAATAAATCTTTAAATTCTTCATTTTTTTAACTACTTTATGATTATATTTATTAGTAAGTAATCTCATGTTATTGTGAAAATGACATCTTCTGCATAATAAATAAATATGGCATCTTTAGCAGTCAATAGGTTTTTAATATGTAGTGCTGAGAATGCATGATTTATTTTTGAAGTAATAATTTTGATATATGCATACTATAAAATGTTTTTAAAAGTCAGAAAAAGTTATTTTAGTAAACTTATAAATACTGCCACTTCATACTAATTTATTAATGAGATGAAAAATAAATGTCCTTTTATTCTTTATGAAACTGCAAACTTCTTTTAATATACATATATGAAAATTATTATTTAGAAATATTATTATATATTCTTAGCACTACATATTCGACAGGACATATTTGTTTATGTAATTAAAATTAATAAAATTTATGTCTGCATTGTTATTTGAAATTGTGAGACATTATTTGTCTACAGGGTTGTTAAAATTAATAGAATCTTCTATGAAGGCTGTATATATTATAAATAAGCACACTTTTATCCATAAAATGTTTTTAAAAATTGTAAATATATAATAAAACAAATAAAAATAAGTTTTAACAGCAATTAAATATTAACATTATTCCTACAAAAAATTTATAACTGATTATCAACAATTGTGATATATTTCCAAAAACAATTAAATGTGATAAAAAAAGATCCAATGCAGATACTTAATAAATATCTTCTACGTATGCATATATATATAAAACAACCCACCAAAGAATGTAGGCCTTTGCAGAATCTCTACAAAATAGAATCTTATCAAATAAGGTAAGGTTGTTGTCTTTTAAACAATTTTATATATATCATGTCTTATTTTACTCTTTAGCAAAGATGACTAACAGTAAGCTACCCAGAATTAAAAAAAAAAAAAAATCAACCCTGAAGAACTTAAAAAAATTTCAAAATTTTTATTATTCCCAGATTATGGGCATGCCCAGCAAATACACTTATAACTACACCACAACTTCTTCTGTGTATACTTTAACATAGACATTGTTCTAACAGTTAATTTTTTTTTTCAATTTTAAACATACAATGTTTCCATGATAAAGTGTGCAGCTTTCTAATTTAATATAAAATGATGCATATATTTATTTATCAATGTCTCTATATATTGAAGTGGTAAATCTGTAGTACATATTTAACTTCACAGCCTGATGACATTACATACCTTTAAAGTAGGGTTTGAACCAGTTTGTATGTTTACTTGGTCATCTAGGAATGTTAAGCACACACATATACACATATCACTTCCACTCTGTTTATTCAAAATGGTTATGTATAACCAGTTGAATTATTATTTTAGCTTAAGTATATTTTATTTCCAAGCTTGTAAATTCCTTCACTTAGATAATTGTATATGTGTGTATATGTATTACAGATATAAAAATAAATACAATTAATGTAAAGCTAAAGCAATGCCAGAAAATTCTAAAAAGTATTATTACAATTTAAAAATGTCATTCTCATTTCAAGTCAAACCAAAAATCATATTTTAAAGTTATTTGCAATTTTAAAAATACGTTTAAATAATGCTTTCTGGAACGTATTGTTTACATCTTCCAATATTGCCAAATTTCAAGTATAGGAGGAGCAGAAGTTCTAGGAACGCGCAAAAGGAGTTCAAATCACTCTTCTCTCTGGTATTTGGTAGAGAGTGGAAATAAAATGGACTGTGAGTAAAAGGAATTTGCCTCCTGATCTTAAATCGCCTTTGTTCTGCCTCCCTGCTAAGCCATCGCTACTTGAGAACTGTTATGTCTTACTGTAAAAAAATATTGGAAGATGCCTACCATTATTTTATTAATATTGTGCCTTGCTAAACTTCGTATACATTATTATAAGTGGCCACCATAACTTCTAAAGGTAATCCGTTTTGCCGAAGAATGAACTCTTAATTCTCCTCACTTCATTTCTTTCCTAAATCTTAATTGTAATCAGAATGTAATCTTTATTTATTTTATAACTTACTATAAACTTAATTATCGTTAAATTTGTGATTTTCTCTCTTAAGTTTTAAACTTGTTCTTTGAAACGCTAAGCACAGAAGTATGTACTTTAATCTATCATTAGATTTTTAAGTTTCACACTCTAATTATTTTATTTCATGCGGCAAAACTTATTTTAAATATATATCTTATTAAATTAGTTTTAGTGTGCTAATGTTTTAATCTAGCGAACTTATATTATTTCAATCATCATTCCGATATTTTGGAATATTTAAATAGTTAAACGTAAAATTTCTTAATGAACGCTGTTCGCTCGGTTAAATATTTTGAAATTATGGTTAATGGCGGATTGTTTAAAAATCATATCACTATCGATATTTAAATGCAATTTATGTTCTTTTAATAAATTTGATTATTAATATACTTTAATAACTATTTATTACTTATACACCATTAAGAGTTAAATTAATTATAATATATTGTCGTTTAGGAATGCTTGGGCTTGTTAAATAGGAAAAATAATATTTTTCCCTCTTTTATATTCGACATCCTAAATTTATTAAAGTTATACGTACGATGCTGAGTGGTTATTATTTTATCATGGCGTTACGCATGATATTATTGCTTTATTTAAGTTTAAATTATTTCATTAGTCATTTAAGACTTAAGCCATATTCGCATTGCTTACTTACGATAGCATTTATATTTTGCTTTATCATGTTTATCATTCGAACTCCGGATTTTCTTCACGTAACTCGTCTAGGAATGAGATTTGGTAGAACCGATCTCAGGATAAACATTAGAGTATTAAGGCTATGCATGTGACACGTCAGAGGGCGTACCATGGAATCCTTACCGCTCATATTTTCGAATATCGCCTTGTGATAAATACAAGAGGAATCATATATGTGATAAAGTTTTTCAGTCCAAAGACGGACATCTTCTCCATTTTAAACGCTGTCATTATAGTTAGCACTGTGAGTTCTTTTATGGGTAGTTCCCATATTATTTATAAGATGTGGCGCAGTGATGTTTGTAAACCACTCATTTTATAATTAGTTGAATATTTTAGGATTGTCACAGTAAAGCTAATTTAGGCTAACCCATTCCTCATTTGTACAGGCCCAGATATGCTCATAAACGATAAATTATTAACTATCATATCAAGAGTAAACTAAACCTCTCTTTAGAGATGAACTGGTAAACGTCCTTATCATTAATTAAAGTAATGATCACCGCATTGATAACATTAATTTATTATTATACTATAACTCATTAGCATACTAAATCAGTTGCTTATATGCAAATTAATAACTGCATTAAATCTGTGCTATGTTTTCTAATGTAAATAAAATTGTTTATATTTATTAAATTATTATGTTTTAATAATTACACATGCGTTGTGTCTTACTGACTCTCACTCATTGAATTCCTTTAAATATTTACAATAGTGTTAGTAATATTTAGAAGTTATAACTGATTACTTCAAATAGATATTTATCTCTCGGTTGTTCTGTCTTTGCTCATTCTGGATGGATACTATTTTATAATTCGTGTTTCTTTTGCAATGCTAGCTGTGTGCAATTCATTTAAAATTTATAAATTGCCATTTCACATGGGATATTTGATTGAGCCAAGATTTGATATTATTTATTTATATTAATTACCCTATAGATCTCATGTTTCTCTGCTGTTTCTCTGGGACCAGAATGAATAAAATTTCATGTTATCATCAGAAGTGTTGTTTATAATGTTATAGTTTTAGAGAAGAGCAAATAGGGCAGAATTCATGATTGCTCCTGACCTGTGTATCTCGGGCATGAGTGGATTTAGGGTACTTTTGCTTAGATTCTAAACCTTGTTAAATGAACATACAATTCTGACCGGTACAATATATATATCATTAATAATGTCAATTTTTGTAGTGCAATTACTTTTCTTAATAGAATCACAAATCATTTCAACATAATCACTTAAATTGTAATCATAACTTAATTAAAAATACTCTTGACACGACATGATTGAGAAATAAATTATTTGATTGCTCATCAGATTTGGTCAAAAATTCATTTTAAAAAATAACCATAGTTGTAACACAAAGTTTACAGATGTTGTCAATACCATAGATCAGTGGTCTTCAACCTTTTCACACCTGCGGACCGGCAAAAAGGATAAGATTTTGCGGACCGGCAGACATCTACAGATAAATTTTCTTAAAGTTTTAAACTGCTTAGCCTTAGATGAATACAATTGTTATAATTGACCAAAACAAGATACTAGTTACTGTGTATTGTAATGGTGTTGCTTACCTTCCCATGCTAAACACTCTCGAGTTGCGCAGTTATACTGCTACAGAAAACAGTACGTTCTCATTAATGGGCCTGCATTGCTACATTTACTATTTCATTGTTAAAACATGCAAAAATAAAATATTATTCACCTGAATGTTGGGAAATATCACAGCAATGATTATGATAAATATAATATCTGTATCTAATGTTAAATATACAAGATGAAGTTATATATATATGTGGAGTTTGTATAATAAAAAACTTGCATTTTTTTGTAAAATTTTGAATCTGGTGTTATTTTAATCTCATTTTAAAATGAGAGAAAAAAAATTTATTTATTTAATTACATACACCTGGGTCTCGTTTAATGCGATTTTGAAGTTATGTGATTCATGTTTCTTCTTAATATCTTTCATATTTCACTATATTTATTAGATATCAAAAAATTTAAATTATTAATAACTTATTTTGACTTGAAATATCCCCCATTTTTTAAGGTAAGTTAAGTCTATTTTTGTGCGATTTCTTTTGTGCACCTTTTCTGAGGAACCTATCTACTGCATAAAACGAGACCCAGGTATATTATAAATGATATTATAATGGTAAACTAAATGTATGTGCCTGATGCCAATGGCATTCACAATATTTTATAAAAGCAATTAGTCTAATTAAATAGTTGAATTAATGAAAAAATTATAAACGAACTTATCAAGAAAGTTAGATGAATTCGAGCAAAGGATTAAGATAAAGTAAACAATGCCATTGCAACCCTTAATGTTTAATTCCTGATCAGATTTAAGTATAATAGAAATATTGCTTAAAATAGACAAATCTAAAGTAATTGCATTATCTGATCAGGGATCGAATATGGTGACTCGAATGATGATCACCACATGGATAGCAGATGACCAATGAAGGGAGTTGACCCTAAAAACAATGAGAGTGGAAAAAATATCGAGAATAGAACTGAGACAGTACACTTGCTAAGTGAAGCTTCTGAAAGTCAGATGTGCCATTTCTTGGGTGCTCCAGTCAGCTCCCTCCTTCACTTAGCCTTGAAGAGAAGTTTACCTGAAAAAGAAAACTTAGGAACACTATAACAGATCATATTGATATTATTATTTTAGTATGCTTTCGGGTCCTTATTGTTATTTATGTAGTGTGTGTATATAATTGTCATATATGTATATATTGAAGCAGTCGATCTGATGTTCAGATTCAGCTTCACAGCCCACTTACAATCTCCTACAACCAAACCATGTTTAAACCCCATCCTTACGCGTGTATATATATTTACTAATACATATTTTTCTTGTGCTTAACAATTTAAAATAACTGACGTAGATATATACCTTAATGCAAATAAGTTTAATAAATAAATATTTAATGTTATTTTAATGTGTATGCGCGTGCGTAATGGATATATATGGGGGGATTGCTAATAAATCTTATAAATAAAGTTATATTATTAATGTATATTGAAAATTATATATGTAATTTATTAGTTATATATTTAATCTTAGCGGTCAGAAAATATTGCAATTCTTTTAAGAAGTTTCTCGAACATAACTAAAAACAATTAACCGGAAAACCTATTAGTCATAATTAAAATGTTACAACTTCTAACAGTAAAGTAAAAATCCATTAATGGAAATTTAATCCACTTCAGATTGTTTTAAAATCATAAGACTTATTTTAAAACAATCGTTTGAGAGACTTGTAACAGAATTGCATTGTTTCCAAAAACATACTAAACAAAAGATATCCGGTCAGCAGATTTCAGCTCTGCTAAGTGCTTAAATTGCCTCAAGTCCAGCAGCTAAGTGCTTAACTACATCATCAGAAAAAGGATATAAATACTGCTGGATTTGAATCCAAAAAAGGGGGAGACAACCATAAAATAACCATGGTAAACCTAATCCATGCTGGTTTAAATTTTAATGCAATGTGCAGTGAGTAAGGGGAATTTCACTTTCCCCTCTGTTCCAACATGCTCATTCCCATGATAAAAGCTCTGGATCCCGTACCTATGAACTTTCCAATATCTATCAATTAAATAAATAAAATGCTACCTATTGTGCCTGATTCCAAAACCTAGATCTAGTATGTTAACTCTGATGAACATTAAAAGCATCAATGACTGTCACTATCTATAAAAAGGTAAAAGAACTCTAGCCGCTATATGACCCTCTTAACCTCAGCCTTCTATAATAATAATAATCCTGACGCTCTACTATATAATCTCATGTAAAATATTTGTGATTATGTATCTCTAATTAATTATAACTCTATATAACTTAACTCTCATTATCATTGAGCCTCTCTATTTAATATGTTATTCTTTTATTTTCATGCGGCAATAATCTTTTATTCTATTATTATATATTTGTGTTTTAAATATGCCAATAACATCTCAAACTCGCTAGCATGTAATAGATTTCTTTCATTTTCTTCCCACACTTACGGGATGATTAAACTTAGCTTAATTAAAAACAAGACTTATATGACTTCTGCAGATGCTCGCGAGTTTGGGAAAACAAAGTCATTATCTTCTAAGGTTGTTGTAGAAAAACAGATCGACATCTGTTTTTCTAAATATGTTTCTTTTCACTTTTTAAATAATAATGTGCTAATCATAAATGTAAATGTATTCTATATAAGTAAAATCTACTTATTATCCAAGTCATTACCACCAACCCCATTCATTTTTATGTAAACATATTTATTTTAATAGCGGCATTTATTAACCGAAATTTGTATTTATTAAATGGTGTGGGAAGTTATAAATAAAGTTAAGTAAAGGGGAATCTTATATTTTAAGAATTATATAATTTCACTAATTTAAATAATCTGTCTGTTTAGCAATTACATCATACTATTAAGCAGGATGTTCCTTAATGTATGGGCATTAATTAATTAATTAGTCTTTAAAGCTATATTTTGTTATTCCAATCGTTGCGTGCATATAGGCACTCTCTTTCTTATTTATATATATATATATTCGTGCTTCTTTTATCTGGAGGCATCGCAAAGTCGAACCCCATTATTTATCTCAAAGTCCAAGAACCAGGCTCTTAATCCCCCTGGGGACTTATTTGTTTGGGTGTGCTTTATATGGGGATCACTCTGAAAAATCCAGCCCAATAAATGCATAGCCGACCGCTCTTTGTTCATGAACCGATCCTGCCAACGTCTGCAGAGTTATATCGGTCTTTTCTCCAAATGAATTCTATGAAGCACCCGCTAGAATCCGTGACTGGATCACGTAAAGATGCCGCCATGCATGCACTGCCTTTCTGTTATATTTCTAATAAACCCATGAATATCCATAAGCTGTAATGTTGTGATTTTGCTAAACAAATCTATTTCCACTATTTGAAAAAGTGCATCTTTGTGACGACATTATTATAAATATATTCACCAGTTATCCCACACAAATTTATCACTCCATAAACTGAATATTAATAAAATGTATTTTGTATAAATTTAATGCTTCGTCCTAAAAAGATAATTGTTAACTAAATCAGTTAAATGCTTGTTTTGCCTTCTGGGGGTGGAATGGTACCTCAAAAGTATGTTTCCTAATAGTGCTAAGTCATTCATCCATTGTTATAGTTATCCATTATTGGCATAGCCGCAACCATAAATCCACGTAATTTATAAAATCTAATGCCATAATTTATAAATATAATGTAATGTAATTCTCTACGACCAAATGTCATATAATATTTACAAGGCCAATGATTAATAAATCATAACACGCATTTATTTATGTTTTGCTAAAATAATAAATCTATCTGTTATACATCTCAGAATCATTGTGTTTTCTTTTAGTTAAATTAATAACTTATGCTCATACTAACTAGATGACTTCCTTAATTGCTTTCAAATTATAGTTCAATCTAAGTAATTCCATCATTAAACTTAAATTAGAGTCTCTTTGTATCTTCGATGTGCGATGCTGGTGGAGAGAATTAAAATTAGATCGATATCATCAGGATTGTTGCTCATAAGCTGGTAGATCTGGAAAATAGGCAAATAGGGCAGAGTTCATGAGTGTTCCTGACTTATGTATCTTGCGCATGATTGGACTCGAGGTACTTTTGCCTAGATGCTAGACTTGTTATGTGAACAGACAAAACCGACCGGTACAATATTAAAGAAGATTGATTATCTCCATATAACTCCGTAAAATAAATTCTTGTTACTTAAAATTACTTGCCGAGCCACCTCATTAATTAGTAATTATTTGTGTTATTTATATTTGCAATCAAGAAGACAATAGAGTGCCGCTGGACAGTTTGATTATGAACCTCAATGGTCTTAATCCTCAGCAAATTGCGAAATTGTCAGTTAAAAACAATCAGCGCATTGATAGTCGAATATGTTGGTGTCTAATTAATTGATTTCATAAGTGGATAAATTACTAAGAAAAAAAAAAGACAGTTTTTGCTAAATTGACTAAGTCATCATAATGCAGCCAGCAATATCTGAATTTGGCCCCTGTATGTCCAACAAATAAAGAAACTTTTAATTATTAACAGAATAAAGAACAGTAAAGGTAAAACAGTGACCTTATTGTGTTTCGCTGGAAAAGAGGTCATCCAAATTGCAAATAGACTTTGTGAACCCCAAACCCCAGAAGAATTAACATTCGAACAGATCAAAAATCGTTTGGCCGACTATTTTAATCCATGTGAGCCTAGACACATCGCCAGATGCCACTTCAGAAATCGCAGAGAAGGCAAGAATGAGCGAACCCAAGATTATGATACTGCCCTGCATGAACTCGCAAAAAAAACGGTGTCTATGACCCATACCTGGAGGAAGCTCTCCTCGAACAATTTTTATGTGATATGAGCAGTGACAGTCTGAGACAGCAGTTATTGGCAGACAAGGATATCAATTATAAAAAAGCTATCGAACGTGGTAAAGCTTACAAACTTGTGTTAACAGCAAGCTAAAGAATTTGTGGCTATGAAACTAGCAGACAACGATCCTTATGAAATCCACAAAGTTGACAAACCGGAAAGAATGGTGCTTGATCAAAGTGGAATAACTGATATTAAGAAAAGTCAAATTAAGTGCTTTTGCTGTGGAAAACTAGGTCACATGGCATGGGAGTGTTTTTCTAAAGACCAACGCTGTAAACACTGTAATAAAGTTGGCCATTGGGAAAAAATGTGATGAAATAAGAAAATCGACAATGATATAAATAATAACAGCCAAGCGCGTTTTCCTAAAAAACCTAAGCAAGAGGAATTTTCGGTGATTAGTAATGTGTCTTTGGACAAATCACAGAAAATTTGAAATGACTGTCAAAATTTATGAAAAACCCCTATTGATGGAAATAGACAGCGGCAGTGGGTATCTTTACTGTCCATTAAAGATTGGAATAGTGAGAATGTATCACAAATGTGAGAATGCAATCCTTAAGATAATTATTACAGTTAAAAAAATGTTCAGAGCATTGAAAGAAAAAATAGCTGTTAGCTAAAACTTAACTATACTTGAAATACATTTTTTTTAAGTGTGTAGTTACAATTTATTATATAAAAAAAAAATAGATAAATTTTATTTCAGAGAAAAAATATAGTGTCAAAAACAGATAAAATGAAAATGCAGTGTAACGTTCGATAACAGCAAAAGAAAATATAAAAAATTTTTCCTAAGCTGACAGCATTAATTGTAGGTGTAAACAAGTCTTCTCACATGACAAAACTTTCCCTAAAACATATATCGTTCCTTTCAACTAATGAGTGCTACAACATGAAAAAACTGCAGAAAATCTTCCCTTAAAGCATATGCAATTATTTTGATATTGCTCATGAACTGTGAAAACTTATAAAGTTATCAAATAATTACTTTATAAAGGTAATAGCAACTTCATTCATCTATTTAAAATTAAATCAATTTTCTTCACATGTTTTCTCAATACATATCTATTATAATTTGTCATTAGGCCTCTTTTTATAATATTTAAGTGAATAAAATTCTCAAAGTATATCATTAAGATTTCATCAATACTGTTAATAAAGCTTTAATAAGAAAACAGGGAGTCAGCTAAACAAGAGCCAAAGTAATTACATATTTTAAAATGCCATGAACAGTTTTCCATCTTGTTTATATACATCAAACAACTAATAGAAATATAACAAATTTTGCATTTTTATATTGATCACTGAGCCATTTATTTCTTCTGGTATTAAAAATTCACTTATTTATTTTTTTCCTTAATCAAAAACTCACAAATGAGGAAAAGTATATCAAAATTGAGAGAATTTTATTCCAAAGTTGTTTATTTTAGAGCTATGAATATTTCTAAAATTTCTGCCTTGCTTATAAGCCAGTATATAAACACACATATAGTGCTTGTAAGTAAAGTATATTGTAAACAGCTGGCAAAAAAAAAAGGTAATTATTTTAAAATATTCTTACTTTTGTAAGCTTTTGTCTTTTATCTTCATCCACACCCACACATGCACTGCAAAACATTGGAACAACAACAGTTGCCAAGTTTTTTTTTAAGCCTTCGGCATTTTTTCTTACACTAAAAAAATATAACACTTTGTTGGTCATATATGATTTAAAAATTATTCAATCTAAATTAATCATTTTCTTGATTCCATAATTATCATAAAGCAAAAATCTAAAAACTATAAGTACAACAAAATATATTTATATAAAACTTATTTAACAAACATTTTTCAGCATTAACATAAAATTCTAATTAATAATTATATATGTACATTTAAAAAAAAATAGTTGTTTAAAACGTCTATTTATACAATTGACTAGACAGTATGAATGTAATACATTAATATACTATGGCTAAAATTCATTCTTTTGTAGTTAGTTATAGCGTTTACATTTCATTTTGCATTCATTTCACAGTAAAATTTGAAACTTCAAGTTGTCAGTATTATATAGAGAAGCTAATATAAATTAGCATTTTATATGTTCTCAGCTCTAAGAGCACTTGCAAGAACTCATCATTTTATAAAGTCTTGAAAATGAAAATTGAATAATTAAGTTTGCAAAATATTTGTGAAAAAATTATTTTTAGAAGAACAAATCAAGAGAAATATATTGGCAGAAAAAGTAGCACTTTAATATTCATCTCATAGCAATCACTTTTTGTCGTTTTTTATAAATGGAATTAAAAATTTTAAAATATAATTTGTTGCTTTACATATTCCAGACAAAAATTTATTTGGATGTTAAAAACAGAATTCAAAAAATTACACTTAACTCCAAATGCATTATTATGAGAAATCATGAAATAACTATAAGTTTTGATTAGGAACTTTTTTTTTTTTTAAATTTGCAAAATAAAAGACATTTTTAAGAATAGTTTTTACTTTTAAACTCATATCTCTAAGAAAGAATTTGAAAAATATAATGCAAAATAAAGCGTAATTTGTTAAAATAAAATTTTAATTCAAATGATATCTAGGGACTACCAAAAAAAAATATGCAACAAATTTTCAATCCATAGGATACACATACACATTATTATTCCATATCCATCACCTCCTTTTATGGACCTGTGAATTCGGATCACAGAAATAAGCATCTACTGATTATCAAATTATCTTTGGCATCTATTGTTGAAGATCTGATCTTGATATAAAATTTTCAGCATGAATTGTTGTTTTTTGCAATTTGAATTGGCATTTTTATTTGAATAAAATAATACTAATAATGCATATTCTTTAGGATTTTTGTAATTCAGAAATATAGTAACACTTTGCTTTACATTAAAAGAATTTGATTTCCTCCAACATTTTTCTCATTTCATTACAAGTTTAAATAAAAGACATTTTTATTTTGCTTATCTGAAACTTTGTATTCAGAGATAAATTATGTGCTAAAAGTTGTTATAAGTAATTATTTATTAAAAATTTGTAATTAATATTAACTCTGATATTTTAAATACATGTATTTACTGAGATATTGAAGTTATATATTGTAAATACCATGATGTGCATATATATATAACAGTGACGAAGCATGACTTTTTTAGGAACGGAAGCACACTTCTTTTTTTATGTTTTTATTTCATTTGCCACAACAATTGTTATGTAATAGCGCCTAATATATTGTACTGTATTTTACTCTAGTACAAGTCGCATTGGCAATTTAGAAGTTAAATTACTAAATTCCTAAAAGGAGAATATTTTTATTTAAATATCTGATTGATTTAGTTTAGACAACATGGTTGCATAGATTTTTTTTATGTGTGTTAAAAGAAATGGAATAGAAAGGATATAAAGAGTATAATAAAAACAAAAAGGGAAACTACTTTGTATTTTTGTAAAGATAAAACAAACGTTTATCGTGAAGCCATTAGCAGTATGTAAAATAAAATCGCAGCATTCCAGTAAAAATGGTGACCCAAGAAAAAAAAAAAGAAAACTTTGTGGGCTAAATTACATTAAATTTGGTCAAAATTAACAGGTGTCAACAGGATTTGCGCAGAGAGACAAAAAAAATCAGGATTATAAAAAGAAAAACACATCGTGTGTTAGGGTTTTTAGATTCTGTTTCTGAAATAAAGCAGTTCCAAAATAAATATTAAGTATTGAAGAAATTATGAATAGCATGTCAAACTACTCTCACCATGTTAAATCATACTAAGATGTGCAAGTAGAAGTTCGTTTGCCATTGCTGCTTTTACTTGATGTCATGAACTACCCTTTGTATTTTTGTAAAGATAAAACAAACCTTTATTGTGAAGCCATTAGCAGTACGTAAAATAAAATCGCAGCATTCCTTCAGTAATTAAAAATGGCGACCCAAGAAAAAAAAAGGAAAACTTTGTGGGCTAAATAACATTAAATTTGGTCTAAATTAACAGGTGTCAACAGGATTTGTGCAGAGAGATAAAAAAAAATCGGGATTATAAAAAGAAATGCATCGTGCGTCAGGGTTTTAGATTTTGTTTCTGAAATGAGGCAGTTCCAAAATAAATATTAAGTATTCAAGAAATTATGAATAAAATGTCAAACTACTCTCACTATGTTAAATCATACTAAGATGTGCGAGTAGAAGTTCGTTTGCCATTGTTGCTTTTACCTGATGTCATGAACTACTACAAGTGAAGCCATCTCTTACTAAATTGGAAACTACGGAGTACTTATAGACTGTAAGAATAGTGAACAGCGGATCCCTCCCATGATAAATCCATGCATGGTAAATTCTATATTATACGTGAACAGTTAAACTTACTGGTATGAAACTATTAATTCAATATCAGTGATCAATTTGTTTTGAACTCTTAAATGCGATAAACTGTCGTCTTCAGTCGTATCCATTAAAAGCAGTAGTTTTTAATTCCTATTTATTTTCTCATATTTTATTCTCTCCCTATTAAATATTTCATTATGTATTAATAAATTTAAATATAACCTACATTGATATATACTTGTCGATTATTAATTGTCTAAATTCATTTAAAATTAATCATTATTATAATTTGTTTAACTAAATTGCCGATGCTGCACTTGAAAACCCAATCCTCTGGATAGTCCAAGTAATTTCATTGTAACTAAATAAATAGGCGGGGTTTGGCCAGTGGATTCTTATATAGAATCCTGGCACATTTTCAAATATATTAAAAGCTGGTGCTCATCTCTCTATTATTCGACTTTAGTTATGTTTAGTGGGTTGTAAGACCAGGAAAAATAACTTCGATAAAATTCACTGAAATTTTCTGATGAAAATTTATCAAAACGAAAGCAATTTGGTCACCGAATATGAGGTAACTTGTAAAAACCCTAATTATACCATGGACGTTACAATGGCAGCCCAACTCGAGTCTTCGACAATAACTACATCTTGAGACAGGAGTAAAATAATAAAATAAAATTTTAAATATAAGTGTTTCAAAAAAAAAGTTTTGTGGTTTTATTTTTTGTTTCACGTATGTAGGTAAAACAAAAAAAAGAGTAGGTAAAATGATGGAAATAAAGGCTCTTGTAAAGTAAAGTGGCAGCAGGGGGAGTAACTTCGGCAAATGTATTAATAAAAGATAAGTAATAAATAGAAATCAAGCAAGGCATACGAAAAGAAAAATTAAAAAAAAAATAAAAATTTTTTTTTTAAAAGTAGAAGTGTATGAAATTGAGAAGTGGAAAAGATACTCAAAATATGGCAGAAGACGAAAAAGAATTGAAAGAGGGCATGGAAACGTTAGTGAAAAGAGTATTATATGAAGCAATAAATGAATTCAAAGAAGATATGTAGAACAAAATAAGAGGGTTCAAAGAAAATAATAAAAAGAAGTGGTGGAGATGATTAGGGAAGTGAAAACAGAGATAAGGGAAGAGATTAAAGAAATGAACGAAGAGTTAATAAAGGTGGTAGATGAGAAAATTAAAAAAAAACACAGAGTAAAGTGATTGAAGTAGAATCTGATAAACAGGAGAATCAGGAAATAAAACCTATAGAAAATAGAGAAAACATGATGAGTGCTGTAAATCCTTTTCTAAATTAAAAATCTTCTATAGGCAGGATGGGGAATCACCGATGGAACATCTAAATAGTCTCCAGAAGTACTTTGCAATAAACCCAATGTCAGAGGATATTAAACTGTAGCGGTTAGCCATTTACAAGGAATGGTACAGGTTTCTTGGCAGGTTCTCTTCAAGAGACCGAATAGCTTTGTGCAGTATGGTTAGACGTTAACGAAATGTTATTGGAATGAAGACCACCAAGAGAGAATTAAGAGTAAAGTGCCTCAAAAAAAAATCTAGTACATAGCAGCATTATGTGCCATTTTTCTGGAAGCAAGTAGCGCAACTATGAGCCTTAAGGAAGGGTAAGTTGAAAGAAAAGCAGGTTATAAAAATTACGCAGAAAAATTTCCCTGATCTAGTAGGGCACCTACTGATAAGCACCAGATGCAAGACAGCCAAGCGGATGGCTGAACTATTTAATGTTTGAGAACAACAAGGCTAGTGAGGAAGAAATGAACCTCAAGTACACAAACAAAATACCAAGTCATAAAGGTCTAGTACAATTGAACACTATGGTGCTGAGCGATAATCCGGAAAATCAAAGGATAAAATAACTACGGCTAAAAAAAAAGAAAGGAAATCAGGCAAAATCTCCATCCCCTGGAGAAAAGCTCAGGAGTCAAGATAAGTATGATGTGGTAGATCTTAATACACAGTGGAGAGACTGGTATGAGTGGCATAGAGAAGTGGATAGATCCCCGCAGCCTCAACCAGGTTATACATACCCAAACAGATAGCAGTAGACAGTCAAATGAATGAACCCAAACTCTGAAGACCTCGGAAAGAAATGAATGGTAAATGAGATAGGATTATGATTATGGGATCGTTTACTTAGTGGCAGAATGTTGGTTTACAGTGAACTGTGGATATCGGTGTGATTGGTGAAGTGTAAGCACTAGTAAGAGATAATAACCCTGAAATTTGTGCATTTTATGTAGTATGCAAAGGCCATCCTTATGTGCCTGTCAGTCTTATAGAAGCATAGTCCCAAGAAATAGGATGAACCAAGTGCCTGGAGGCATAAGACTCAAAAAAATGAGCAATGCTCTGCCATGATTAAACTTGGACTCTGTTTAACTCTATAGGAATGTATATGCATACTGCGAATATGGAAGAAGTCCTTGTGTAAAGCATTATGTAAATCCCTTGATTGTGCATTTCAATGTCATGATCTCGATTAGACAGTTAGTTGATATAAAAAAAAATGTCAGGTAAAAATGATTAATAGAGCTTGGAGAATAAAATAGTATCATATCCCATATTTTATTCTTGTCAACACTATTTTATTCTTGTCATTGACCGCGGACGTATTGTACTGTATTTTATTCTAGTACAATTTGCATTGGAAATTTAGAAGTTAAATGACTAAATTCCTAAAAGGAGAATATTTTTATTTAAATATCTGATTGATTTAGTTTAGACAACATGGTTGTATAGATTTTTTTTGTGTGTGTGTTAAAAGAAATCAAATAGAGAGATAGGATATAAAGAGTATAATAAAAACAAAAAGGGAAACTACTTTTTATTTTTGTAAAGATAAAACAAACCTTTATCGTGAAGCCATTAGCAGTATGTAAAATAAAATCGCAGCATTCCTTCGGTAATTAAAGATGGCAATCCAAGGAAAAAAGGAAAACTTTGTGGGCTAGATTACATTAAATTTGGTCTAAATTAACAGGTGTCAACAGGATTTGTGCAGAGAGACAAAAAAAATCAGGACTTCAAAAAGAAAAACACATCGTGATACATAGTTTTTAGATTTTATTTCTGAAATAAAGCAGTTCCAAAATAAATATTAAGCATTGAAGAAATTATGAAAAGTATATCAAACTACTCTCACCATGTTAAATCATACTAAGATGTGTGAATAGTTTGTTTGCCATTGTTGCTTTTACCTGACCTCATGAACTACCACAAGTGAAGCCATCTCCTACTAAATCGGAAACTATGGAGTGCTTATAGACTGTAAGAATAGTGAACAGCGGATCCCTCCCAAGATAAATCCATGCATGGTAAATTCTATATTATATGTGAACAGTTAAACTTACTGGTAAGAAACTATTAATTCAATATCAGTGATCACTTTATCTTGAACTCTTAAAATGCAATAAACTGTTGTCTTGAGTTGTATCCAGTAAAATAAAATATTAGCAGTAGTTTTAATCCCTATTTATTTTCTCATATTTTATTCTCTCCATAATAATAAATATTTCATTATGTATCAATAAATTTAAATATAACCTACATTGATATTTAGTTGTTGATTATTGTCTAAATTCATTTAAAATTAACCATTATTATATTTTGTTTACATAAATTGCCGACGCTGTACCTGAAAACAATCCTCCAGATATTCCAAGTAATTTCATCGTAACAAAATAAATAGGTGGGGTTTGGCCAGTGGATTCTTATATAGAATCCTGGCACCTTTTCAAATAAATTAAAAGCTGGTTTTCTCCTCTCTATTATTCAACTTTAGTTATGTTTAGTGGGTTGTAACTGCATTTGATAAAATTCACTGAAATTTTCTGATGAAAATTTATTAAATCGAATGTAGTTTGGTCTCTGAATTAGAGGTAATTAATTCATAAAAACCCTAATTATACAATGGACATTTTAATATATATATATTACACACATCTAAAAAAATCTGAAACTCTCTCATCTGTAAATCAGAGAATATATTATCAATATTTTCATCTTCCAAATCCTTTTAACATTCTTAAAAATTTTAACTGTAAATTAAATCTTAGCATTGTTTGAACTTTTTATAATCTACGGGAATGCATTAGTCAAGCTCATTCTTTCTGTATATAAAACAATTCAACTGTTAATAAAAAACATTGAAAGTCAACAGTAATTCCATACAAAAAAATAATAAATCTGAATTGCTCATTGTAATCAGACTGTAATTACTTTAAATATAGATAGTACATTATCAATATATTTTTGTCTTCCAAATCCTTTTAACATTCTTAAAAAGTTTTAATTGTAAATTAGATCTTAGCATTGTTTGAACTTCTTATAATCTAGGGGAATGCATTAGTCAAGTTCATTCTTTCCGTATATAAAAACAATTCAACTGTTGATAGAAAAAATTGAAAGTGAATTTTTTAAATTGGATTTTAATTAAAGCTTTTGAAAGTTTTAGTGAAATTTTCCACGGAAGCACTCATTCCGTTCAATACATGGAAGCTTCGTCACTGATATATACATATATACACAAATACATTTAGCAAATAATAATTGTGAAATATTTGGAATTATCATATTTGAATTATATTTAAACCTAAAAATTACATTATAGTTGATATAAAGTGCATTTTAATGAATAATCATTAAATGACCTATTTACAATTTGCAATAGTTTTACATTCTATCATTTTTATGCCTGTAACATTTATTTGCCTTGGTAATGGAAAACTGATGGACTGAGAACTTATTGTATATACATATTTGAAAAAAAAACCGTTCACATCAATGTTTTATTTATACATAAACAAATCGCAATTTCATCAAGGTGTCTTCATCTGTATTTTTTCTAACATTATTATTAACACATCAGTAAAAATGGAGAACTTTATTTAGTTTGAAATCAAAAGAAAGAGAAAAAAAAAATTTTAAATAATAATTCAAAAACATCAAATTCAAGGAGCACTTAATTTTATTATTATTATTTATTAACTTGTTTTTCTTTAATGGATATAAAAACACATATAATATATGTATACATAATTGTTTCCATCAAAAAAATTCAATATTTACTAATTCTTCAATTATTCCTAATGTCATTCTATACATCAAAATTATATTTACTTTAATGTTTACTTGAGATGATATAAAATTTCTGACTGGTCTATCTTATTTTGGAGAAACCTTATTTTTTACTTTTTCTCATTATTATTCAGTTGTCATTTAAAACAAAAGATTTTATTAAAAATATTTATTTGTATTCACTTTATAAAACATCAAACGATTTTTCAAATTACTGTAAGATTGTTTATATAAAATTCTTTAAGCATCTTGTTTTTCTCATCAGAATATGAAAATATTTATTATTCAATTAAAGTGATAGTATATTTGATATAAAAATGTTTTTTTTTGCATGTCTTTTCTCCACGCTATAAACAGAGTATTTAAAAATTTTTGCACATAAACATTTTTCTTTATACATTTTATAAAATCCATCAATATTTTTAGATTTACAATTAAAACAAAAAAGAAATTGGCTTACCAAGGTGGATAAAAATTATCAATTTATCAAACAAAAAAGTTTGATTAGATAGCAAAAATTGTTTTAAATAAGTAATAAAACTAATCTTAGAAAAGCATACACATTAGGAAATTTAATAAGTAAAATTTAAGCACTGTAATTTTTGTACAAAGTAATTATAAAGTTTGTCTATACAATTATATATGTGTGTTTGAATTTATTAAAAATACAAATATAAAAAATAATACAAAATATTTTAATTAAATAATTTGAAAAATATTAAAACTAAAAATTTTAATGATGTAATGGACAATATATTTTATTTGAAGTGTTATTATTTAGAATTAAAATTTCTAAATAAAATATTGAATATACTCAAAAAATTTTAATCATGCTGAAAAATGAATGTCAATATTAATAATATAAAAAACTTAATTTTAAAAAAACTAGTGATGCCATAAAAAATTAAATTTCAAATTAATATTTATAATAAGCCATTAATTAATACTCATATTTTTACATAAAATACTTACAAACTCAGTATAAACTAAAATGAATAAGCTTGCAAAATTTTTAATCTATTGATTTACATAAAAACAATTAGCCAATATTTCTAAAGTATTACTGACAGTCTTTAATAATTGCTTATCTAAAATTCAGCAAACAAATTGAAATACTTACAAGGTCATAACAAAAACTGCATACAATTATGAGTTAAATACATAGTGAAGCAGATGATCTGATGCTCAGATCCTGCTTCACAGCCCACATCCAATCTCGTACCATCTAACTATTCAAACCCACCCTTTACACACGTATATACATAGCTAATGATATATATATATTTCTTTTGGTTAGTATTATAACATAAATAATGTAAACACGTATGTATTTTAATTTAAAAATATTTTATTTAATAATAATATTCTCATGTGTATACGGACCGTAAATAATAAATATCTATATATTTCGGTATAGGAGATTGTGAATAAATTAATTAAGTTATATATAGGGTATCATATATAAAACGTATTACTTTTTCATATATAATTTTGTAGCCAGAAATGATGCAATCTTGTTAAAAAGTCTCTCGAAAAACAATTACCCGGAACACCCCTTAGATTAAAGTAAAAGATTACGAATTGGTAATAATAAAATAAACCCATTAGTGGAAATTGTCCACGCTAACTTGTTTTAAAATCATAAGATATATTTTAAAACAATCATTCGAGAAACTGATAACAAACTTGCATTGTTTCAAACATCTTACTAGATAAGAGTATCCGGTCAAACTATTCCAGATGAAACTTAAGTGCTTAAACCGCCTCAGGTCCAACAGTAGTTGCTAAGTTACAGCTTCAAAATAAAAGTATATATACTGCTGGATTTGAATCCACAGAGAGGAGACCATTAACTAACTATGTTGCTATACATATTCCATGCCAGTTTTGATTCTCACTCTGTGTCGTGAGTAGGGGAAATTTCGCCTTTTCCCTCCGTTCTAATATGCTGTTCCCATGAATGAAGTTCTGCATTCCGTACTAATGAACTTTATGTATTTTCCAGTGAAAATGAAATGCTAATTCTCAAATAATAATGCTACCCTAGATCTAGTGAAAAAATACCGATGGATTGACTCCTAATGAAATCGTTCTTCCAAATAAGCAAGGTAAAAGAACTTTGACCGCTTATAATTCTTAAATCCTGCCTTCTCTGTAATATTTATATTTTAATCATCTATATTAAATGTCTTCAAAATATGTATTCTTATAACTCTATATAACTAATCTATATTAAGCCCCCTATAAAATGTTTTTCCTTTTCTTTTATTTCCAAGCGGCAAATAATTTTCATTTAGATTTATGCCAATAATATTCTAAAATCGCAAGCATATAATTCATTTTCGTTTCCCCACCCATCATTTACCGGGTAAATAACTTATAATTTGATCAAAACAAGTCTTATTCGACTTGCCCAGGTGCTCGCAATTTTAGATAAATAAACTATATTTTTATGTTTGCTGTAGAAAAACAGATTGACATCTGTTTTTCACATTTTCCTTCCTAAATAATGCGCTATCTTTTATTCTTAAATTATATTATATATGTAAAACCCATCTTAGTTATTACCACCACCCACTTATTTTGTAATAATTTATATCTTTTCACAAGGGCATTGTTTAACCAAAATTGAGATTTATTAAATGCATGGGAAGTAATGAATAATATTAAGTAACATAATGTAAGGGGGAGGGGGATCTTAAGATCTTAGTTTTATATTTAAGTATAATTATTATCCATGTTTGCTTAGTAAAGCCATATCATTACGCTGAATATTTCATAATTTATGGGCAATAAATATGTTCGATAATCTTTAATCTTTAGAGTTTTGTTTATATTATATTATTAAGCGTTACGTGCAGAAAGGCCATTTTGTATATATATGTTTGTGCTTCTTTCTCACATGGATGTATTCGTTCAGTCGAGCCCATCGTCGTTCTCAATGTCCTTAAACCAGGCTGTAAAACCATCCTGGGGACATCCTTGTTCTTATTTGCATGCTTTATACGGGGATCATTCTGGGAAACCAGCCCAATAAAGTCGTTGCCGACCACTCTTCGTCATCCATGATTCGTCTGTACTTCACTCCAGGGAATCTTGGACTCTTTCGTTCGTCAAACCGACCCTGTCTACGTTTGCAGAGGAAATCGGTCAACTTCGTTCTTAGAATTCATGAAGCACACTCCAGGATCCATAATTGGACCAACCCAATCAGCCGCCATGCACGCACCGCCTTATTAGTCGCCCAGAAATAGTCATAAGCCGTAATGAGATGATTTCTTTAAACAGACATATTTCCATTAGTTTAATATACGTATTAATGCGATAGATTTAGTATCGTTTATATAATTATTCATTATCCACTCCGCACATTAATTATCTATAACTCCAATTAATCATAATATTGAATATAACCAAATGTAATATCCGCTTATAAAATTATTGTGTTTTAAATTAAGTAAATGCTCTTTTCGTCTCTGGGGGGTGTAATAGTATTCTAGTAATGTATTCCAATAGCGCTAGTTCATTAAATCACACATATATATTATTGGCATAGCCGCAAATCTTATGTTATCGTTAAATATGAATAAAATATATATCTAATACTTATGAGGCTCATGTCGGGTAAGTAACCCGACATAATTTTGTTATTAATAAATCTTAAATATATATATATATATCAAACTCGAACCATTGCTTTCCTTTAGTTAAGATAATATATTAAGTTATTACTTATGCTAAATATGACTAGATGATCTCCGCTCAATACATAATTAATATGCTAGGTCACGAGACTTCATTGCTCATAAAATATAGCTAGTTATAAAGTTATTTTATCTTATAAGTTTAGCCTAGAGTCTTTTTGTGTCTCCGATGCCGGCGGTGAAAAGTAAATTAAGTCGATGTCATCGGGATTGTTGTTTATAATATTATAGATCTGGGAAATAGGCAAATAGGGCAGAGTTCATGAGTGTTCCTGACCTGTGTATCTTGTGCACGATTGGATTCGAGGTACTTTTGCCTAGATGCTAGATCCTATTACGTGAACATACAAATCCGACCGGCACAATAGATATACTCAGAAATGTATCAAAGATTCTGATAAATGAGTTTACTGATTTTATTAAATTGGCAAATAATGAAACCAAATTGAAACAGAAAAAATGTTAAAGTTTAAAAGCATAGCCCAAAAGCTAATTTTAAATACTGGTATATAAAGAATAAATAAAACATGGATCAAATATCACACAGTATCGTAGTCCTGTTGGTAAGCCTAGTATGAAAACGCTTTTTTTTTTTAAAAAAAAAGTTTGGAAAACTTTGCCATGCAGTTTTCAAATTTATCTGTGCCTTACCATTTCCTGATTATAAATACATATCTGTTTTTTCTAAACATTATACAGACCCTATATTTATATATAAACAAAACAAAGATATACATTAATAAATTATACTTTTAACAATAGTTGTAAATGTTTAAAATAGGATTGCAATTTGCTAACAACAAAAAATAGTTAAACACTAATTGTCAATTGTGAGATAATTCAAATTTAATTAATTTAAAAAAATTTTTAATCTTAATTTTGAATCGGTATCAAATTGATACAAATATGAATAACATAAAATTGGCATAGTAAAAAATAGACAATAATTCAATAATGAATAAATAAGCATATTATTTATATTTTACTCATTTATAAATGCATAAATAATTTTACTGAATCTAATTATTAAAATCATTCTTACCGACAGGACTTTTAATACCTTTAAGTCAGGATTTCAAAATTGTTAACACTATAACATAAAAATTAATAATGACAACGAACAAAGTCATTAGTTGCCTGGCAAATAAAGTGACATTTGAACAAAAGAAAAACAAATTGAGCAAAATAATATCATTCACTTTACTAAAATCAATTGTTTTTATTTCCACAATTTGAAATTGATTCAGGAACCCATTCTTATTACTATTTATATATAATTTATTTATACATTTATAAATAAACCATAGAATATGCTTGCAAGTTATTTCTTATTCACAGTGTACAATTTTATTTTCAGATGTCAATCAGCCATAATTCCTTGATTCTACTGTTATATATATATAAATCTAACCTGAATTTAGCTAATACTTATTTTTATCAATCTACTAAAAGCCTATTTTTTATTCGTCTTCTATTTTGAGCTGCTTTTTTTTTTTTATTTTTTAACAAAACATGAAATTACAAAGAGTGACTAGCTTTATTCAGAAAGCAGACGGTAATGTTATAATCCACATCACCAGATTAGTTTCTCATTAAAGACCTTTTTGGCAAGTTTTGAATTATTTTGCATATGCACATTTAGCAATTATCTTTAATTCTTTATATTATCAAATTAATACTCAGAAAATTCAAAACAACTCTAAGGTTTTGAACCCAAGCCAAATCTCTCATACAGTTACAAAGATATATCATTTAAGCCAATAACTATATTTTTTGTGACTAAATTTTGTTAAATATAGCCAACAGTCATCCTTTGGCTAAAAAAATATGTTCTATTTTGGTTTTGAGAAGATTTTTATAGTATTTTATACAGTATGAATTTGACATCAGTGAATCTTTCTCAAATTTCCATATTATAATTTGACAATCCTGAAAATCACAATCTAGTAATGAAATTTTATTGCAAGCGTAGCTAATAAATAATTTCTTGCATTGTGAGAAATTTCCCATAATTTTAAAGAAATATTTAATATCTTTTATAAATTTAAAGAATAAAATTATTTGTATATGCAAATGATAAGACATTAAATTTGAAGAAAGATTAAATAAAACAATTATAATGTCTAATATGATGAATCATTACATAAAGTTTCATTTAAAAAACCAAAAAAAAAACCACCATAAAATGACAAGCTCGATGTTCATAAAGAAAGCAATATTTAAGAGACACAAGAAAAAAAATAAAGCTACACAGGAAGCATTATGAGAAAAAAATTAGATATTAATGGTCATACAAGTCAACATTTTTTTTATAGAGATTAACATGTAATCATCATATTCTTTGACATTGGATTAAAGAGATTATTTTAAAACATATTCTAATTATAATGTCCCAAGTAGATTACTTTGCAAAAAAACATGATTGCAAATATATTTAAAAAAATAAAACTTAATCATATTGTGAAAATTATTTAGATTTCTTTAACCATAAACATTTAAATAAATTATATGCAATTATCTACTTTTGAGCATAATTTAAATAGAGTAGTTTTTACAAAAAAATTTCATTTTCAGATTGTCATATAAATTTGAAGATTGTATGCTCACAACAATTGTATCTTTTTAACTTTTTGAAATCTGACAATATATTATAAAACAGTTTGATTATTTGTATTGATAATTAACAGCAAATTTTAAAAAAGTATAAACTGTATCAACATGGGAAAAAATCTAAATAACGAAAGCCTATTATTAGAAATGCTACAACCTTGTAATGGTTTGGTACAGTTGAGAGAGCATCCATCTTGGGATAAGGAGGTCCCAGGATTAATTCTGGCTTTCAAGCTTCTTATGAACTCCAGAGCAATAAAGCAATATGTGTGTTTTTTTAAATATATGCTACAGAAAACAGCTTTGCCACATTAAATTCTTAACTATGGATTTTTATTAACAAAATTATCATCTTTTTGAATAAAATATATATATACAACTTCAACAATCATTTCTATTATATGGAAGCAATGTAAAATAATAATTTTAAAGCTTAAAATATTAAATATTTATTTGTTAAAGGATGGAAATAAAGATTTATTTTCTCAAAAAATAAATTAATTCAATGTGGATATATTCAACACTTGTTTTAAAGTGATTCAATTTTTTCAAGACAGTCATTTGATACTCATTTTTTAATCACTATGTAAAAAATCTATATCAAGCCCAACATAAACACTATAAATTTATTTTATTAAATATTATTTGTTATTATTTTCAAAAATATTTTCTGAACTATAATCTCTTATAATATCATATATGAATTATATTGTCTCCTATTTATTAAAAGATTGTTTAAACATGATAATCGGGTCAGACTTCAGAATTTATTACAGAATATCAAATCTTTGGATCTATATTCTTTAATAAATCATCTATAATGTAAGTGAAATTTCAGAAAAATACTATAAAGAAAAAAATAGATGGAATCAAAAATATATAAGCTCATCAGTGACTTCTAAAAATTGTTAGATTAAGTAGTTGTTGCTTAAACAGTAAGTAAAAAAAAAAATAAAAAGAACAATGAGTGCTTTAGCAGTAAAAAGATCTGGACTAATATATGAATATATCAACACTAACAAGACTGTGGAAAAATATATAAAGCGAAATTCTTTATGTGAATAGACTAATTAAATGCACCAGTTTTTTTTTTTTTGTTAAAAGTCAGAGAATATATAATATAGTAATGAAAAAGTAGTTTCTTTAATTCAAAGCCAAAAGAATCAATTAAGAAGCCAAGATAATGTAAAAAAAATTGATTCAGAAATATAGGCTAAGTTTGAAATATTAAAATACACTAATCTTTTTACTGAAAATGAGACAATATTAAACAATATGTTTAGCTCAAAGTCAAGAGAATCAAATCTTTAACAGTCATTTTTCACCATTAGAGGAAGTCACCATCTTGTTTCTGTCTGATTTTTTAACAAAATAAAATTTATTAGTTATTCCTCTATATTTTTTAAAGATATCTCAAAAACATAAGTTTAAAAAATATCACTTTTATAAATAAATAAAAAAAAAGGAGTAATAAACAAAAATCAATAGGCAAAGGGTTTTCCAAATAATAAAAAAACTTTGAAAAGAGAATCTTAATAGATTAACAGCACAAATATTTAAAAATTTATTATAGTGAAATCTAAAGTTAACATTTAATATATATTGAGAAATAAATGCTTAATAATTTTATTAAAAGAAAACCAATTAAAGAACATTATATATAAATTCATTTATAGCCTAAACAATTGAAGATGCTGTATCTGCACAATTTGGGATTTCATACTCTTTGATAACTCTTTATTCTCAGATAATTTTTGAATTTTTCACTCAAAGACTATGCCTATTATGGTTTAAAATTAAAACTAAAATCTTAAATTTCTCTATACAACAAAAATAATTTATAGTATTTTTCTTTTTAATCCATTTTTTATTTTTTTTTTGCTTTTAACAAATGCAATGGAAAACCTACCTAAAATACTACCATGCATAGGAAATTAGATTTTATTCACTATTGGAAAAGAGTTAAACATCAAAAAGAATAAACTAAACTTTTTTGATTCAAAATAAAACAACAACATTGAGTTAAACAAAAAAATACTATAACATTACAATAATAACCTTCCTCCATCTCCTTTTTATTTCTGATAAAAATTATTAACTTTATCAATGTATTTATCCTAAATTTTTGTTCCCAGCAAATAATTTTAATATTAGTCTTTCTTAAATTAATTATGACAGCAACTTATAATTCATAATCATTTTTATTTATCAAATTAATAATTTGTTTTAATATTTTCAATTAGCAAGATAGTAATTTTTCTAATGAAAATTCATTACATGCAAATTTTTCTTATTAACATAATTATTATTCATCATAAAATTTTATTAGAAAATTAAAACTAATTGTCTTGTAAGTATATTCTATAATTTCTCTATTGATTATTTTCAATTTTATTTAATGAAATGTCAAAAATAAATACTGCTTAAACTTTCCAAACTGCTATAAACTTGTACACACATTCAATAAATGTTCTGTTTACATAAATATTTTAAAAAATCAGATTTAAATACTTTTTTTTTTTTCAAATATGCTGCCCATGTTCTTTATGGAATGCAATAAGATTAATAAAATGTGTTTTAGACTAATACAACAAAATTAATATGATTAAAAATAGTTGAAAAATTTTATAAGCAATTAGCTGTAACAAAACATAAAATCGATCTCATGAAAGATAGATATTCTTTTAATAAATAGATAAAATTAATATCAATAAAAGCATTTTCACAACTGAAATAATCTTAAGCAAGTACATACATATATACTATAATCTACAGTCCCAACTAATCTTGCCTAAAACTATGTAACCAAAAATATAATGGGGTAGGTTAGCTATTACTATCCTACTATAAAGACAAAAACATGCAACCAAAAGTTCTAATACTCTCCAAATTAATCTTATACAGCAGGGTTATATAAAATCAGGTTACTACAAAATATTATTGATTAAATAAATCTTTTTAATCAAATCAGATTTCTTAATCAAAATAAAACTTTCTTAAAACAAATCAGATCTCAGGGTATTTATTATCAAATTCTTATTAAGCAAATATAATTTTATTCTTCATCTCAAGTTCTTATCTAAATCGTGAATGTGATCATAGTAAACAATAATAATAAGATATAATCCATCTTTGGATAATATCCTAATATATAATAAATAAATCTTAATTTTAAATTAATCATGAAACTCTAATATTAACAATAATTGTATAGCAATCTAGGATTACATTCATATTACTATGAGTAATAAGTACACAAACAGTTTCTTTTATAATCTTAATTCAAAATAAAATAAAATAATCTTATCCATCTTTTAACATCAACAATATAAAACCTAATAAAATGACTTTTATAATCTACTTGGACTCTTATAATATAATCTTATCCATATTTTAATATCAACAATATAAAACCTAGTAAAATGACTTTTATAATCTACTTGGACTCTTATACTACAATAATAAAATATATATGTGATTTTTGGATTTTTGAGAATGCAGATGATAATAGCATACAAATTCAGAAGTAATAATTAAATCAATATTTTATTAACACTAATAATATACAAAATTAACAAAGTGTATGACACACTTGAATGAGAAGCTATAAAGATACACAGAAATTATTACACGCAAGCCTTGGAACTAGATTTGTAGGAGGACAATGGAAACAACCCAAATTAGAACTAATCGCTGATGTCGAAGCAAATTTAATTAATAATCCGCATAGAGATAGCATTATAACAAATATAGCTAAATCTATTAAACAAAAACAGTTATATATAAAAGATAATAGCTGGAATAGCGACATCAAAATTACGAAACAGTTTCTTGATCGCAATAATTTAATTTGTCTTAAAGAAGATAAGGGCAATAGATTTGTGCTTTTAAATTCTCAGGATTATAAGAGGAAAATAAATGAACAAATTACAAATCTACAACTCACTCCTGTTGCACAATTCAACAATAAGCTTAACCGCGATAAATTTGTTTCATCCATTCTCCGTCCTCATAAAAACAAAGGCATTTCAATTGCGGAATACTATCGAGTTTATCCTTCCTCCACTAAAGCTCCAAGAATATTTGCCAACATTAAACTCCATAAGCCTGGTGAACCGCTGCGTTTAATGATGGATTTTGGGGGAGTCCATTATTTTCAAACCGCGAAAATGGTTAATCAATTATTAATAGACAGCTTGGGCTTTGGAAATTATTCTGTTAATTCGTCCTTTCAAGTCGTGGAAAAAATCAAAAAAGCCAAGATCGAGAACAACTTCTAAATGACTACCCTTGACGTCAAAGAATTATACGGATCGGTGGACAGAAAACAATCTATTCAAATCATCCAACAAGAACTTACCAACACAATGTCAGCTGAACACATTAATTTCATCGTTACATTTTTAACATGGATGGATAAACATATATATACAACATTTGAGCACGTTTGGTACATTTTGAAAAGTGGTTGGCCTATGGCCTCCCCCTCAGTGGAATCGTAACCAGCATTTTTCTTAATCACTACGAAACTAATCGTGTCCAAATATCAAGCTGACAACCCTCACACTATATACATGCGGTAAGTAGATGATATATTTATTTTAGCCAACCAGCACACTATAAATAGTATTACACAAGAGTTAACACATAATACTAATCTAACTATCAATTCCACAGCAGAAGATGCATTCCAAAATCTAAATTACCTCGACCTTAGGTTAACACGCGATGAGAGAGGTATAAATTATTCAATGATAATAAAGCCCTTTGAAATCAGAGGCTTTATACACCCACAGTCCAACTCTCCAAGCTCTCACAAATTGGCAGGCCTGCAAGCATTTTTATATAGAAATATGCAGCTGTGCAAGTTTGAGGCGGATAGAAAGAATAATATACATCTTTACACAAAGACCTACTACAAGCAGGCTATAAACTCAACACTATTAGCAATAAAATCAAACAATTTTATAGGAAAATCACAGACAATAAAAACAATATTAAACTTCCATATATTACTCTTCCCCACATACCTAAAATCTCCTATCAATTAATCAAGGTTTTGTCCAATAAATTTAAAATTAGCTTTCATACACCTCCATGCACTAATCGTCTAATCAATAACTCTAAGGACAAAATTGAACCTTAACAGACTCCCCATGTCGTTTACAGCATATCTTGCCTACAACCTGGTTGCCGGGCCATTTATTTTGGAGAAACCAAAGCAGGCATAATCAACAGGACAGCACAATACAGATATACATATAATAGAGCTATGAAAAACAATGATAATTCATCAACATTTTTAGAGCATTCCAAGAAGACAGGACATTTGTTTGAACCTTCCAGCCCTAAAATAGTCTGTATTGAGAAAAATGACATCAAGCGGAAAATCAGAGAAGCATATTTTATTAATGGCAATAATAACTCCATCAATAGACGAGATACCTGATTTGACATCTCCAAACGTTGGACTATCTAGTTCATTTGCATACACTTTGCATACTGTTTTGTTTCCTTGCCCTATTTCCTCGTTCTGCAGCTCACAGTACCGCTATGAATGTGAGGCAAAAGGCCTCGAAAGCGCTTAGCGTGTAATAATTTCTATGCATCTTTATAGCTTCTCACTCACTTTGTTAATTTTGTATATTAAATTATTGAATGAGAAGTCTTAAAATCTTTAATATTTAACACTAATAAATAAAACAAGGATAATCATTAAATATTTTAATGAAATCAAAAATTATAATTACCAGAAGTTTAAGTAAAAATTTATACTAAAAAACAAAACAAAAACAATATGATTGAACTATAAAGATAGAAAGCTCTCATTTTTATTAACCCGGCTTTCATTCCCATACATCTCAGTACGAAATATATTTAATAATATTAAATAAATAAATATTACAAATATTATAAGAGTTGAATTTGGAAGAAGATATATAATCTCATAGCCATAAAAAAATAATTATAAATTTGTGCATAAAACATTTTATCAAGGCTTTTAAACACATCAGATATGCAAACTTAGCACATCAACAATTATCAACATATTTAAACTACATTGATTTCATCAGGAGCAAAAAATAAAGACATGATTGGCATCATGCATGACTTTAATATTGAAGAGCTAAAATAAAGACATGGCTGATATTATACATGACTTTAAAATCTATTTACTAAGATAAACATCAAGGGATAAAAAAGAAAGGCAAGTACAGTAAAGAATTAGGACTTTATCTTTAGTCTTAACAAATATATGAAGAATAAACTATCCCACAAGATTGCCTAAAATATAGTAACATTTGCTAACCATAACCTAAGAGAGACTATTATTCATAAGTATAACAAGGATTATATATGAAAATAGAGTTAATCCTTCTATATCATATATATATCAATAACAAATGTAATGTAGAAAATTGATAAAATACAATTATAGCAAAATATCACTAAGTATATATAAATAATAGCTTTGCAATTTAATAGAAAAAATATACAACTACTCCATTAATTCTTTAATTCGTTTATAGACACTCTAAATAATTCCATATTAAGTTAATATGTTACTTTCTGATTATATTTCAAAACAGTAATATTTTGAGAATTCACATGGTAAATATAATACAAATCATATACACCTGGGTCTCGTTTTACACGATAGATAGGTTCCTCAGAAAACACGTGCAAACGAAATCGCGCAAAAATAGACGTAACTTACATTGAAAAAGGGGGGATGCGGTCTGTGATTTTTCAAAATTCGCGTAAAAGCAAAGCACCAACGTAAAATTACTTTAAAATTCGCGCAAAAAAAAAAATACAAGGAAATAAAATTTGACTAATAAAAAATTTCAAATTTAAAAAAAATTGATGCAAGGCAAACTTTTTTTAATTATAATATTTAATTTTATTCAAAATAATATATTTTTATGCATAATTTACAGTATAGTAATTGACATTTTTTTATATACGTTTTAATTATCATAGCTATTTGCCAAAAAACACGTTCCTTTGCAAACTAGTAAAAAATCAGATTCTCATGTGATGTGATGTGCTATTACTTTTAATATAACGTAAGTGCGCGAAATTTACTATTTAAAGTAATAGCACATTATCGGAGTTCATACACGTGGGTCTCTTTTTACGCAGACTTATTTAACACACTTCCGGTGAAACACGAATCGCATAACTTCAAAATCGTGGTAAATAAGTCCGCGTAAAAAGAGACCCGGGTTTATAGATAATAAATATAATACTTATAAATAAAACTTAAATCTAAATATTGATAACTCATTTAGCATTTAATAATCTTGTTATGATATGAATATTAAATATTGAAAAAATAACTAATTAAAATCCACAGCACATAGATTAATTAAGCAATGGCATGACTTAAATGGAAATAATTACATGCATACAAACACACTAAAAATATTTACAAGATGATTTAAAAATAACGACTTTAAAGTTATTACCTCATTATTAAACTAGCATTTAGAAATTTAAAACAAGTTATAATAAAAATCTGTAAAATATTGTTAAAGCTTATCTAAGTATTTATTTTAGGACAACTTAATTTTAATAAACAAATATAATTACTACATTAAAAGTATACTTAAATCTTTCAAAGTTATACATTAAAATAATGATTTTGTGGTTTTATAACAGCTACAACTATAAAATAAGCTTGATTATTAAGTTCAATTATTTAAATTCATTTACAGTATTTATATTTATCATAAAAATGATATTTAATAATAGTTATAAATCAACAAAATTTATTTAACAGAAAATAACTCTGTAAAAAATTATTTTTAAAGATATGTTACCAAAAATACCTAACATAAAGCTCTACAGATAGAGCTTACGGTTGCAAATATATATGTTGATTTTTCTCTTCATTTATATTTGTAATTTGCATATGCTTGCTCATTATATTTATATAAAAATAATTGTTTGCTTATTTTTATTTTTATTCTAAATTAATTTAAAAGAAATGTTAATTAAATTGGATTTAATGACTATTTGTAGTTAAATTATTAAACTATACTTCAATATAAACTTTGAGAGTCTCAATATTTTTTTTTTTGTTCATATATTAAAATATCAGCTAGCCAAAATATTAAATAAAATATTTTTACATATTTTAATCATATTATTTATTACATGATACTTAGCAGTTCAAGCAGAGTCTGAATAGGATTTTTTTTTTTTATCATAGATAAAGTGCTCTTAATTTGATTTAATATTTATTAATTTATATTATTACATTTAGATGCTATAACACATTGCCTAATAATAATTAACCAGAAAACAATTCATTAGTTACTTCATGCTATTATAGTAAATAAACAATTAGTAAAAGTTAAGCTAATGTTTTATTAATCAAAATCCGGTTAAGATAATTATTTATATCATGTTGAGCCCAAAATATTAAGTAAGTAGTTTGATTATATATTTTATACTATTATAATTTGATACCCAGCATATTTGATCTATTATTTGCTATTATAGTAAATAAACAATTTGTAACGGTTAAAACTGTTTTATTAATCAAAATCCGGTTAAGATAATTATTTATTACATATTGAATCCAAAATATTAGGCAAGTCCTTTGATTATATATTTCATTTTATATTATTATAATTTGATATTCTGCATATTTGAACTATCATTTGAATACTTTATATGGTTAAATTTGTTGCTTAATGTTATGAGGTATTTGATATGTCATTCATTTGCTTATTCTTATTTTATACAGCTACAATATATATAAATGCCCCCAAATGACATTTGATTTTGGGGCTGAAAAAATTGTGATATTAAAAATACATTGTCACTTCAAATGTGCACTACACTGGTTTTTTTATACCACAGTACTGAATTATCCAAAATTATAAAACCATATTTAAATTAAACAAACTGTACTTATTATATAACTCTCCAAAAAGTACAACTTAAAAAGCAGAGAAAGTAATATTTATACTACATTGAACTTTCAATCTATTTCATAAACATACCTTGTTTAACAGTATTCATCTACACTTATCTTTAATCTCAAATTCAAAGAAACAACAACACATCTTATAAAATATCCATCCATCATTTTTTAAACTTGTTTTTTGGCATTTGTTTGTGGACAAACCATGCAGAATATTTATTCTCATAGAAATATTTTAAATTTGAACTGACATTCTTATTTTTTCTTGTTCTTTAAATTCTCATAATTTCTGGTTCTTTAAATTCTCATAATTCAGAGATACTGTTTTTTGTTTACTTTAGATAGAATTGACTTCTTTTTTTTTTAAAAAAAAAAAATATTTTGTTTGCAATTTAATATTTTTAGAGATAACTCAAGTAATGCAAATTTATCTTAAGGAAATGTGTGTCAATTGTTTTTTTTGATATTATTAATTCAAGAAAAAAAAACTAATGATTCTATATAATAAATATTAAACCACTAAACATCATGTGATCACCACCTCATACTAGCACATAATTGTTGTAAACAAAAACAAAACTCTCCATACAGTAGTGCCACCCTGTGCTAACCAGAGTAATCAATAGATGCCAGAAGGCTTGTGCATAAAATCCCTATCTAGTGCCTACTCATCCAATATCCCCAGACTAGTTTCTGGCTTGTGGCCATCATCAGTGAGGAGCCTTGGATCTGAGTAGGCACTAGATAGGGATTTTATGCACAAGCCTTCTGGCATCTATTGATTACTCTGGTTAGCACAGGGTGGCACTACTGTATGGAGAGTTTTGCTTTTGTTTATAATAAATATCAAGTATAATTTTCTAAACATGTAATTATTGTATTACATATTTACCATTTTCTATGCGTACACAAGCTGTAAAAACTGTGACAACTTCTCTATACAGAAGTGCCAAACAGTGTAGGAGCATGTAGGCCATAATAATCAATAAATGCAAGTAGATTAATTAATGCATAAAATCCCTAACCAGTGCCTTCTCATCCAATATTCCCAGACTATTTTCAGGCTTGTGAATTTCATCACCGAGTAGCTTTGAATCTGAGAGAACTGCACCTAGATCTTAGAATTTAATGCAACTCTTCAGGAGACACCTTTTACCTTTTTAATTAATTATGGAGCTATGAATCTAAAATGAAAGCTAATGTTATCAACACAAGCACATTCGCTTGTATAATCATATAGATCTGAGCCACAAGTTAGATAATAGTCTGGGCTATTGGATGAGTAAGGTACTAGATAGGGATTTTATATAAACCTAATTGCATCAACTGATTACTAAGGGTTGTACTGGGATGCATTACTGTATGGAAAATGTGTCACTGTTTTAACAGCTCGTGTAAATATTGAAAATGGTGATCATGTGATGTTTAGTGGTTTAATACTATTACTGCCCATGGGATGGTGACTATGGTTATTAAAGAATCAATGACACCAAAACGCATAGATACTGAACTGGATTCATATTTATATGACCATACAAACAAATGAACTTGAATTGAAAACCTTATCTGTTTTCCTTTTAAACACATAGCTTTAGTTAACTAAAAAGGTAAAAGTTGGATGATATAGGATTGCATTAGATTCAAAGATCTGGGTGCAGTGCTCTCAAAACCAAGGCTACTTACTGATGAAAGCCATAAGCTAAAAACTAATCTGGGTATATTGGATGAGTAAGCATTAGATAGGGATTTTATGAATAAACCTTCCTGTATCTATTGATTATTGTGGCTTGCCCTGAGTGACACTACTATATGAAAATTTGACTTTTAACTGCTCATGTAAGCAAAGAAAATGGTGATCATGTAATGTTTTAGTGGTTTAATGCCATTCCGGCCCATGGGATAATAGTGATTAAAGTTATTAAAGAACCAAAATGTATAAATACTGAACTGGTTTCAGATTTATATACTATATAAATGAATGAGCTAGAATTGAAAACATATATTTTTATTTTTAAATTAATAGCTTTATAGTTCATTTAAAAGATAAAAGATGGATATTGGAGGGTTGCATTAGATCCTAAGATCGAGATGTAACATTAAAGATCCAAGGTACCCCACTGATTAAGGTCCTAAGCTACAAACAAGTCTGGGAATATTGGCCGAGTAGGAAATCGATAAAGATTTTATACATAAATCTTGCAATCATTGATTACTATAGCTTATATTGAATGGTACTAGTGAATGGGAGTTTGTCATATATTTTAGTGGAGTGACAAGAAATATGGATGACAAAATAAGTGGTGCAATAGAGATTGTTAGACAAAGAATAACTAAGATAGAGGAAGAGCCAAAGGATGTAGAAGTAAAATTAAAAGCGTTAGACATGAAGTGCGAGCAAATAAAGAAATTAAGGAATAGTAATGATAAAAAAAAGTAAATGAGAAAGTTTAGAAGGTGGAAGAGAATGTTACGAATGAAGTACAAAAAGTAAACTATGAGACAGACTTGATAGGAGAAAATAGAAATGTGTAAGAGTATGTTTTACTGGAGCTAGAATTAGAAATGTGACAGATAAGGTAAAGAAAAAGGGGGCACAGATGTTTAAGTTATGGCAGGGTCAGATAATTTGTCAGAGCCATCGGAGAAAGTAATGGATGAATACAAAGAATTGATTAGAAGTTTGAATAAGGTTAAAAAAAGAGTAGGACTAGTTGGATTATTACCAAGATTCGATAACAGGTAGTTAGATAGGGCAAGTTCTATAAATGAAAGATTGATAAAATTATGCGAAAGAAATAATGTTATGTTTGTGGATATGAGATGTTTTTTTATTAGTAAGAGGGAGTTACATAGTAAAGATGGATTACACTTAGTAAAACAAAAAAGTGAAGCATTAGGGGGTTTAATTTATCAAGAATATTATACTTCGAGAAACTTATAAAGAGAGGTAGGGTTTTAAATTACAGGATTATCAAAAAAAAAAGAATGGATGGGATGTAAGAAGTAAACAAAATTGAAGTTAGGAGATATAAGATTTCCGAAGAAGATTGCTGGGGCAATCGAAACTGTAAAAGAGGGTGATAAATAAAGCATTATGTAACAGTAATAAAGTACATGGGTGATTTAATATTATATGGTAGAGATACATTATATATATATAGAAACAATAAGTAAGTAAGAGAGTCTCAACTTAAAATCATGGACTTATATATTCTTTGCTTCTTGACGTAAATTTTATAAACCATTACTTACTGTTATTGATAAATTCAAAATTTACACCTTTGACTTAAAAAGATAAATATTGCACTTTAATTAGTTCATTTGGATAAATCAGAATAACAAACAATATGTATTATTTTAAGTTTTAAAACAAAATAACAATGACTTTTAATTTCTTCTTTAAAAATACCTTTACAAATATTAATATATTTGCAATTCAAAATTTATATGATAATCTTATATTCAAACAATAACCCAAACATGCATGCATAAATATGTATACACACATTAAAATTTAATTTATTTACATAAATCTAGTTTTTTAAAATGGCTGAATAGACAAAACATTACATCGTTTTACTAAAATATGTCTTTACATTTATTAGTAATTTTATATTGAGATATTAAATTTAATGCAGTGAATTTATTTATTGTTTTAATTTTTATTTTTTATCACTTGCAGGCTTCTTGCCGCTTGTTGATGGCACTGCAGCATCACCTGGTGGCCACATGTGGCGTAAGTTATAACTACCCATTTATTAAAATACAAAATCATGACAATAAATTATATATATAGCAATGCCTATTTGAAGTCTAATACAGGCTGCTTCCAAGACTTAAACGTATTTCTCGATAACTCATACATGTTTCTGTATTAAGGTTGTTTTTTTTTTTTAAAAAAAGAAACAATCCTTATTCCAAGTTATAAATCATATTACATCTTCCAAATCTTTCACAACAGCTTTCAGTATTTATACAGAAATTTCATCAATTGCTCCATTACAGCTTTACAATGTAATTGTCTATTATTAATTAATTACATATGGTATTCATATGAGAAATTAATATTTTCTACCAATTCACTTATAATTTTTTTCAGCATGTTTGATATATTGATGTACATTTTTTAAAGCAAAAATATAAATGTTTGCATGATATTCCTTTTCTAATCATGGCTTCATCTGTTACATGTTTCAATCAATTTTCTATGTACATTTCTATTGTAATGAAATCTGCTTTCCCCCCATATCACATATATATAACTATATGCACATATGTGCAATTATAACGCAATAGTTTATAAAATTAATTCTGTACCCTTAAGGTATTTATCTAAGATGATTAAAAAGGTTTCTGTGAAACTCGGACAGGCCACCGTATTCAAAGGAGTATAATTAATTTAATTAATAATATGATGCAATTTATTTATGTATTGCACTAATTAAAGATTTATTTAAAGCAATTCGAAAAATTTACTTATATTTCTTGCCCAACATATTTACTGATGTCATTTTATGACTCCAAGTGCCAATTTTATTTAGATATAAGAATTATGCTGGAATAGATGGAGTACAGATAAAGGATAATTAGAAAAACCCTGCAACTAGCTAGCTCGCTCAGGGGGAAATATATGAGGTACAGCAATACACAAATATACATTTAATCAAATTACCTAACTCTTATGCTAATTCAAATTTATCTCCCTGCATTCTCTATAAAACCAGCAATAAACAAACAATACAGATAGATATGTTTTCATTTAAAATTTAATATTCAATATAATTAATAAATCATGGAGTATATTATTATTAGTTTGTGCTCAAATATTTTAAAAGAACACATGCACACACACATACTGCATAGATCGATAAATCAAATAATAAAATATACAAAAGAAAGGCAACATCTAATTCATTCAGACGTGAAATAGTATTTTGAAATGCCGAAGAGAATTAATCAGATTATCAATATGGGAAAGTCTTTACACATTATCATAAAAGATGCACTAATATTTGAAATAAAAAAAAATAGGTGATAAAACATTCATATTATCTGGATTTTTCCCCAGGAAAAACGAACCCATAAAGGTAATTATAATAGTTTGCCCGATGCTATGGCTATATAAATTGATGATCTCCGATGGGTTCAGTCTGCTTGATTCCTTAACTTGGTATTAATTTTCTTTGTAGTCAATTTCAGTTCAAAAGTTTAGGAGCAGTTTCCTTACAGGATAGGCACTTATTTTATATTGTAGCAACTTACGTATCTTCATGAGATGGGGTTACAAAGCCCAGCATACTAGCTGGCGAAGATATTTGCTGACTCCAATAATTTTCCAAATCTTCGACATAGAAATTAAATAGCGCTAATCAACGGACGTATATAATAATGATTTCTCTCTTCAAAATGACATCTACTAAAATTACAGCCAGGATTAATTTATTAACTTTTAATTTCATTTTTATAGTCTTTTCTTTTTCTTCTAGAAAGTTCTCATTCCACGAGTTTCCATTTTCTTTTCCAGCTTTTAAACAAATGTTATTTTATGCCCATCATATCTTCAAAACAAAAAAGCTTAACTTTTTTTTCTTTTTGTCAAGGTCAAGAAAATGCAGTTGAATACCTGTAATTTATTTTCGACCTTTGTTTCTTTGTCTTTTCTCATAACATTCTTTAGATAAAGATCTTTGTAGTTTCAATTTTTTTTTTTCTATTTAATATCTCCTTCTTTCTATCATAAATAAAATAAAATGCAGCAACTTCCATCTTGGAAATAAAATTTATATTTTTAATTGTGTCCATTCCATTCATCCATCCATCCATACAGCAATATATACACATCCTTTAATAAAACAAAAGAACACAAAGATCCCCCTCTCATCCTTCACGATTATTTTAGCCCTTTATCTAGCTAATTGGATATATAAAAGAAAAATCGAATATAGTATAATATTAAAACTATATATATCTGTGCATATATACATTATCTACCTTTTGAAACAGGGTTTGAACTCAACCTGTTACACTATCTTCAGTTTTATATATAGTAAAATCTGCTATAATGAAGATTTCTAGAGCAAACAAAATTGTATGATATATTTTTTCTCATAAGTTTTATATAGCAAATATGAATACATACAATGGACATTAAAAGAATGAGAACACACTGTATATATTATTTTTTAATTGTTTGCTAAAGCCTGAAAATCTGAATTAGAATACGGTTTTAAAAAAAATCTAGACAAAACCAACACCAATGGTTTTCGTTTAACATATGCATTCAAAACATTTTAAGACCTTTCTGAAAAGTTGGGTTAAAAAGCTAATTAACGTCATAAAAAAATACCTCCAAATAAAAAAACAAAAGTAAGATATTTTATTATCATAAGTTAGTTTCTGTCATTATAAAATTAATTTTCATTATAAAACAGAAAACAAAATTAAAACAAAGCATCAAAAAAAATTTTTTTCCTCTTAAATGAATAAGCTACAAGATTGTCAATTAATAAAAATGCTGGATGCACATATTTCAGGGAATTTCCAAAAAGCCGAGTTAGAATAGAAAACGCTTTGGCAATATACAAAAAAATCTTCAAGTAATAAAGAAGTATAAATTGTTTTTTATTAGCATATAGGAACAAAAAAAAATCTTAACAAAAACAACTATAAAACTGTCAACTAATGAAAATATTATGATTTAATAGGATTGATGAATGTAGGAACATATGCATAAGATATTTCAGGACATCTAAAAAACTGAATTAGAAAACCAATTAATGCTGTGGAAAAAATATTTTCAATAAGGAAGTGCATGTGTTTGATTTTGCTTATAGAAAATCAATCTTAACTTTCACTAAATAGATTTAGAATGTGGCAAAATGAAAATTCAACAATTTTACTTCAAGATTTAAATTTTTTAGTTAACATTAAAATCAAGTCATACAATATATTTATGGCAATTAATTTTATATTGTTTATTTTTCGATAATAAATGACTTTCTAAAATGAATTATTTCATTATAGAAGACATATTTTCCATTTCATCCCAGTTCCCTGCGATCAATCATCTCAAGATTATTCTCACATTTTGAGGTGTTTTTTTTTCAATCTTTTACTCTTTTCACAATCTGGAAAGTAACTCTTATCAATGGCTTTCTTGCTGCCTGGTCTAGAACTAGTTTATTTTTAAAACTCAAATTGTGATCTAAATCTAAAAATTATAACAAAAGAATGTGCACATGCATTCTTAATACTCTTTTTATTATTGTTCCTAACTGATATATAATTCAAATGACATCTTTTTTTTTTTAATTTTTAACTACTTAACACATAAGTACTATTTCTTTATCATTCATTGGTCAGCATATACACTTGTATAATCACTAAGTTTTTTCTTGGAATAGTTTTATCTCAATTATCATCAATCTATTATTAATAAATTGCTTTTGATAAAATACTGCTATTCTTAATTAAGGCAAACACCTATTCCAATATACTCAAATTTTTTATCCGAACAATGAATCATCATCCATCCTTCATCTCACATGTGGTATAAGCAATCATTGCATGAGTGCTGGTAGATAAATGTTAATATAGTAGCACTCATCTTCACCAATACTCTTGCACCATGCTGTGGTCACTAATTATAATATAGACTTTTTCTAACATTACTTTCCACCAAAGAAAAATCTCACAGGCCATTGACATCTTTAAGAAAAGAAATTGTATCAATAAATGCAGTGATATGTTTAATCCATCTTCCATTTGATTTTTTTTTATAAAACCCATTAATTCCAATAGCTGTCATTCCATCCTCACATTTATATTTTTTTGTTTTCTATTGTGTGAATCTCTAATCTTGTTATATGTCAATGCTAACAGTGTTGCTACAAAGGTAATTCATAATAACATCTATTATCAGAATAAACCTCTTATAAATTTACTAATTATCTATATTTCAAGCTTAGACTTTTTCAAATTACGATAATTAAATTTCCTATGCATGTTATTTATTTAAGATATTCGGTGCATAGATCATTATTGGATTTCTTGTCTATATATTAAATCTTGAAGTTATTTACTAGCACTTTTGCAGATTACCACCCTTTCTGATTTGGAAAGTCCACCATTAACTTAAAATACATTTTACTTGTATTGCATAGTACTCATTAGATCAATGTATGATGCATTCATCAGTATCACTTTAAATCGATTTCACTAACTTGGTATTCTTTGATCCTGATTGAAAAGTAGATAGCAAGCCATCAAAGAAACATAACCCTGAATAAAGTTGACATGTCTTAGCACAGGAAGCATCAGGCTACAACTTGAAACTCCATATTAGATGTTGGTGTGCATTAATTTTTTCCTATGCATTTCATGGCTGGATAGCAGTACTGTCCTTTAGTAATTGCTTTCTTATTTCTAGAAATAGAAAGGTAAGGTTTTTTTCCTATTGAATGTATTCAGAGTTTACAATTAGAACTAGCTAATTAATGGGATGATAGCAATTTTCATGGCAACACATTATCCTAAGCAAATACTAGATGACAGATTGCTTAAACTCTAGTTTGACTATGTAAAGTAAATTCTGAATTTTCTTTGAAGATTCAAGTCTGATAAAATATTTCTGGATCACCATATATAAATATTCTATAACTCAGTTGTTAATCTAGCCTATCAATGTAGTGTTTTTTGGGAAACATCTCCAACCAATTTCTTAAACACTATATTGTACAATTTACTAATTTAAATTTTACATCTATTAGCAATCTACCATTTGAAGGTACTTATTTTACACTATGTCTAACAAAAATGAATGTTGCACTATTAATTTTGACCATAAACTTATTTTCATCATTAAATACATTTAAGCATATATCTTTGGCAATTATATTTTCATATTGACAGAATTGAGCACTATAACATTGTTAAGTATTGGCAAAAATCAAACTTCCTATCCATTATAATCAAAAATTGAATTTCAGATACAGTCTTCAATGATGCAAATTGCAAAATATATATAGCTTATAATGCTTACACAAGCATTGATTATAATAATTGTAATAAGCCCATAAAGTGGCTAATAATAATATAATAATTTCTGAGAATGTAAACTTATTCATGTAGAAACAAGTCCGAATATGTTTCATAAATGTAAATTACATTCCTAAAGAATTATTTTAACAAACTTGCAAACAGCTCCCCTTTTTCTTACTAATGCCAATTTATTGGTCAAATAAAAGATGGCATTTTTATCTGATCTCAAGATTTTTAAATATACAAGTTTTATACTTTGAAAGTATTAAAACCTAATTTATTCAACACTTAAACATTTTGGAGCTAAAATAAAAGTATCATCTTTTATCCAATCAATAAACTGACAGTAATATGAGAAAGTGTTTGCAAATTTATAAAAATGCATCTAACTTGTGAATTATAATATTCTCAAAAATTCATAAACATTTAATAGTCATGATTTATTTCTGAAATTTTAAAATTACTAAAATTTCATCTGCTACATTATTTAAAATTGTAAGTTGGCTTTTATTATTAAACATAACTAATATAAAGTTTTGCACTTTTGAAATACTGATGCTTAGTTTTTTTACCATTTTAAAACATTGGGTCAAATAAAAGTGCCATCTTTTATCTGATCAATAAATTGATATTAATATTTGGGCATTGTATGCAAGTTTGCTAAAATAATTCATTAGATATCTGACTTGTGTTATAGTAATGCATTTGGAATTTTAATTGGCGTGTGAATATAATTTTAAAATAATTTATTTATGGATTTACTAGAATTTAACCAGAATGCATTATTCGAAACTGTGAAATGACTTGATCAATAATTACCAAAATAAAAAATCACATTTTCAAAATATTGATGACTAGTTTATTTATGATTTAACAATTTGAAGATCAGATAAGTGTGTCATCTTTTATCTGATCAATAAATTGACATTAACTAATTTTCAAATTTGTTAAAGTGATTCTTTAAAAATCTGCCTTGTGAATTACAGCAAAGTATTCACTTAGTTTGTCTGCAAAAAAATTATAGCCTCAAAAAATGTTGCTTATTTAATAGCCATGATTTATTTAGAGGCTTATTAAAAGTATTACAATTTCATTCGATTTATTTGAAACTATATGTTGGCTTCATTACTAATTCCAAAAATTAGAGCTACTTTTGAATAATTAATTTATTTAACATTTAAAAACTTGTGAGTGGAATAAAAGTGCAATCTTTTATTAGACTAGTAGTACTAATATGAGAAAGTGGATATTGTTTGCAAGTTTGTTAAAATGATCTTTAAAAAATCTGACTTATTAATCATTATGAAATTTGATTTGATTTCCAGCCATAAAAAAATTCCAAAAATCGTCAAATAAATATCATTATTGTTTTTTTATAATAAATTTGATCTTTGATTTAATACTTGGCAAATATCTTGTTTATATTCTGATTTAATGTTTTAAACTGAAAAAAACAAACTATCAATTATTTTACTTTTATCTTTCTAAATAAAATTTATAAAAAAAAAAAAAGAATTAGAATTTTATTTCTAATTCATAATTTTATGCCATATATATATATAATGATATTATCTTTTTTATATATATATATGTATTTAAAAATACAAAATTCAAGCAATTTTGTCACTAGACTTATTTCTTTGTATAGACATTATTAATATAGAAAGTTTATGATAATTCTACATTTATTTTTTTAAATAATATTCAATATACTCAGTATTCAATCACTTTATAATTTCTGGGGAAGGGGGAGGCAAAATTTAATGGAATAGCAAAGCTATGGTCATTGCGATTTGCCATGATTGACATTTGAATAAAATTAGCAAACATAGGGTGCTGTCTAGAAGAAATAATATTTTACTAAAATAAAATCAAATTATTATTTAAAATAATTTATGTTTAAATGGATTTTATCATCAAATGTTACAAAAAATTTTTTTTTTTTTCACATACATAGTAGGACTTGTAGGAATTTTTCATTTAATGGTTATGTGGAATTACATATAATGATACATTTTACATTAAGAAGAAAAACAATGTAATAACTAATAGTGCTTTTTATAATTAGCGATCTCACGCTAGGGTTTTCAGCTGCTGCAATATTAAGGGTCACGGGTCACGTATCAGAGCAAATATTGTGTATAAAAAAATTTTCATCCCTTGCTCTGAGTGACTGTAATTTGATCCAGCAAATATTTGAGTGTCTCTTAGGATTGTTATTATAAAAAAAAATGCATCTGGTGCAATACAATGCATATACAAAGAATGTGAATATCATAATCCTAGCAAATTCTCCCAATTGAAAACATTTAAAATAGTGATTATATGTTGCTATTAGGACTTCGGAATAGACTTGGAACCAATGCAGCATTATTTTCAAAAGTTTGACATTCAAAAAATAAGTATGATTGAGTATGTTGTGTATCTATGATAAAGCCCACATTGGGAATTTATATTGGCACAGTATCTTCTATATTTATAAAAATGTAAAGTTAATAATGTTTAATTTTATTAGAAAGTCAAAATATTTTGATTCAAGGTAACAGTACTTCAATTTATAGGTTAATTGCTTATTATTTATATTTAGAATAGACTGCTCAATATTATTATTCATAAATGGATATAATAAAGAGTAGACATCACAATAGTGATACTTTTTCTCAAATAGGCAAAAAAATTATCAATTATAATTTACTATAATTTTGGCTATGGTCACATTCTATTTCAATATACATTACATTAACTAATAATATTCACAAATATAAAAAATACTTATGCACATTTAGCAAAAAATAAAAATCTTAATTTCATTTTAAACTAAATTAAGGCTATTATCATTTTATATTTTATACCTATACTATATTACTTATTCATAATATAATTTGATTAGATGTAACAGCTTGATGCTGTAGTTTAAAAAATTTTAAGGCAGATCTATACTTTCATTTAAATTCTTCAATGAAAACAAAAATGACTTTTTAATTGATGAATCCATATAAAAATGAGTCCTTTATTGAACACATTTCCAAAATAAATTAAAAATACATCAAAAATATATATATAATGTAAAAAAGTTAAGCAACAACAAAACTAAATGAATGTTAATAACAAATTTTTACAAATCATTACAAATTGAAATTAAAAAAAAAAAATCACATTTGCATTACAATGTCAATTATCAGATATTTTAAAATTACATTAGCACACTTTCTGCATAAAAAATATATAAACTCCAATTTTAAAAGATTGACAACAATGTTTAGTAATATTTACATTTTAGTACTATGGTAGTATTTTTATAGAGTTTTATCACTTATTTCATTGAAAACAGTAATATCTAAAATCAAACAAATAACAGCAACAAAAACAAAAATAAACTTATTTCTTATATTCAATTTTAAAAATTTCAGGTAATAAATTAAATACAAATTATATATACATATTTCAGATATAGACTGAGAAAAAACTGATCTACAAACATACATCAAAACAGTTTAGGGCAAATTAATACAGTTCAGGATATCTTCTTAAATCTTCCAATTTTCTTTAAATATCTTTTTAGAATAATTTATCTTTTCTATCTTTCAATCATAATAATTCATATTTTCATAAATCACTTTTCTAGTTTTAACTGTATAATAAAAAATAATTTTTTTTTTACTTCTCAATCTTTTTCTGTCCCAAAATATGTTACAAATCCAACATTCCCATGAATCAACTTAAAATTATAAAATATTTTTGGTCATCAAAATTTTATAACTAGAAAAATTAATTCTATACATTTTTGTTGCTGTAATTATTGTAAATATGTGATTATTCACGTAATAAACCAACATGGATGGGTTCCTCAAACAGCCTGAAAAAATTCTACAAAAAATTATATAGTAAAAAAAACGAGAAAAGTAAGTAATTGCAATAATTACCATATATTTTGAATTGCCAAGCATTTTAAATGAATAGGTGGCATATACAATTAAACCTATAAAGAAAGAAAAAGCTCCCAGAAATAATGGAATCATTAATAGTATACTAAAAGAAGCAAGTGAGAAAATGAAAAAAAAATAATGCAAGACTATATATCAAATGTTAAATGACAAAGACATATCATATGACTGGAAGAATGCAATAATAATAATATTTTTAAAAAATGGTAAAGAAATTATTAGAAAAAACAACAACTTATCACTGTTTGCCAGTTCTACAAAAAATCTTGTATTAAAATAATCACAACTTATCTACAATGAACTTTGGAATCAAATCAACCAAAAGAATTTGTTGAAATTAAAAGTGATTTTAGTACAATGGATCATATCTAAGTATTGGGAGAAATTATAGAAATACTATGCTTTGAATTTGTAGATTATGAAAAGGCACATATTTGATTTTATAAGTATTTTCAGTGATTAAAGCTTTTGATCTTCAGAATTTAGACTAAGAATATTGTCATATTCTGAAGAGTATTTATTAAAATGCACATCAATGATTAGATTACATAGTGAAACTAAAAAGATTAGCATAGATAAGGATATATAGTAGGATCATTTCATATCTCCAAACTTTTTACAATAGTTATGTAAGAAATATTTTGGGAATTAAATAGAAAGCTAAGGGAGTACAAGTAAATGGAGATTATTTGTCATCTAGATTTTGCAGAAAATGTTGTTGTTTTTGCAAATAGTACTTCAGAGTTTCAGGAAATGTTGCATGAGTTATCATATGAAAGTAAAAAAGGACTAAAGATGAATATTACAAGGATTAAAATCCTGTTACAATAAATTTTCTCAGAACATAGTAAACATTGATAATCTAAAATTAGAACAAATTAACAGCTATAAATATATTGATCAGATTTTTAATATTGATGTAAAGAATGAATGAAATTAATCATAAAATAATGGAATGCTTTTGGAATAAATAGTTTTTTTAAACAATTCATTTTATCAGTTCTTATTTGTGAATGTGAAATTTGGACACTTGGCAGAAGAGAAATTCCGAGACTTTCAAAGCACTCAACCAAACATAAAAAAATAAGTTGCGAGTAACAAGAAGAAATGGGAAAAAATACTTGGATGACAGAATAAAACATATCATTGACATCATTGAAAGACTTGAGACTGAAATAAAACTAAAATAGACATATTTCTAGAAGGCATGATAATAAATGAATAGTTGAAGTCTTAACCTGGATCCCAAAAGTTTGTAAAAGACCTAGAAATAGACCACTTAATAGATGAAATGAGCAAGGTTGTAGATTGAAGAGATTGGAGATTGTGATAAACTATACTACATTCAGAGAAGCCATCATGCAGTTAACAGTTAATGATTCAAAACAATGATATTGTCTTATTATTCATATCCTGATTAATTACATGTTTTACCTATTATTCAATCTTAATTACAGATAGAAAAAGTAATAATACACTCCAAAGCTCTTAACTACATCAAAATAATAGACACTGAAGCCATGAACTACACTGTATCAATATACATGACTTCAATTATGTGCTATCTAAAAAAAAAAAATAAATAAATAAATAAACAAACAAAAAACACTAAAATCCAGACGTACAAAAATTTGCGATTCTTGAGCTGCCATTTTTCTGCAACAGAATGCTATATGTGATCACATTTAAAAAATAATAATTAAAATATATAAATAAATTTTATAAAATGCTCGAGTCTTTTGTCAGTCTCAGATCACGATAAATTATCATGTTTATTAATAAAATTTCTACAGTTTATATTGAAAGCACATTTACTTTATTCTTCTTCTGTTATCCTTTCTAGATATGATGGACAGAACTTCATGTAATAAAACATTTTCTAAGTGTAATGCTAAAAGTTTTACAAAATTTTAGAATATACTTATTTAAAGTTGATATTGACTTAAAAACAACAAAACAATTAGAGATCACATTTTTTTAATTATGAGACTATTATTACATTTCTGTAAGAGGAAAAAGGGTATTTGTAAAGTATTAACTGTGCAGCATTTGATGGCGCTGTTTCTAGTTAAAAACAGGGTGATATAACATTACCGGGCTGCTAGATTTTTTTTTTCTTTTTAATATATTGTTGTTTTGAACATAATTATTTTTTTTTTTTGGTTTTCATTTGATAAATTTAAAACTATAATGGACACTTTGACTTTTTTTGGATCTCAAAAGCACATAATTTTTGACATACGCCTTTATTTTTTTTTTTGAAAGGGTGGGGGGGATTTCCAATCTAAATCTACTGGGTTTTTTTTACAGATGTCTTTTTTTTTGTTTTGTTTTGGATTCGATACATTTCAAAGTATAAGGGACAGTTTTAATCTTTTTTTGGAATATCTCAAATATACACAATTTGCTTTACATACGACTTTCTTTTTTTTTTTGTTATTTAAAATTAGAATCGACACTTTCTTTTTGAATTTGTTAAAAATGTGGGGGGTTGCTGTTGATTGATTTAGCAAAAAAAATTCAAAGCTGTCCGACAAACTCCGCCTCAGATGTCCGTATTTGCTTATAAACGAAAAGAATTGTTTGGTATTTTATCTTACATTTATAAATACGGGTTTTTTTTTGGACGGCAGGTTTTGATTTTTTTGTTTTTTTTAATAATAACAAATAAAATCGGGATTTGATTTTTTTTGTTTTTTTAATAACAACAAATAAAACAGGACTTCTTTTTTCTCTTAGATTTATAAATACGGGGTTTTTTTTTTGGGCGGTGGGTTTTGATTTTTTTTTTTTTAATAATAACAAATAAAACTCAAAAACAAAAAAAAGTCAATTGCGGTATTGTTTTTTTAACAAAAAAAATATGTATGTTAACCAGTTTTGTTACGCTTTCACAAAACACATTTTCGAGCCTTCAAACCATGTACCCTTGCGAATAGACACGGTTCGCCTGCAGGCACACGAGTAGCATACAAACTGCCAAGTCCGCTGTGTGAGATTCATTGATTTGCCACATTCACATGTAATGGCATGCGGCAGGATGTTTTGGGCTTGCAGAAACACAACTGCCCCACTTTCTCGGTTTGGGACGTCCCACAAATGTAATAACGTGAAGACATTTTGTTATTCTTTTTTAACTCTCGTCAGTCACAACAAAAACGGTATCTCTTCGCAAACAACTACAATTGTCTGCCAGAGAGATTGAAATATTTTTTTAACTTTATTTAAAAAAAAAAAAAATTAGCAAAAAAAATTTACACAAATATAAAGAATACGATAATTACTACTCTGCAAAAATCTTTCAGTTGGGAAATACAGAAAATCATAAACATCAATAAATAAACAATTGAAAAAGATGACAATGCTCACACTCTCATCTTAAATTCTAGCGACAATACAAATTCTGTCAATATGCATAAAAATTAAACCTGCAATGAAATCAACAGCAAACTATACGGTCATAGTATTGTTAGTAGACGTAGTGTTATTGAACGCGGAAGAATTGGCCGCGTATTATATCCACTACATACGATCTACTCGTATATTAATGATCACTCGTATATTAGCCGTAGGTTCGGCCGGGAAAACAGTATAATTCTGTTTTTACACAGAAACAGCGCCAGCACAGGCTGTACATTGAAGTTTACAAATACCGGAAAAAGTTAGTGGAAAAAAAAAATCTACCAGAGCTTATTTAATTTGATGAAAATCAGCATTATTTAAAAAATAAGGTACAGTAAGATTTTTTTTCTCCATCTTACTTTTTGGGAATGAATGAATGAACACACTCAGTAAAATATATGCAAATGTGAATCTTCAATTTATTATTAATAACTATATTATTATTATTTAATAATTTTGTTTATACTATAATAATTTGAATTTATATATGATACTATGTTACATATACATGTGCAGGTTGATAAGGAATGTACAATTGTGGCTTGGACCAAAATACAGCAGATATTACAGCTCCATTATAATATCAATTACAGTTCCACTGTAACATCAAATTATTGATTAATAAAGAAATTACCCAAAGATCATAATTTGAGATGGTAATACAATAAACATGCTATGTCATCTTTTATATATTGACGACTATGTATAAGAGTCATAAGCAATAGAAAACATAATAAGACTAATGCATAAATATCTTGAGTTACCTTTGATCAAAATATATTCATGAATCTAAAGATCCACATTCAATTCCTATGCTAGTACTGTCAGTGGTCAGGCTAGCAATACCCGATGAAGTAAAAAGAATACCACTTAAAACATTATGTCAAATACTAATTTATGTGCTATTACTAACAGATGAATATATTTGAAAATTTTAAATAAAATTTGAATTTTTCTAGACATTTAGTATTTAATAGTGGATGATAAAAATAGTCTAACATGTAATTATAACTAAAATGCAATCATCATAAATCTTTAGATAACATTGATTTTTAAATGCAATTATTTTAACTATTTGAATAAATTAACTTTTACCAATAACAGACTGACCCAGGATGAAGAAGGTAAACAAAGACCAATCTTTTTTTAAATATGAATAACTATCCCTGAATAGTTTTGAAATTCTTGATAGAAATATTTTCTTCTCAATTAGCTTTTATGGAATTAAAAAATTTGAAAACTTTACACATGATAATAAAAAGCTTAAAAAATATTATGCCTATATTTCCAATGGATATTATTAAATGTTTCATTTCTTCAATAAAACTATCATGTTTCATAATTAATCATCACAGAAATACATTTAACCTTTTTTAGGAATTTTTCTTTATTATTCATAGTGATTCTAATTGTTGAATCCATCCTAGGTTACAGCCTATATGACAGAAAGACATGCATTAACCACTTAAGGCATTTCTAATTTGTTATTTACAGCATAATAAACTATAAAAATTATATCCACTAATTGCATAATGTATTACAATTCTCATTTATATACATTTGGAAAATTGGGATTTCTATAAAGCAATTTAAGATCTTAGAAACAATAATGATTAATTTATGAATAAAATTTATACCATGCAAATGAAAATTCTAACAAAACATATGCAAGATGATTATTTCACAAGAAAATTTTATCAACTTTTCACTAATGCAATTTAAAAATATATCTATATTGCATTAAGTACAAAAAAAATATTTTTCATGTAAAAATATGAACCATTAAAAATAAAATTTTTGTGAAAAAGCTACTTTCAAGTAAAATTTAATATTTATCAATATATACATATATTCATTGTTTTTTTAAAACAGTAATCATAGCTATTTTGCAGCCAAGCACTTCACAAAGTAGTAATAGCACATTTACAATTTTTCTCTTTACTATGAGCATTAGATATAAACACTACATAATTATAAAGAATTAAACCCAAACATTAATTTTATACTGTTTACCAATCATTAAAAATACAAATGCTGTTGGCAGATTGATACTTTATGATCTTAGCCCACAATGATAGAAAATATACATAAGCATAATTAAAAAGCAGTCTGTGATGTATAAATAGATTGATGTTTTATTTGGTTCTTGGGAGAGGTTAAGATTAAAACACTGTTTTGATTCTATGAATAATTAAACAGTGATTTGAGAGACTTAATTTATACTGACCTATATAAATGTTACGACAGCAACAAGATATCTTATAAAATAGCCCAGGGATATATCTGTAATCAATTGACTGTTTTGAACTATTTAATAATGAATTTAAACTCAGGCCTTTAAGTCATAATGAAAGAATTAAAGTTCATAAGATTAGAGTTAAAAATAGATACCAAAACTCAGCTTTGTTTATTCATGAACTGAATACAAGTCATAAAATATTATGACAACGCAGAGATTAATTTTATGAAAAAAGTGAAGACTACTTTATTTTGTATATATTAGGTTATATGTTTTGTTGAATTGAAAAGGTCTATTTGTTAATAGATGAAACCATGGTTGTGTAAGAATTTTAGTAAAATTTTGTTGCTTTGGCTAGTATTGCGGTGTTATATAAATTTCTATTTTATTATTAATTGCTAGTATAGTGATAGACAGTAATTAATTTTTAATTTATAAATCAGACTAATATACATACTGAATTCACTATTTGATTTATAACAATGTCAATAAACTAAGCTTAAATACGAATAGAACTAAAAGAATAGATAGTCTTCCGTTTCTTTCATAGTTTGTTTACAATTGACTATTGATTAAGCACAAATTAGTAGTAGCAGTTACTTTCATTTTAATTCTATATGCAATAATTAAAACAACAATCTTTTCAAGCAATAGTTACACCAATGCAATGTCTTTCAATGTCAAGTCCATTTGATAAAACAAACAAACAATTTTTCATTTGGATCACCATAAGGAAATTGGACAATATTTATCAAGGCTAACTTGACAGAAATGTTCACAATTTCATTCAAATCACATTATTTCAATTCATAAGACAGATAGAATCCTATGAATTTTAACCTCAAAGTAAAGAAATAATAAAAATATTAAATATGCAAATAAAAATATGAGTTAATAATATGTAATAATTGAAAAGATAAACTTTCCAATTATTATTTTATGAGTAGAATATTCACTTTGCAAATGAAAAATGAATTTATTTTTATTTGCATTTCCAAAGATTTACATAGAAAGCAAATATACACTATATTTCATATAAATGGATATATACTTTCCAAATAATAACTATAGACTATTTTGAATTAGATTATTTGAGTCATACCTAAAGATAATAGATAATTCACATTTTATATACAGTATGTCAGTGAATAATCGATTGGCTTTTTGTTTTCCTCAGGAGGTAACCATTGTTTTTCTTCCTTTATATTTTTACAAAATAATAATTATTCATTATGTTTTCTTAGAAAATTATATTAGAAAAATAAATTCAAAAGACAAAAATAATCCGAAATCTAAAATATCAACTTTGCAAACAACAAACACAATAATAACAGAAATAGACAAAAAAAAAAAAAAAAGTTTTACCATCAGAAAAAAATATATTTTTAATAAAATATAAAAGGTTTCCATTATATCTATATTTTTATTAGAACGTTTAATAAAACATATTTTCAAATAAAAATCTTCAAAATATTAAAAACAATTTTCAATTACTAAAACAATAACAATGAGAATGTTTTTGGAGGCAGTTTCTGTTTGATAACACAAATTTACAGTTGATTAAATTCTGCTAAAATGCTATTACAATAAAATTAAACTTCAAAACAAACATTAAATCCTTATTTAGAATAAAACATTTTTAATTTTACTAAATAAGAGATAAAAAATGAAAAAAAATTGGGCTGAATATAAATTTATGTTGCAGTCAAAGTCATATGCACAAGGATTATAGAACTTTGCTATTCTTTGAAAAACTAATTATTTTTAACTCTTGAATTGTTCACTAATAATGACATCTGTAATTGGAAGTAAAATCTGAAAAATTTCTGTAAATTAATAAAATAATTTATAGCATTTTTTAAAACTCACTTTTACCATTAAAAAAAAATGTGAAAAAAATGACAACCATGCATTGAAAACAATACCATACTGATATCATGAATGGTAATTAAATGGCTTCTCGTCAACTTATTTGTTCCTAAAACCAGTGTTTTATTGGTCTGGAAATGAAGAAATTGAATTTGCATTTTTCATCATCTACTGAGATTTTGCAAACTTTTTTTTTTTCAAACTTTAAAATTCACATATTCTTTTCACCTAATATTCAAAAAATTCTGAAGATGACAGGACAATCGAAAAGGCAGAAATTTCAAAGTATGGTAAGTTACACAATGATAAGTGATCATTGTTATTCTTGACAGTCTCGAATTTTGCTGTATTGCTAAGGAAAAATATTACAATAACTAAAACCTTGATTTTTTTGCAATATTTATGATTATTTTTTCATAGTAATTAAGATAATTATTATAAATTAAAAGTATAAATTATTACGTATTTATTTTCTACAAATGTGTTTTATTTTTAAATATAAAATATATTATATTTTCTACCTAATGTTACCATAGAAATTACGGTTATGGGAAATATGATCTTTCTAGGAAATCTCATCACTAACAATCTGTTAGAAATAAAATTACTAAAAAAAAATTTAAACTTTTAAAGCATAAGTTGATAAATTTACTAGATATTAATAATTATTTGTTGAGATTTTAAAAACAAATATCAATCAAAGATTTCGTTCATTTTGTAAATTCACTATTCCTCCTATAATGTGAATAATGAAATGGTGTTTTGTTTTGATTAAAATCTAATTTTTAAAATAATTCTGAAAATTAAATATGATTTTTAAAAATATATTTAATTTCTAAACAAAAATATCTATCAAGTGAGATCAAATTTATTATATTCTGATAAATAATGATTTAATATTAAAATGTAAGTTGAAAGCTTATAGCATGTGAGTACAAAAAAACTGTCAGAGTACAGGAGGTTTAGATTTACATTCTTTCATTTTAATTAACTTATACTTTTTCTAATAGAATTGTAATTGAGTATAATCACTTTGGAAGCAAAAAATAAAAAATACTTAACTGGGATGTCATGATTCATAGCAATACAGCCACAAAGTAGCAAATAGTATTATTACTTTGCAGCTGTATTGCTATGATTATATTATTTTTAAAGATAACAAAAGCACGCTCAGCATACTATACTAAGCATATAAAAAAACCCAGTTTCAGATTTTATTTTTTTCTCTTCCAAAGTGATTATTCCAAATTCTTTCATTTTATACATTTATCATTTCTTTCAGTAGTTCTTTGAAAAAAAAATGAAACAAAAATTTATTTCATACACTCAAATCTTGGAAATCAAATGAGTGAATGAGAATCAATAATCATTTATTTTTTTCTCAGTTATTAAGCAATTGTTGACTAAAAATGATTTAGATAAATATTTAATCAAAATCCTCACTAATTTAATATTTATTATAAAGATCATATTGTCCTGTCATAACAGAGGTAGAGTGGCCAATTTTATATTATTGGATTATGTTCAATGCAGTTATTTCTACATTCAAACATCTTATAAATTCTGAGCAAAAAAAGTTATTTCATTATTTTAAAACTATATTAAATATATTTTAAACTAGTTGAAATAAATTATTATAACTATTCATAAAATATCCAACCAATGTTTAACAAGAATTTACATCTGGATTTGACATCAATTTATATTTTACTGCATACTTTTTAAAGAATTTAAAAATAGTGTATTACTTAGAATTTAAACCGTCCTCAAATTTAAGCCAAAGTAAGATTTTAAAATTGGAAAATAAAAAAAAAGGTTTTATAATAGATATTAAAAAATAGTAAAATAGGAACTCAATGGGACAAACAAAAAAGCTCTGATAAACTATCAAGAATCATAATAATACTACATGCATGCATAGAGCTTTATGCAAAGACACATTCATTAGGGAGTGTCTGCTTTGAAATTAAGCTGTACCTTAATTTTCTGTCTTTAAAATTTAAATAAAAAGGGTGGCATAAATTTGAAGTAATACAGTATGTATAAATACACAATGTCTCCACAATTTATACTAATCACACAGCTAATAATTCCGTCAATTGTTTATTATTAAACTTAACATATTTTATTTCAATTATAGCTTGATAATTGCAATTTCCAAGTTTTAAAACTCCAATTCAAAATAGCTAATCTTAAGTTTCAATTAAGTAACTAAAGTCAATTTGAGTACAAAATTTATCTAAACCTTTCCTCAATTTAAAATAGGTTTATTAATAAGCATATTCATTTACAGAAATAAATAATTAGTAAAAACTATTAAAACTATTTTTATTGAGACTTAAGTTTTGATATTTTCAATAAATGTCACTCATAATTTTTATCTCAAAAAACTAAAATTTAAGCTACAACAAAACTATTATCCCTTTTACTTTTTTCCTTCTTAAAGATGTAATTAGATGCTGAAGAAGGCAGAAAAATATTATCACTAAGAGTGTAATATTTATCAAAAATAAGCATATTAATATCTATAACATTAAAAAACAAGATAAATTCTGAGTATCTGACAATATATTTTTAAAAACTATCCTACTAATAAATCATGTAAAGTCCATAAAGAACTAATATTAAATGTCTTAGCTTAGCTTAAAATAAATGCGATGTTGAACTATTTTTTTCAATTACTTGAAAAACTACATTATGAAATATACATATGCTGTGTATCCTGTAGTATATGCACACCACTTGGGTCACAATTAAATAAACAAATAAAGCAAATAAAACAAATGTGAATTTATTTTACTCATAATATATATATATACTGGCAAACAAGCTTAAACATTAATCTTTGAGGAAACAGTCTCTATTGTAAACATCTTTTGTAGTGCATATACTACTTCTGTATACATATTATTTGATAAGAATATCTACATCTCATTTTCTAAGCTTTTGCACATATGCTTACTCCAATTGCTATTGCTTTTTTAGTTTGAGTTCTCTTTCTCTCTCTATATATATATAGTTAATAATTAAAACAAGTTATAAATTTCATAACTTGTTTTTAAGCTTGTATTTTATGATCACTAGCTGGAGCTTACTAATAGCTAGCTCTAAACAAGCTTTGTTTTTATAAGTGCTGAAAGAGATAAAATTTAAAATCTCTATCATTATCCTCACCTCCAGACCAGCTTGTTTCCAGCTTATGGCTCACATCAGTAAAGAGCTGGGAGACTAGAAACTAGATCTAAAATACCAACTCAAAAGTCAGCACTTATAAAATATGTTTCTATCAATTTCAAAGCATGAACTTATTAGACACGTAAATGTCTTCAAATCCAGCTTGACAAACTAGATAGCAAATAAAAACAAAGCTTGTTTAGAGCTATTGGTAAGCTCCATCTAGTGAATATATATAATTAATTTGTAATAATTTACTAAGGCTGTAACCTTAGAAATAAGCGTCTGAAAAATACGAAGGTAGGGACCTCTATAGGTCTTAAAACACAAGCTTACGCTATGAAGCTTGTGTTTTAAGACCTATAGAGGTCCCTACCTTCATATTTTTCAGACGCTTATTTCTAAGGTTACAGCCTTAGTAAATTATTACTTAATATAATAATGGGCGTTTAATAAAATTTATAATTACAACTTTAAATTATAGTTAATTTGTATAAATAATTTTAAGTCCATGCTAATTTTGCTAAAGTGAATAGTAAAATAATTATGCAAGTGTTGTGCTATAATTATTTTTTGTAATAAAACTTTATTTACATTAACAATAACATATATATATATCATCTTAATTATTATTTATTACACTATAGACATTTCAATTCCTCTCCCAAACTAGAAAATTACTTTTTATTTAACAAAAAAATCATCTTGTAGTCATTGAGGTTTCTACCACACTTGGGCAGGCCTTTTTAGAGGTGGATATCTATTCTCCAGCTGCTCTGTAGATTTACTTCTTCCAGCAAAATTCAAGACAATAAATCTACTTCTGGAAAAATCTTTTAATTCTTTCAATGAATCATTTTTCTCAGTATTTAAAATTAAGTCTGTCAGCTGTTATACTATATACATAATTCCTTCTTTTTTAGTGAAGTAGTATCATTTAACTTTGAATTAGCATGAACACTCTATTCTTCTAATAATTTTAGATAGTGAACTCTCACATGATTTGTGTGAATCATTCTTTATTCTTCCATCATTTGAAGTTTGCACTTCTCTCAATTGTCTTGAAAATTTGCAGATTATTACTCCAGAAAACCATTTTCTCTTTAACATGTGAATCCAGATGATATCACTAACTTTATAGCTTTCTTCACACCAATTTGTCTCAATGCACTATTATTAGGCCTTAGTACAGACAGGAATGTTCATCATGTTAGGTGCAGCTCAGCCAGTGTCTTTTTACTAGACATACATAGAATAAAATGTTGATGGAATATAATATTGGTTAAAGCTCCATTAATATCACTATACAAAGTTTTTTTACCACCTACTTCAAATGCTGTACACTGCTTTCTCTGGCAGTCCATTAGACTCTAGTTGATATACGGAGGTGTAAATACATGAAAAATTCCCCTTTAGTTATTAAAATCTTTAAGCAAATCAAATGTGAAAACAGTTCCACTAGCTAAAACAATAATTTTGGGGTAACCATGATAACGAAAAAATTCCACTTAAAGCTTTCCCAGTACTTTCTGCACTTGTACTCTTAACTCTTTTGTATTCTATCCATTTGGAATGGGCCAGCATTATCTACAGCTTACTTGCTTTAATCCAAGGCCCTAACTTTTTAGGTGGCATCATAGCAGTAGATTATCTTCACAGCATTTGACAATCTATACAATCTGGCTATTCATGCTCTTGTTCCTGCTGTCTCCTTTACTGGACCAGACTCCCCATGATTGCAATACCAGTGTAAATCATCTGTATTCTTTGTCTTTACTCGAATTCTTAGTGGCTGGAACAACTTCGGTTTAGATATACAATGATAGTAATTTTATTTTAGTATTCAGTTTAACCATTATCATTGTTTTAACTTATATAACAATCCCATTTCCATTAAGAGCTATAACTACCACTTTTTCTATAGTGAAGCTATTTCCTTTTTTATTAATTTTGTCCAATCTTTTAACAAATTAAAAATAACCTTGCTATCAATTTCCATATTAGTTTTTTGTCCAAAAATTTGTAATGTGATTATTAATTTATATTGTTTATATTCAATTTTACACTCGACTCCTCCTTCCCCTGATTATCTGATTTTTTTTTTTGTGACGAACATGTTGTAAATGACAGTTTTGTGGCCTTTACTGCTTTTAAATTTCAGACATTTTTTAAATGTCCCTTCTCACCATAACAATGGCATACAAAAGAAATTGTAGGATTTAGACAGCTTGTGATCTGAACATAGATTTTATTGACTATTATTTTATGCTATATTTCTCTATTATTTTGAAATTCTCGCAATTTTATGCTATATTTCTATTATTTTGAAATTCTGCAGTGTATTCCATGAAAAATTCTTGTTATACATTTATCTATTTCAATGAAAACTTGACATAACTTTTTGTCAATCACACTCCATAGCCATTGATCAAGGAGTATGTTGAGTTCAACACTAAATTCACAGTGAATTGCTAATTCCCACAGTGCTATATTATAATGCTGATACTTCTCATTTGATGCTTGTCTCCTATTTCTAAAACATAGATGTGATACCCATTTAAATGTTGGCAGTTCAAGGTATGTTCTTAATCTCAAATATTTCTGGAAGATTTGGTTTGCAAAGTCTTGCCATTTACAGAATATCTTTGTCTGCCAACCACACCAATGTCACTATTTTTAGGTTGTCATCTATCTTATTAATGAATATATATATTCCTCTATGTGCTCCACATACAAATACTAATTTGCTGTGTCATTAATATCAAATTCTTTAACATTATTGTGAAATGCCATTGTTGGAATTTATTTAATTTATATACAAAGGACCCGCAATTCTTTCAATTATAATATGGATATGCTAATCACACACAGTAAACCTTTACTAAATTACAGGTTCTCGACTTCATTAACAACTGTTGCCTGCAGCCAATCTACAGAAAATTTTAGATTGCTTATAGACTGCAGCCATCTACTGTATTTCAGATGGCCAGTCATCTGGAGCCATCTACTGTAATTCAGATATCCTGTTGATTACACTATCTTCTGTGTAACCCAGGGGTATAAGCATACCAATTGAGTCACATCTAAATAAACAAATAACACAAATAAAATAAATATTTATTTTACACACACACACACACACACACACACACACACACACACACTGGTAAATAAAGTTAAACAATCTTTGAGAAGACAGTCTTTAATGTAATCATCTTTTACAGTAATTATACTTGATAATAAAAAAAATCTATATCTGATTTTCTAAGTTTTGCAAACATTGATACTGTTTTTTTAGTATATAAGTTTTATGTATATATGTAGTTAACTTTTATAATGTTGTGCAGGAATTATTTTCCATAATAAAACATGATTTATATTAACAATATCACATATACATATATATCCCCATACCAATGACGAAGTGTGACTTTTTAAGGAACAGAAGCACACTACATAATCCTTTTCATATAGTTTTTATTTTACTTGCCGCAATAATTTTTACATAATAGCTAATATATACATATTACATACATCTAGAAAAATCTGGAACTTTCTTATTGATATTTTTATCTTCAAAATGCTTTTAACATTCTTAAGTTTTAACTATTAATTATATTTTAGCATTGTTTGAACTTCTTATAATCAACAAATAATGTGATGGTCTAAAAACAGTTCAACTGTTGGTAAACAAATTGAAAGTTAACAGAAATTCCATACGAAAACTAATGAGTTTGAATTGTTCAATCTTCTTTCTTATGTTTGACAAAATAGCTTAGAGAAAAATGTTGAACTCTCTTATCTGTTAATCTGACCATGGCTAGTTTAAGTATAGATAATACATTAAGATATTTTTATCTTCCTAATGCTTTTAGCATTCTTAAGTTTTAACTTTAACATTGTTTGAAGTTGTTATAATCACAGACTAAGGTGGTCATTACTTGCCTTATATAAAAACAATTCAACTATTGGTAAAAAAAATTGAAAGTCAACAGTGGCTCAGCACAAATACATATATACAAGAGCAATAACTAAAAAAGAAGGCAGCTCTGTATTTGCTGACCATCAGCAGTAGCTCAACCACAGATTTGAGCCCTCCAAGGCTGATATTTTATGTACGGAAAGAAATGATATCAAGAGGAAGGTTAAGGAAGCTTGTTTCATCACCAGCGATGCCAAATCAATAAACAGAAGAAACACTTGTTTCGCCATTTCTAAAAAATGGATGATATAGGAGGCAATTTGCATATAACTAATAATCTGAAAAGACTATGAATATGGAGCATCAAGTGCTCTGAAAGCGCTAAGTCTATAAATCAGAATATATATAAAAAAAGCCTACAAATTGTTACATAAAAAGTTTCACCGCAATGCATCAGTGTATTATTAATTACAAAAAACAACGAGTTTGAAAAGTTCATTCTTTTTTATGTTTAGCAAAATACTTTAGAAATATATTTTTTTTTACTTTTGTATGTGCAACTTGTTGGATCAATTTTATGATATTGAATATGTACATATTTTAGTGAATTTTTAAAACTGAATTTTAATCAAAGCTTTGAACTTTTTAGCAAATTCTTCTATGAAAGCACTCATTCCATTCAATACATGAAGCCTTCATCCTTATACCATATTTATTATTTGTAATACTGTATTGCAACACTGTACTCATTTCAATATATATTAACAAAACAGATTAGAGCAAAAACAAAATTAAATAATACAAATTTAGACCACACATTACCCATATAATATTAAATATACAATGTCAATTTATAGACTGGGTTAATATGTGAAATTAAGTTCTTTCGCTTGCCATGAATCTGAAGTTCCATATATATCTGTATAGTAATTTTTCATAATAAAAATATTATTGAAGTAAAATAAGGAAGCAATGTACGATCAATTGTGATATTTTTAGTAAAAATAATAACAGCGATATTTACTGTAAAACTAATACTAATATTAATGCTTTTACTTTAATATTATACTACATAACTGTATAAAGGAAGAAAAGAAAATCTTATTTATGTGATAAGTAAAAAATACAATTTAGATGGTTAAAAAAATTGTCTTTCTCCTTTAACAAACAATAAAAATATTTATAATTATCTAAAATATTAGATACACCCGGGTCTCATTTTATGCAGATTTATTTAATGCGATTTTAAAGTTATGCGATAAAAATTATTAGATCAGAAGTCGAGCTCCGATAATGCGCTATTATTTTAAATATTATAAATTTTGCGCACTCACATCATATTTAAAGTAATAGCGCATTATCAGAGTTCGACTTCCATCTAATAATTTCAATATTTTCAGCATGTTATAATAGTATTGTAATAGATTTTATGCAATAAAGAAGTTCATAATTCACTTAAAATCAGGATTTCCCCATTTTATATACACCCACTAAATTTTACAAGACAGTAATAACTGAAACACAGGCTTATTATATACCTGTGTCTATATATGTAATATAGGGTATATGAGCACAGACTTTCAGATGTTCCATCACTCTCCACTCTATCTAATAACTCTGATACACTCAAGCACATGTAAATTTGTTCAAATGTTATAGATGAAAAATACTATGTATGTTATTGTTTTTGCATTTTAAATCACGTTCTATTTTTGCTTTTTATAATAAGAATACGTAATAAATTAATAATTTAGTCAGCAAGTTTATTTTTAAAAGGTGAGTAACAGCAGTGGACACAATTAAATTTGACAGTTAAAATCTGATTATTAATTGTAATTAACAATTTAAAAATTACGTAAAGTGATCTAACATTAAGGTGACGTGAAATGATGAAATTTGATTTTTAAACGGAATTGAAAATTAAAAAATTAAAGACAAAAATAAGAATTTAATTGTTAATTTTAATTAAACTTTGCCCAACAGTGGTGAGTCTGTGTCTTTTTATTATCGCAAGACTAAGTTCTTATTTTTATTTTAAACTTTTAGTTTACTCTAATGGAGAGAAAAAAAACACCCAAGAAAATGAATTTCTTTGTAAATGAAAATTTCAATTTTAGATTGCTTAGCGAAATGGGAAGGATCAACAGCGATAGGAAAAATGTTTTAGTTGTATTTCCTCTTGACTTCGTTTAAGGAGAAACTACAGTACCTCACATCACATCACATCATGATGAATCTGATGTTTCAAATAGCGATAATGATTAAAATACCGTACATGCATGAAAAAAATGTAAACTATGCATAAAAATATATTGTTTTGAATAAAATTAAATACTGTAGTTAAGAGAAAAAGTAAAAAAAGTTTGTCTTGTATCAACTTTTTTCAAATTTGAAATTTTTTATTAGTCATATTTTATTTTCTTATTTTTTTTTATACGAATTTTAAAGTAATTTTATGTTGTTGCTTTGCTTTTATGTGATTTTTGGAAAATTACAGTACGTATCCCCCATTTTTCAAGGTAAGTTAAGTCTATTTTTGTGCGCGTTTTTTGAGAAACCTATCTACTGCATAAAACGAGACCGGGTGTATATCATTTTTTGACCCATATATTGGAAACTATTAGTATTGAAAAACTATTTAAAATTATGTAATAATAATTATACACTATCTTGCAATTTATAATACAAAATATTCCACAGCTCAATATATATAGTGATTAGATATTTAAAAAAATTTTTATACTTCGTTTTTAACAATCTTGATTCTTAATTTTACAAACAACAAAATATGTTAAAATATCTTTAAAATGATGCTTCCAGATTTTATATATATATATATCTTAAAAAATTTTTTTAAACACTTCTTGTTGTATAAACTTTAGATCCCAATTCAAAGTATAATTTTCTAAGAAGTAGACAATTTCCTAAGATCATTATCTGCTTGCTGTGCCAAATGGGGTGAGTTTAAAAATGAGAAAATTTTTTTGACAATTTTTAAAAGCTTTTACTTCCATCAGTACAACTTCAAGCTTATCATTTTCTTTTCCTCCTTTAATACAGCAAAATAAATATTATATAACAATAAACTAATAATAGAAATAAAATATAATAAACCAAGTAAGTGACACATGCAAATATGTTTTTCTGAAGGTTTGTGATGATGGTGTTCTAGCTGTATTTTTATATTGGACTGTTGAATGTCTTTAGAAAAGTTTAATTTTATTTAAATATTCCAAATGCATTCAACTGTTAGTAATATCACAGCAAACAGGTTAGTATATGCACCAACTGTTAGTAATGTCACAGCAAACAAGTTAGTATATGCACTAACTGTTAGTAATATCGCAGCAAACAGGTTAATACGCATGTTTTGAGAGGTATTTTTCTCCCCTCTTCTTCAGGTGTTGCTGGCCTGATGAGTGACAATAGTAGCATGGGATTCAAACCTAAGTCCTTAGATTCTTGATTATTGAATTTTAAGGTAATGCTCTAACCAACTGAGACATACTGCCAAACAATATGTAGTAATTTCATATACTTATCTATGAGGTTCCTCCTGATTTCTCCACTTTTTCCTCAGAGCAAAGTAGATTAGTGGTTTCCATACATTATGTATAGTCACACTAGGTTGGCTTATGGGATTTTTTGCCATTGTCATTTGTTGGATGGCAACATGGTGAAATATTGCTACAAACTTACTGGACACACATCAACAACATATCCCCTTCAATTAAATTCACAATAGAATAAGAACAAAAATTGGCATTCTTGGATGTTCTTGTGACAAGACTCCCTCATGGTAAAATCAAAACTACAGTTTACCGAAAACCTACACATACAGGAAAATACCAAGCCTATACGTCTAATCACACCAGAAACACAAAACATGGAGTTATATTATCACTGTGGAACAGAGCAAAAGAAGTTTGTTCAGAAACTGGCAATTTGGAAAAAGAAAAGATCTATATAGAACAAACTCTTATTAAAAATAGTTATCCATTAGTTGTTATTAAGAAAACATTAAATAGGCAACAAAAAGAACCATCAACAGAAAAGACAATTATTGGTACTGTAATATATCCATACATTCCAAAAATAGCAGACAAATTAAGGAAAACCTGCAATCAGTATAACATTAGAACAGCGTTCCAGAGCCATAACACACTACGAGGCATTCTAACATCTATAGAGCCTAATCTTGAAATGCTGGAAAAAAAAACTGCATCTATGATATAACCATGTGAATGTGGAAGAACATATATTGGTGAGACTAGCCGTCCCATTCAAAAGTACTTGCAAGAACATAAACTGATAATTAGAAGAGAGAAAACAGATGTGTCTAAGGTAGCAGACTATGCATGTACCAATGAACATACATTCAATTGGGAAAATATAAAAATATTAAATAAAGAAGAAAAGGTACAAAGAAGAAAATTTAAAGAAGCTGCTCACATGACAATGGCAAAAAAATCCCATAAGCCAACCTAGTGTGACTATACATAATGTATGGAAACCACTAATCAACTTTGCTCTGAGGAAAAAGTGGAGAAATCAGGAGGAACCTCATAGGTAAGTATATGAAATTACTACATATTGTTGCCTTTGGCAGGATGGCTGTTGGTTAGAGCATTACCTTAAAATTCAATAATCAAGAGTCTATGGACTCAGATTCGAATCCCATGCTAGTACTGTCACTGGTCAGGCCAGCAACACCTGAAGAAGAGGGGAGAAAAATACCTCTCAAAATGTTGTGCGTATACTTAACCTGTTTGCTGTGATATTACTAACAGTTAGTGCATATACTAAGCTGTTTGCTGTGATATTACTAACAGGTGAATGCATTTGGAATATTTAAATAAAATTAAACTTTTCTAAAGAGATTCAACACACATATTAGATGATGGAAATAGTCCAATATAAAAATAATGAAAATATATATCCTGAAGTTTTCATTTAGTCAAAAAAAAAAAAATCTATCTGGAATAATATTGAATTATGATAATAATTTGCAGAAAAAAAAAAGATGTGATAAAATAACAATTTGAAAAATAAAGTTGGGTGAAAGTAATATTAATATAAAACTAATTCTAAAATTAAAAAAAGTAGATAAAATATGCAGAAAAACTATGATAACAGAAATAAAGCAATAAGATTTTAGTATGAAAAAGTAGTTTTATTGGATATTTTGAAAGATTGCAAATTAAAAGACAAAATATATAATTAAGATTACTTAGAGAGGAAAAAGTGGAATCATGTCTGTTATAAAAATATTTTAACATTTACTTATAATAAATATTGTATAAAAAAAATGTTTTTTTGATATCTGACACTCAAACCATTTGCAAACAATTTATTCAGAAAATAAATGCAAGTAAAATTAAAAACAAATTAGTGTTTCTGGTAAAATTATTTAAGTTTGGTGATAATGAAGCTAAAAAAAATTAGAAGGATTATACATATATAATGCAGCAGCAGAACTACAGAGTCAACAAAGGAAGTAATGTCGCAGGCACACACAGTCCAGGAGCCCATAAACTTGAAAATATATAGCAAGGCAATTAAAATATATTCACGTGAAAACAATTATAAAGTATATCTCATAAATTGTCACTGTTATATAATTTAAGAAATTATAAAATTATTTTGGAAAAACAGTTTGAAAGACGACCTTACCGAAAAAATGAAGATTAAAAATTTCACAAACTTTATTAATTACTAAATACATTTATTTGTTAATATATATATAGGGTATATGAGCACAGCCTTTCACACGACCCACCACTTTCCACACTATCTCATAACACTGATTCACTTGACCACATATATGTTGAAAAGATAAACAATCACCAATATATGTATTTCATGCTAAACCACCAATCAACAGTTGGTCCAGATTACCATCTCCACACATATACACTATAAGTGCTCAGATATATATTAAGATAGCCAATCCTCATACTTTAATGGAAAGGCTTCAATCTACTCCACACTACAACTCTTCAACCATCCATCCAATTGAAAAGCTGATGATGGAATGCTCAAAGGCCACCCTGAGGCCGAGATTCTTGTCAGACCCATATTGACCTAAGGTCAATCTGATCCTCATGTAGAGGACATAATCCATTTAATACATATACAAGGGATGGGCAGACATCTATTCTATGTAATAACTGAAACACACAGGCTTATTATATACCTGTGTCTATATATGTAATATATATAGGGTATATGAAGACAGACTTTCACACGATCATCAGTTGGTCCAGATTACCATCTCCACAAATAGACGCTATAAGTGCTCAGATATATTTTAAGATAGCCAATCCTCATACTTTAATGGAAAGGCTTCAATCTACTCCACACTCCAATTCTTCAACCGTCCAATTGAAAATCTGATGATGGAATGCTCAAAGGCCACCCTGAGACTGAGATTCTTGTCAGACCCATGTTGAGCTAAGGTCAATTTGACCCCTCATGTATGGACGGTTGAAGAGCTGGAGTAGATTGAAGCCTTTCCCATTAAAGTATGAGGATTGGCTATCTTAATATATATCTGAGCACTTTTAGCATATATGTGTGCAGATGGTAATCTGGACCAACTGATGATTGCTGGTTTAGCATTAAATACATATATTAATGATTATTTATCTTTTCAACATATATGTGTTCAAGTGTATAAGTGTTATGAGATAGTGTGGAAAGTGGTGGGTCGTGTGAAAGTCTGTGCTCATATACCCCATATATATTACATATATAGACACAGGTATATAATAAGCCTGTGTGTTTCAATTATTTATTTGTTAAATGGATTTAGTGAAATAGATACCATTTTCCTGTTATTTTTTACACTTCCGGTAACTGTAGCTAACATTAAAAGGTCTTTTAATAAATTAAAAGTAATACAAGATTATAAAAAAAATTAAATTGGTCAAACTAGGCTTAAAAATCTTGCAATGTTAGCTATTGTGCAGAAGGAAGCATCTAAAATGAACTTTAATAAACTAATTAGTGATTTTGCAAATGCAAAGGTTAGGAAGAAGAATTTTTAAAGTGATTTATCTTATATGATATTTATAAAATAAATAATTAAAATTTTATGAATACACCTGGGTCTTATTTTGGATTATTTTAATGCAATTTATGTTTCTTCTTAATATCTTTTATATTTCATTATATTTATTAGATATCAAGAAATTTAAATTATTAATAACTAAGGTTGTCATCTGATCCTTCGTGTCAGCCGCTATTTCTAGCTAAATTTCTAGAAATATGCCGTTTCCGCAGCCGCACCCAAACCTTTAAGCATTCTTTCTAAAATAAATTCTAGAAAGATTGTTAACTCGGAGTTAAGTCTACTTTCTATGCTAAAAAGTAGAGTGTTAACTCGGAGTTGTCTTCTTTCTACGATAAAATCTAAAAAGAGTGTTAACTCGGCTTAGCGGCTAATGGTGTGGCTTTTTCCCATGCTAAAAGCAGAGGAAAATGCTGTAGTTGTTTGTGTCACACACTATATCGTAATGCTGCATTATGTATTTTATGTAACAATATCGTACGAGGCTGTGTTAATTTGATCGTGTCAAAATTATTTAAATTTTCATCGGTGCCTTTTTTTAAGACGAATTGATGTACTGTTACATTTTATCAATTTTAACAGTATCATGATTGTTCCTCATAAATTTGTATTCCTCCTAAATTTTCGATTAGGGTGGGGTAGCGTAAAATTTTAAAAATCACGCTTTGAGTCACATTTTAGTGAGAAATTTTCCGAGACAAAAAGTATGTCTAATTCCCACAACAGAAAACTTGAAAAGATGGGAATTGCCAGATACAGAAGCCGGCGCTGGAATATTTCTACAGCAGAAAAAAAGAAAAAAACATCCTGCTGCTGAAAGAAAAGATTGGATTGTGTGGCAAATATATGCAGATTTGAGGTCCAAAAACATCTGCTGACGGAAATGTTCACTTCGTAAAGGCAAGCTTGTTTGAGGGATTCTAAATGGCCTCCGTCAAATGTCAAAAATAAAAGTAACTTCAATTTTTATTTAAACGTACATCCCTTCTCCCGATAACTGTTGTCATCGGCAATCAAATGTAAAATAAAAGAAGTAACTAAAATTTTTATTTAAACATAGCCCCAAAAAACCCTCTTCTCCCAATAATTGTTGTCATCGGCAATCAAACGGTCAAATAAAAGGAACGTCAATTATTCTTTAATCGTATAGAAAAAAACAAAAAACCCTCCCACTAATTGTCGTCGGCAATCAAATGTAAACCAATCAAAGTAAGACAGTAAATTATTAGTTAAACATAACCCAAATTACTATTTGAACGTACACCGAAAAAGACCCGCTCTTGTCAATCAAAATTAAAGAAACCTAGACTATTATTGTCCCATTGTCAAATCGAATATTATTTGGGAAAACCCAAATAATTTATAAACGAAAAAAAAAAAGTCAAATCGGTTTTCAATCAAATGGTAACCGATAAAAGTAACTTAAATTTTGATTTAAACATACACACAAACAAAAAAAAAATGCAAAACCCTTTCTCCCAATAATTGTTGTCGGCAATCAAATGTAAAAAATAAAAGGAACATACAATTATTCTTTAATCGTAAACAAAAACACCCCTCCCACTAATTGTTGTCGGCAATCAAATGTAAAGCACTAAAAATAAGGTAAACCGATTATTTTTTAAATGTAACCCAAATTACTATTTGAACATACACCAAAAAAAGACCCGCTCTTGTCAATAAAAATGAAAGAAACCACAACAACTATTATTATCCCACTGTCAACAATATTAGGTTTTGAGCAAACCAAACCCATAATTTATAAACGGAAAAAAAAAAAGTCAAAACCGTTGTCAATCAAATATAACCAATAAAAGTAACTTCAATTTTGATTAATACATACACACAAAAAAACAATCCCTTTAGCTCCCAATAATTGTTGTCGGCAATCAAATGTAAAATAAAAGGAAGGTAAATTAGTATTTAATCATCACCCAAAAACACCCACCCCTCTCACTAATTATTGTCAGTAATCAAATGTACACCACCACTAAAAGTAATGTAAACTACTATTCTTTAAACGGTTACACCCCTTCTCCCAATAATTGTTGTCTACAATCGTACACACAAAAAAGACACCTTCTCCCAATAATTAGTGTTGGCAATCAAATGTAAACCAATCAAAGTAATACCGCAACTTATTATTTAAACGTAACCCAAATTACTATTTGAATCTACACCAAAACAACACCCGCTCTTGTCAATAAAAATTAAACAAACAACTATTATTGTCCCATTGTCAAAAATATTTATTTGTAGAACCAAAACCATAATTTATAAACAAAAGGAAGTCAAATCGGTCGTCAATCAAATGTAAACCAATAAAAGTAAAGGTTTTAATTTTTATTTAAACATACACACATGGAAAAAAAAAAAACCCAACACTTCTCCCAATAATTGTTGTCAGCAATCAAATGTAAACCTATCAAAGTAACGTAAATTATTATTTAATCATATACAAAAAAAAACCTCCCACTAATTGTTATCGGCAATCAAATGTAAACCTATCAAAGTAACGTAAATTATTATTTAAAGATCCATCAAAAAAACCCGTTCTCTCTTGAATTTTGTCAATCCAATTTTACAAAAACAGTAATACTATTTTAAAAAAAACACAAATTACTATTTGAACATACACCAAAAAAGACCCTTTGGTAAAAAAAAAAAAAATTAAAAAAAACAACAACTATTATTATCCCATCGTCAAAAATATTATTTGGGAAAAATAATTCAGAAACGAAAGAGAGTAAACTTTGTAAACAAACAAAAAAAAAGTCAATATTAATAGAGAATCGCTAGCCCGGGAACATTATATTAATGTGTTTTTTGGTTAGAAATCGCGCCTCTAGCGGCTGACACGAAGGATCAGATGAGAACCCTAATTTATTTTGACTTGAAATACTTTTTTTTTTCTTTCAAAAATATAACGTTATATTAGCAGCTAATATGGATATGGCTTGAAACTGTATTTAGAATATTAGCTTCTATGTAAATAACCTACTTATACTAATGAGTAAATAATAATAATAGATTTATATTTATATATAAAAATATCGCAATAAATATTCAAAAATTTTAAACTTTTAAAATGTATTTTGTTAATTATAACAGAAATAAATAATTTTTTAGATTTTTAAAATAAATAATAACAAAGATTTTATTGATTTTATAAACTGAAAATAATCTTTCTAATGATAATCTATAATAAACAAAGGCAAAACTCTTTTCTCCATACAGTAGTGCCACCCTGTGCTAACCAGAGTAATCAATAGACCCAGAAGGCTTGTGCATAAAATCCCTATCTAGTGCCTACTCATCCAATATCCCCAGACTAGTTTCTGGCTTGTGGCCATCATCAGTGAGAAGCCTTGGATCTGAGAGCACTGCACCTAGATCTTAGGATCTAATGCAACTCTCCAGCAGTCACCTTTTAACTCTACTTTACTACAAAACTATGAGAATGAAATTGAAAACACACAAAATATTTTCTACTGTATGGAGAAAAGTTTTGCCTTTGTTTACAACAATTATGTGCTAGTATGAGATGGTGATCATGTGATGTTTAGTGGTTTAACACCAATCCTGCCTAATAGGATAGTGGTGGCTATGGTTGTTTAAGAGCCACAAACACCAAAATGTATGGGTACTGAATTGAGTTCAGACACATATGACTATATAAGCTATTGAGCTTAGATTGAAAATATTTTGTGTTTTCAATTTCATTCTCATAGTTTTGTAGTAAAGTAGAGTTAAAAGGTGGCTGCTTGAGGGTTGCATTAGATCCTAAGATCTAGGTGCAGTGCTCTCAGATACAAGGCTCCTCACTGATGATGGCCACAAGCCAGAAACTAGTCTGGGGATATTGGATGAGTAGGCACTAGATAGGGATTTTATGCACAAGCCTTCTGGCATCTATTGATTACTCTGGTTAGCACAGGGTGGCACTATTGTATGGAGAAAAGAGTTTTGCCTTTGTTTACAACAATTATGTGCTAGTATGAGATGGTGATCATGTGATGTTTAGTGATAATCTATAATCTTTTTGTTTTGATTACGATCTCATTTTTTTAATATAGAAACAAAAAACCATTAACACAGCTCAAGACTAAGTGGCGCTAGTTGTATGTCACACGACGAATCTGATTTCTTAACAGTTCACAAACGAACGCATATTGTCAAATAGCCAAATAACCGCCAATGATTAAAATATGTATGAAAAAATGTAAAATTAAGTACTGTAATTGATAAAAAAAGTAAAAAAAGTTTGTCTTGTATTATTTTTTTTCAAATATTTGAAATTTTTTATTAGTCATACTTTATTCCTTATTTTTTTAATACGAATTTTAAAGTAATTTTTCCTTCTTGCTTTGCTTTTATGCGATTTCTGAAAATTACAACCCCTATCCTCACTTTTCAAGGTAAGTCTATTTCTGTGCGATTTCTTTTGTGCGTGTTTTCTGAGGAACCTATCTACCGCATAAAATGAGACCCAGGTGTACATGAAAAATCAAAATTTCCAAATTTTAAAATGGGGTCCTTTTTGAAATCCTATCTTTGGGCCCAATTTTCCTACTTATGCCACTGATATAATGACTAATAGATAAGATACCTAACCTAATAGATATCTAAAATTTAGTCAGTGAAATATGGTTATTAAATGCTTTCTACAAGTAGTGATATTGATTATAAAAAGCAATAAAAACCTTAGTAACTTAAAATATGAGTCTGAAATATAATATTTTATATTCTTATAACAGGCAATGGGATTTTTTCAGGACAAGGGCTACTTATAATTTTCTCCAAGTGTCACAGTTCACAACTATATATTACAATGTAATATGAATAAATACAAATACATATCATCTATTACAATTAAAAAGTTCAAGTAGAAGCATGAAAATATATTAAGATGTTGAAGATTTGCATTCCATGCTGTCCACTAATCTTGAATATTTATTTAAGTATATAATTGCTAATCACTACTCTTGAACAGAATTCTAAATGGTCTTCTGTAGATGGGTATGGGACTTTTACTTAATTATATTCATTGTTAAAAATATAGACTTGTATAGATTTGGCCAAAAAGCATGTTAAATTAAATGCAGCTTTTTTAAAATTTGGATCCTTTTTTTCATTCATTACATTCCAAAAATTATTTTTAGGTTCTGAACTGTACACTTTAAAATTATTTCATATTGCTGGAAAAGAATTTCACTTCCCTATATAAATGTTTTATATTTTCATTGTTCATCCACATCAACATTGCCAAATGGATAATTCATGAAGATAACTATTAGCTCTATTCTTGTAAATTCTTGGAAACATCTTTCAAATTCAAAATTGAATTATTATTTCCACATAATATTTATCTTTATTCAATGCCCATTTATTTTTTGACAATACATTAGAAATATTTTTGAAATTTTTGACTTCCTTCATCAATAGGATAGATAACTTAACTTAATTTTAAAAGCATTAACATATTCAGTTATGTCAGCTATTATTTGTTTCTTCTTTGTAAAGGTAAACTAAATTCATTAAAATTTGTTACATATGTCAACAAAAAAAGCTAAATCTATCAACAAAACATCATACCGAAGTTCAATATACACTTCATATTTTGATTTAAAAAATTCTTTTACCTCTTGCAATAGGTCCCTGAATCTTGGTAAAAATATTTATTGATATAACCATGCCGATTTCCGTAATGTGATGCATATTTAATATTTTAGAACAGAAAGCATGCTAGTTAAAAATGCAATGATACAAAATGAAATAAGGGAAATAACCATATGTGGTACACATAGCCAGCAATTGATTGATTGTTGTGATCATTGTTGGTTCACTATAAATTATATTACAACTTTATAAACTGGAATTTTTTTCCCTCTATATATATTTTAAAAACGCAATATACAGCTTCACCTTTTGTTTTTTTCTTCAAAGATTATATTAACAATTCTTCTTTCATATTTATATGTCAAAAACCATTCTTATAAAATAACAAAGCTGAGGAATATCAAGTATGTCAGGAGATTCATCAAACTGCAAGGAAAAACAACTGCAGTTAGTTATGTCTTCGATTAATTGTTCAACCAAATCAGAATTTATAATATCTGTATGGCACATGACAGTTCTACAGGAAAGTTGTATGTCTTTAATCTCCAAAACAATTTTTTATTCTTGAATAAATCAAATAACGAATCAATGATTTCTAGAAATACTTCTTTTATCATTTTTCTATCTGTGAAAGATTTATATTTTGTTAACATATAACTCTCACAAAATGATGCAATTGTTACAGTTTTAGATTTAATAATGGATTTAATAAAATATGATTTGCTGGATAGCTAATTGCAATTTAAATTCTTTTAATTTTTTTGTGTAAATTCACTTTTTAATATAAAATTATCAAAATTTGGATGCGTGATATTAAAATGTCTTTTAAATTTCCTTTTTTTTTTGGAAATGAGACACATACATGGCATACATAACACACAAATTTTTCATTCTTCATTGTGAAGAAAACTATTCTTCCCATTCTGCATTAAAATTGTATATCTTTCTCTTTTTTTTGCAGCTGTTTCAGACATTACATCCTTCTTTTAAAATATCATAAAATACTGTTTTTCTTACAAAAAAATAATTAAAATTTGTGCATCTGTCACATTATAAAACAGAATTATTGGCTTCACAATCAACTGAACTTAATTTAATGCTTCCTGTTGTGCCTTAGCATTACACAAACAATGTATTCGAGCTAATGAATTGGTAATCAACATATGCATCATCATGAAGTTGAATAAAGGCACTGTGTAATCTGATCCCACTCATTAATTAAGAGCCCAACTACATATAACCATCTCAATTGTGAAGAATAATTCTAGCCTGTAATTGTATATATGCAAAAAATGTAATTCTTTTATGTACAGCTGCTATTTACTCTAGCAAAATGCAATGTTTTCATTGCTATTAATTCACACAGTCTCTCCAAAATGTCTTAACGGTTCACTGGTGGACTGTGATCAATGTCTTGCTCAACCTTAACTTAGAAAGTACATCTGGGATATCATATAATGCCTACTAAATTCATTTCATTCTTACTAATTTAAATAAGAACAGTTGATCATTTAATCATTCATTTTTTAATTTGTTATTAAATTTTATTTATTGGTTTTAAAGTCATCTTATGATGTCTTCCTACATTTAAATTTTCTTAGAACTTTACTTTTTTTTTTTTGTTCAAATTTAAAAGGTACAAATGTTTGATTATGTGTTTTGAAATACCTTTGTTGAATTTCCCATATTCAACTTATCTTGTTTTTATCTTTCAACTCTTTTCACTTTTTAATCAGTATTTTTTTTATTCTTTTCAAAACTTTCCAACAACTTAACCTACACATATTCCACAATATGGCATTCAGTTCTTCATTTTTTAAATTTCTATAATTTGATATGCCTTTAAAAGCTGAACATTTATTTTTATCAACTATTTTAAATTATTAGTAAATGTTCATTAAAATTTAATAAATCTATGTGGGTAGAATTCTTCATCATTACTTAAACTATTTTATTTTCACATCAAAATGCAAAATATTTTTGTTATAGAAAAAATCATTTTCAATATACAATCAGGACAAATAGTTGTAATAATTAAAAGGATAAAGATAGAATTGGTTTCATATAATATTGCATAAATAGGCTAATTCTGCTTTTAAAGAAATTGTAATGGAAAAGCCTTGAAAAAAAAATTATATGGATATAATAAAGTAATAATTTAAATTTGTAATATTTAATAATTCCAAATTGTGAAACTTCTCACATCTAAGAGATTAGAAAATAAATTTTCACATATATAAATTTCAAATTTCAAGAGTTACCATTATTAAGCTTACTATTTGTAATAGCTGATTTCATTTCATATTTGTATTTAAAAACTTTGAAATTAATTTATTAAGCAGGTAGAACAAAACTTTGCCATCATACATTGGCTAACTCTAAAATGTTAAATTAGAAATAGAGCAGAATATATACTTGGTTTAGAAGGAGCCATGTTTTATCAACTAAGATCAAGCCACTTAATCAAAGTAAATGTTTGGAGTAATAATCACAAAAAAGATATAGAGAGAGATTGTAATCTTAATATTTGACTTTTAAGTTGATAGATAAAAATTAACATAGTTAAATTTAAAAAAATATATAAACTTTTAACTTTTAAAAAGCAAATTGGACATAAATTCTAATATTAATTAGTCATTTTAATGCCCTATGTTTATTCTTATATCTTATGTTATTAATAAATACTATTTATTTAACCCTAAAAGTTCTAAATAAATACTATTTATTTAAATTTAAATAGTGAGTATCAAGTCAATTTATTGATTTTTTTAAACCCAGTTAAACCTGGTCAATGTATCATTCATATAGAGAATATTTGATTAATTCTATCAATCTTAGTTAAATACTTAGAAGTAGCAAAAAATCAAAAAAAAAAATCAAAGACTGTACCCTTAGATACCATTCCTAATAGTATTTTTTAAAAAAAGATCATGCAAAACAAAAATTATAAACAATTCAAAATACAGCAAAACTCTCCATATAGTAGTGCCATCTTGTGCTAACAAGAGCAATCAATGGATGCCAGAAGGCTTGTGCATAAAATCCCTATCTAGTGCCTACTCATCCAATATCCCCAGACTAGTTTCTGGCTTGTGGCCCCCAAGCCAGAAACTAGTCTGGGGATATTGGATGAGTAGGCACTAGACAAGCCAGAAACTAGTCTGGGGATATTGGATGAGTAGGCACTAGATAGGGATTTTATGCACAAGCCTTCTGGCATCCATTGATTGCTCTTGTTAGCACAAGATGGCACTACTATATGGAGAGTTTTGCTGTATTTTGAATTGTTTATAACAATTATTGTGCTAGTATGAGATAGTGATCATGTGATGTTTAGTGGTTTAAAACAAAAATTAACAAGTGGTTTAAAAGTTTATTAAGTAATGTTTTTATATCAATATGAGAATGACTAAAGATACTAGATCTTAATTTTATTATACAATATTATTTCTACAAAATAAATTTTAGCTAAGAAATTTAAATTTAAGAAAAAAAAAAATCCTTTTAAAATTTTCTTCCTATTTTTATGCTGTTTAAAAAATATATTCCTTTTATCTACAGAAAGCAAATAACTATTTGAAAGTGACAAATGAAATGCACGTGTGGTTTTATATAATTGTCATTTCATCATCATTATCAATCCACTGCAAGATGGTCTCTCCAAGTTCACAATATATATTCTCTGATCTCTAGTCTCTCTTCTCCACATCACCTCTGCAGATCGACTTTCTTATTTCATCCATCCATCTCACATGTGATCTCCTGAATATTTTACAATCTTTTGGAATTCAGTTTAAGAATTCAATTGTCCATCTATTATCATCTCTTCTAACAATATGTTCAGCCCGACTCCACTTAAATCTCTTAATTCTATCATCTGTTTGATTTCTTACCCACATATTGTTTTCGATCTCTATTTGTTACTCCTAATAGGCACCTCTCCATACTTCTTTTAGTGATCTGAAGTGTCCAAGACTCAGATCCTTAAGTAAGAACTGGTAAAACCCATTTATTAAAAATCTTCCTTTTCAAATACATAGGCATATTTCCTTTAAATATTAAGTTATTTCTACAAAAAGCACGCCAACAAAATTTATTCTATGATTAATTTCATCCATTATGTTTCCATCTATAATAATAATCTGACCAAGGTATTTGTAATTGTTAACTTCTTCTAACTCATTATAATCAATCTTTATTTTCATATTTTGAGAAAATCCAATGAACATTATTTAATCATTTTATCGTTTACTTTAGTCCTACTTTCTTATTTTAATTAGATAAGTCTTGCCATATTTCCTGACCCTATGAAGCATTATTTGCAAAAACAACACCATCTGCAAAATCTAAATGATTTAAATAAGCTCCATTTACTTTTACTCTATTAGCTTCAATTTTAATCCACAAAATAATTTTTGCAGCACTGCTGTAACAAGTTTTGGAGATATGGAATGACCATGTCATTACACCCTTCCCAATGTTAACCTTTCTAGTATCATTAGATAATCTAATTGTTGTCATTGTATTTTTATAAATATTCTTCAGAATATGACAATATCCTGGGTCTATATGTTGATAATCCAATGCTTTAATCAATGAAGAAATGCTTATAGAATCCAATGTCTTTTCATAATCTACAAATCCAAAGCATAATGGCATCTCATATTCATTGGTCTTTTTTTTTCTACAACTCCTCTCAATACTTGGATATGATCTAATGTAATAAAATCACTAATTAATAAGTGCATAAACAAATATATTCTAGTCAAATGGAAACTTTAATTCTATTTAAACAATTATTAGATAGTGCTTCAATGTCCTGAGTGAAAAATTCTAAATTTCAATTCTTTAATATAAATTGTATTATATTCATATTTAATTCAATTAGTGACATTTATGAAAATGGAATTAATTTATTATGTTTCTTATGTTTATTAATTATCTAAACTAAATAATATTAAATATATTTATATACAATAAAAACAAACCGAAAATTAATCAAAATAAAGTTCACTATACCCATACTAATTATATAAATGTTAACTATAACCATTTTCTATATAGATGCTACTGATGATAATAAAGATACTAAAATTTTATTTAAAATTAACACCAGTTTAATTTTATTATATTAATATATACATTGATGGTAAAATATATAAAAATGATAGTTGATTAAACACTCCTATCAAGATTCTGGAATAGTCATATGTATTCTTATTGATTATGATTACAAATGACCTTATATTTACTACTTATGTGTAATATATTTCAAATAAATTCAAATGAAATCTGCTTTACATAAAAATAAGATTTTAACTGATGTGTTACTAGTGATGTTTAACATGTTACCATTACTCTTAGTAAGTAATAACTTCAAAACTCAATTGATAGGACATTGAGAAATCACATTTGAGTCTGCTGATATTAATAAGTATATTATGTTCTGGGTAATCAGGCACTAATAATTTGATACCTTAACTTATTCACAGACCTATAAAATTGATATCAACATCTTTCCTGACATAATTTCCTTATCTATTATAAAAAAAATAATAATTACTATGATTTTTCAATTCTGGCAGTACTATTGAAAATATAATAGTAATATAAAAAAAAATGTTTTCATTATTTTGTCCAGCCACCATATTCCTAAATACATATGAAATAACATATTTATAAAAAAACTAATAAATAAAAATTTTACATTTATTCAAGAATATTTAAAATAAATATATAATTATGGGTATAAAGAAATGAACTTATTTAAATTTCAAATTTGAAAATATACTATATATGGCATCACTCATTTTTTGCATAAAAGTATAAAAATAAAATTTTAAATACTGAATGCCTATTTAGCCTAAATATAGAAAATGTATAATTATGTATTGAATAGTGCATTTATGCTGTGTGTGTATATTATACACACACACACTACATTTATAACATATACATACATTTACTATAAATAGTTATAAAACAAAAAGTAACTTATTACTAAAAATTATAAAAAATAATATAAAAATAAAATTAAAGTCTTATTTCACAATTTTTAAGATAGATAAACAGGTGATTATCACTTTCTAAAATGGCAAGTTTTTAAAGATAATTTGGTTGGAATATTTTCTTACCAGTGATGTAAAACATCATTGACTAAATAAATTAAATGCAGTTTTAAATCAAAATTAGCTCCAGCAGCAGAAATTCTGAAAAGAAAAACAAAATGAAGGGGAAAAAATTGAATAGTGAAACAATTATAAAAAGAGTGACTTTATAAATTTACAATGCAGTTTTTATAATGATCATATATACACATATATACTTTTGATTAAGTATAAAAATATATAAAGTGAAAAAAGTAAAGAGGGAATTTTTAAAAAAAATAATAATAATAATAAATGATACAGGATATTATTCATTTAATGTTTTTCATTAAAATTATTAGATGTATATGTTTTGTATGTTTATAAATATTGTGCATTTAATAAATAGAGTACAAATAGATTTTACTATGAAATGAGTCTTATCTGGTTCCACATTCCCATGTCATAATCTAGATTAGTGTTTCAATTATTTTTGTCCATAACCAAAGGCCAATATTAATATTTAATTTCAAAATAATAACTATACTCAATGATTTTATCAGAAGTAGTATGCTAAATTAAAAGAAATAAATTAAAAATACTGGTGCATAAATAGATTGATTGCAAGATTTTTATCTGTACTTAAATTAACATTTCATAAAAGGATTAAGATAAAGCATTGTTTTTTGTCTATATAAAAGAAATATTATAATTAAGTAAAAATAATTCTATAAAACTTTTTTCCCAACATTATAGATTCAGAAGATTTTGATTATCAGAATTATCAATTACAAAAACCACTATTGCCCCCTAAAATAAAAACATGCATCTATTCTTAGTGCATTATCATGCTGAAGTAGTTATTCTGACTACTTGGTGCATTAGTTTCAGATTATTTATTTGAAGATGTATACTGTAAAAGTTTCCATAATAATACACTACATCCACTGGCACTATTCTTATAAGTAGATATATAATGATATATTTGATTATACAAATTTTCTATGAAATGACAATTTTAATATTCAGATATTATCTGTACACAAAAATAGCCAAATACTTACATCACATGATCACTATTTTTTATGCTTACACAAGTTGTTTTTCACAGAGACCAAAATCTCCATACCATAGCGCCAATCAGTGCAAGCTAGAGTAATCAATGAGTGCAGGAAGGTTTGTGCATAAAATCTCTATCTAGTGCCTACTTATCCAATATCCCCAGACTAGTTTGGCTTTCAACCTGGGTTGCATTAGATCCTAAGATCTAGATGCAGTGCTCCCAGATCCAAGGCTTCTCATTGATTAAAGCCAAACTAGTCTGGGGATATTGGATGAGTAGGCACTAGATAGGATTTTCCAGGTTGCATTAGATCCTAAAATCTAGGTGCAGTGCTCTCAGATCCAAGGCTTCTCATTGATGAAAACCAAATTAGCCAGGGGATATTGGATGAGTAGGCACTAGATAGGGATTTTATGCAAAACCTTCTGCCATCCATTGATTGCTCTGGCTTGCACTGAGTGGTGCTATTGTATGGAGAGTTTTACCTCTATGCTAAATACTTAGATAGATTTCCCCTTACATTTACAAAAATAATAATATAGGTTGCTACAACCAGCGTAATGTCACTAGAACTACTTTTAGCCTGCAGGGATAGATCATTCAAGGAATCAGTCTTTTTCAATAAACAACATCCCAATATCTTTAATATGTTAGCATAATATTCCTTTTCTACAAAGACACCTTCTAATAAATGATGACTTAAAACACAATCTCTTCCCTGGCATATGGCTAGTCTGCTCTTCACTAGTTTTATTACTTACAAACAATTCATCTAGCTTACAAGACCTTAGTATAATATTATCTTTTTCTAAATTTATCCAAACTCTTTAGTTATAAAGACACCCCATATCCTGTAATACTATTTGAACAATTACTTTATTTAATTATTCACTATTAGTTTTGATTATACAATTTACCATATATAACTTGAATTATATAAGATACCGTATTTATTTGACATCATAATTTGTATACTTTAACATTATATATTACATTTATTTTCGATATATGAAAATCTGTGTAGACAGCACAATACATTTAGCATAATAAAAAATGATTACAACTATTAAAAAAACAAAAGTATTTAAATTGAAAAATATAAACTAATAGTAGATAAAGAATTTTTTTTGTTAAAAAAAATGTCTTCAGTGCCATGCCACCAACATATATAAGCACATTTTATTTGAATCAAAATGGTTAAAAGCATATGTAAAGAACATATGAGTGTAAAACTTCCAAAAACTACCAATTTGTAAGAGCTATGGCTATCTAGTAGATAAAATAAATTCATTTGATACGTCAGTATTAGTCCTACAATGTAGGGGAGCTAGGATGCCTTTTCACATCCGCAAGAAAAGTGTAATTTTGTGATCGCATCAAACTGAAACAAAATAAACCCTGCAATCTTATCCGATCTCACGTTTTTCATTATCAACATGGTCTTTCTTTGTAATATTTCAACATTTTCGGTTATTGCGTTTTTATTGTGAAGAGTAAAAAATGATGAGAGTATTTTTTTCCAGAAGAAAGAATCAAGCTGGATGAATTCTCCCACAGCAGAGACTCTAATGGAAGTCATAGAACATAATGTTGAAGAAGGTCCCACTATATATTCGGACTGCTGGAAGGCATACAAAACTGATGAATTGACAAATGCCGGTTACGAGTATTTTCACATGAATCACACATATAACTTTGTGAATCCAGAAACTGGAGTTCACACCCAAAATGTTGTAAGACTGTGGGGTTCTGAGAAATGACAAAATAAGCAGCAATCAGGGACATCAAGGCAACACCTCCATTCATACCTGGCAGAATTTATGTGGCATAGATTACACAAAAAATGACGACACTTTCATTTCCATACTCAACAACATAAAAGAAATTTTTCCACCAGAATGAAAAGTTAATATAAGTATTATAATTTATTTTTCTTAATTTTTGTGGATTTTGTTTTTTGTTTTTATGTTATCTTCTTTTAAATATATATATATATGTTTATGAGCATTTCTGTGGAAAATCCTGGTATACTGTGCAATCATGTGTTCAATAAAACTACATTTTTTGGAGGGAAAATTTTCAATAGAGATCTGCATTTTGTGTAGTAAAAGTAAATATCAAATTGCTTGTTTCAAATGACAATTTATGTTATATATTAGACAGTAAGTATCGTATGTGCATATTTTTACGTATTTTTGTAAATAATATTTAAGAAACAATAATATTTGTGCATATTTAAAGTAATATTTGGAAGTTGCTAAATGGTGGTATTTTAAATATTTTTAGGGACCGAGAAAATGTACTTTTTTTAGGGACCGAGAAAATGTACTTTTTAAGATAGCAAATCAATTTGTTGAGTAAAATGTTTTTAATATTGATTTTTATATTGTTGTAAATTTTGAAGTTTTTAGTGTGAAAACCATACATTATACTTTTAGTGTGAAAAGTTGTATGTATTTGTGTATGGCAAAAAAAATATTTTCCAAATGGTCTTTTTTAATATCCATTTCTTGCTCAAGATCATACATATCTTTCTTATTTTTTTATACTTTTAGTTGTGTATTATTCTATAACACGGAGCATGTATTAGACCTGCTGCACCATTTCACATTCATATCAACCTGCCAATAATTGTAAATCTTGCAAAAATATAATGTACAAGATCCGTGTACACATTACTTTTTTGCAAATTTTGCGAAAAATATTATGTACAAGATCCATGTACACGCTATTTTAGTCAGATCACAAGATTACAAAGTTGTCAGCGGATTGATATGAATGTAAAAAGGCGCACCAGGTCTAATACATGCTCCTTATTGGAGGACTAATACTAAAGTACCATTCATTTTTATAATTATATATAAAAATTATAGTTACGTGTTATTAGCAATATATCATATCAGCAATTAATGTGTCCGTGTATGCAGTATATGTGGGGGGAAAAAAAAAAAAAAACATTTTTTAAAGATATTTTAAACAATCTCTAAACAATTTTCTAAAATCTTTAGAATTATAACATTTTTTTTTTGTTATTTAAATTAATAAATTTTAGTTCCATTATCTGACTGATAATTGCTAAGGGATTGCTTATATTTTCATTATCTAATTGATCAGAGTTCAAATTAATGTCATTTTAAATAGGGGGTTTATTTTAATCTTGGTAATATCAAAAACAGATCATTATTTACTTTAAATTTAGTAATGTATTTCCTTTTGTCCTTTCATTAAAACCTTTTCTCTTTTGTTATAATAAAAAAAAGACTAGCCACCAAGAGTGGATTAAATCAATGAATTATTATAAAATGTAACTAATTAAAGATATAATAGATTTCAAAAGCATATATTCTTTCATAGATTGCTATAATAAATTAAATAAATTTTGAAACATTTCCTCATATAGAAGTTAAAGTTAAAATCAAAATTGAAAATTCTTGGGTTGATAAGATATTGTTAATTTTTTTTAGATAAATACTTGTAAATTCCACTGTCAAGAACTTCAACAAATCTTTAGTGCTGGAAGTTCTGCCTAAGAGAGCCAACAACATAGGCATCAGAACAATATTCAGTTAAGAGCACAACATATCTTTCCAACCAACTGATATCCAAAAATAGTTTATGGTCCCAGTCAGTGAAATAGACCACTTATGTTTTAACAACAGAAATCTCCCTATCTGAATTCATAATTATCATCAGACAAAAATGAATCTATATACCTAAACACAAATATAATTCCTGCAATGATTTCAACTTTCCAGGTCTGAAATCCATGATGCATGCTGTGACTGGAAAAAAGATTGTTGAAAAAAAAAGAAAAAGAGAAAAGATATAACCAACCATTGACACTTGAAAAATTCAGGAACTGTATTCCGTAAAGGGAAAAAACAATAAAGCTATGTATGTCAAAATAAAAAAATATAAAGATCCATTTCTCCCCAATATGTTTTTATTAAACTTTGGATCCTACATGAATATATATATATGACTGAGTTATTTGAACTATAAAACCACAAACTTTCTGTGGTATGAATATTTCAAATGAACTTTTCTCTATTTCTTAATACTATATTTTACCAAGACAATTTTATATTACGTATATATTTATTTTTTAAAATTTATTTATTTGTTATCATTACATCTATTATAATAGGTATATTAGTTTTAAATTCTTACTTCAAAGAACTTAATGGAGTCACATGCAAGATTTTTATCATATAAAAAACTGTTTTTTTAATAAACATGTATATCACTGTTTTATATATGACTTTTTCAGTTGGTTAAAAGATAATTATTAGCTGGTTCTAGGAAAATATTGAGAATACATTCTCTTGAAAAGTAGATCAATGACTTGATCATTTAAATAGGAAAAAAAAAAGAAAAACCAAAATCTAGCATTAAATCATAACTAAGCAATTTATCTTTATTGCAGTAAAATAAATAAACATGCATCGGGGTAAATTATTATAAATTTTTATTATTATAGTTTTCTTAAGATTGTTTTAATTTTTAAATAGATAATCTTATTGCATAATTATGATCTAATTTATCGTGGAAGTGTTGCATGATTTTAGGTAGAACAATGTCAGGATGTATAGAACCTGCATAGTATAAAATAACAATTCGTATCAATTGTTAATACAGAGTTATATTTCCAAGCGCTTTCAACTCTTATGAGTCCTTACCAAGGCAGTGTAAAAAAAAATTCTATTTTCTCCTAGGTGATGAATTTAACATTTCATTGTATTGGCCAGGAACAACTAATCGGAAAGCTGGTTAATTTCGAATTCATAGCACGATGAATTTTGTGTAAGATATGATTCTTTAATCTTGCATTTTTTATCATATGTTTCATGCATTAATATTGTAAAATCCTTTAGACTACATATATGGCCTGTATTATTTTGGTGAACAGAAAAAGCTGAATAAACTGTATCATCTTCTTTTGCTCTATTATACGTATATTTATGTTGTTGAAGGTGATATTTAATATTTGTTTTGGTTTCTCCAACATATATTGCACTACAATTTATTTGTGGGCATCTAATAGAGTATACAACACTGATTTTATCCTCCTTATTTATTATTTCCTTAGAATTATTTATTAATCTATTAAGGTTAGGTGGAGTTCTCCATGCTAATCGAAAATCTTGACTTAAAACTTTTATTAATATTAGGAATAAAAGCTAATGACATCCATGGTTTATTATTCATAGTTATATGGTCACTATTATGACATTGTTTATAATGCTTCAATACAATAGATAATAGCATTTGTTTATTATAACCCACTTGTATTAAATCTTGCATATAACATTTTATATTATCTTTCATAAACATTTCATTTGAACACAATCGTTGATTATGTGTCAAAAAAGCTCTAAAACCAGCTAATTTGTGTACTAAAGGAACATTAGATGTTGGATGAATGTAACCTCTATTATTTATATGTTTTACAACCATTTTATATACTAATTTATCATCTACCCTGGATATTTGTAAATCTAGGTATTTAATACTAGAATTATCTCCTCTTTCTATTGTCCAAACTAAACCATCCTGGTTCCGCAAACTATCAAAAATTTGCTTTATAATGTCTGGTCACCCATATATCAAAACATCATCCACATATCTACAATATAATGTGTTCTCATTTCTTACTAATATGAGATGCACAATTTGCTGTTCTATATTATCTACAAACAAACTACTTAAAAATTCACTTACAGCTAAACCCATTGGCCATCCTTTTTCCATTCTATATAAGTTACTACCATGTGCTGCAACAATATCATTGCTTATCCAAATTAAAACATCTATAATGAAAGATATTTTATTCTGTGGCATTTCTTTAGTGCACAATTTATCTCTCAAAATTGTAATAGTCACAGATCGATCCACTGATCCATATAATTCCACCAAATCCAATGAAATAAACTCATACCCCTTAATTATAGCTGTTTTATCAAGTATAGTAACACAATCAAATGACGATTTTAATGTATATTTTCCAAACCCAACAAAATCAAAAATCCACTTAACTAAAATTTTTGCAAGCTTTTGATAATATGTCCAAAGGATTTTACAATATTAATGCATGAAACACATGTTAAAAAACACAAGATTAAAGAATCATATCTTATACAAAATTCATCTTGTGCTATGAATTCGAAATTAACCAGCTTTCCGATTAATTATTTCTGGCCAATACAATGAAATGTTAAATTCATCACCTAGGAAAAAATAGAATTTTTTACATTGCCTTGATAAGGACTTGTAAGAGTTGAAAGCACTTGGAAATATTATTTATTATTTTATTTATTTATATCAAAGAAACTCTGTATTAACAATTGACACAAATTGTTATTTTATATTATATTTATATTATTTACAGAAGTATTATTTATTTACAATACCTGCATAGATGTTTAATTTCTTAGATTTTTATCTGTTTTGTAAAGATTTTAATATAGCCTGATCAGTTCACACACATATATGTGTGGTAGTTGATTGGACATTTGGTGAGGGATGTTTTCATGTTGAGGGATTATTTGAATAATATTCACTTACCAGGTGCAACCAAAACTGTACATCAGATTTCAATAATGCCATATTTGGACTATCATTTTAATATATAAATAATTGTAGTTAAAACAGACATTTTCTGCCAAAAAATAAAGTATATAACAGATGTTGTCCACTTCATATATCTTTTTAAGGAAGAAAATATAATTATTAAATATAATCATCAACTTTTGTGATAACCTTAATTGGGTACTCCTCATTCCTTTTAGTCTCATCATTATTCTAGTATATGAAATATTTTTTTTTACCTTCAAAAATATTTGTATCCAACTAAATTACCTGATGAAAGTTTACTCTAGGAGTATTGACATAAGCATTGTTGTAAGGTTTTTTAAATCCATTGATGGACAGACATTCAACTTTATTTTAAAACCAAAGTTGATCATGTCATATAAGTAGTTAAATATTTATATCCAACTAAATTACCTGATGAAAATTTACTCTAGGAATATAGACATAACCATTGTTGTAAGGTTTTTTAAATCCATTGATGGTCAAACATTCAACTTTATTTTAAAACCAAAGTTGATCATGTCATATGAGTAGTTTGCAGACTAAAATCAACATCTAAAGATTATTCTATGATAGCACTCCTAAGGTAGCAATCATATCATACATCCAGAGAAAGTTATATGCCATGAGAGCAGTATACTATATTTGTATCTATTGTCTCACTCACATAGTCTACCAAAAGTAATATTCCTTCAAAATTTAAACATGATGTAGAACAAGCAGTCATAATTATTAGTTCATAAATCAGTCTAATATTATAATGGATAATAAAATATAAAGATTAAATTGAAATATCCACCAAATATTCATGAGCTGAAAGATGGATAAATATTTATAGTAGTTAAATAGCTTACCATTAATAATCAATTAACTCAGCTTTAATTCAAACCCTAATTAACCAGTTGGTAATTTTCAAGTTCATAAAAGATAATCAATAATCAATTAAGCGTGTGTACTAAAACCCTTAACAGGGAGGGTTAGACTGTGAGTTTATAAAGATTATGAATCAATACCTACTATATCCATGTGATGTAAATTGTATATACATCTATCTACCTGCTAATAAATCTCCATTGTTTTCATTATCTCTAAGAATAAACTTATTTCTGTTGAAATAACCATATTTTTCGTGATTACTATTCAATTAGAGATTGTGCATCTCTCTGACCTGAGGAATGAAACAAGAAATGTTTGGCATTGTCAAGGTATGCAGCCAGAAGAAAGTATTTGTGGGATTGTTTGTCAGGAGCTGCAGATTTGACTATTATAAAATAAATTTTTCTTTTTTTGGAATTTATTGCTCCCAATGTGAGGGCTCAAATAGCAGTCATCTGATTCTGGGATATTATTTTACCCAATCTATGCTAAAAAAAATTTTTTTTAAATTGGTGCACAACATGGAAATCAAAGACTAGCCATTTAAACCTGAAACATAACACCATATTATTAAACCTATAATTACAAAGTGTATGATAACATATATGTTCTTAATAATTGCATTATTTTATTTTATCACAAGAGTAAAAGTTTGCTTAGCTGCCATGGATAATCTTCCTATAAATACTAATAGACAGATACAAGGCAACAGAGATGCAGGCAAGAGAGAGATCAATTCTGATTGGCAAATACTAGGCTGGTGAGATGGATGATTGGGAAAGTAGCTGATCAATCAAAAATAGATATTAAAAATAAAAAGAATAATGGTATTAAAAAAAAATAGAGAATTCAACATAACAGTCAGTGAGAATAATAAATCTAGAAATTATTTTCAAAGAACCAAGCAAAATAATGTACGGGGAACAAGTAGTCCTAACAGAAATATTTAAAAAGTGGAAGAAATATTCAGACCAAATGCTAGATCAAATACTGAAACATTTGAAGAAAGAATCAGACAAAAAAAAAAACAGATGTTAAAATACTTTTAAGATTTGGTTGCAGGAGATAAAATAAATTAAGGAAGATGTGATCATTCATCGAATGCAACAAGGCAAACAATTGGAAGACATTACAAATAACTAAGATCAAATAAAAAAAGATATGAAATAAGTCAAAAAAAGTAAAACAAGAATTTCAGTAAGAGATTCAGAAATGTAAAGTACTATTTCAAGATTTTTGTGGAATAGACATTGTAGAACAAATGCACAAATTAAAATAAAAACAATGTAGAAGCAGTAAGAAAAAAGAACTTGCAAGACAAGCTACAAAGCCTCAAAAATCAAATCAAAGACCTGAAGTTGCAGCCAAGTTAAAACATTTTATACTTTAGTGATCTAGATAATATTCAAATTAAAGAAAGTAACTCAGAATGTGCTGAGTAGCCAAAGATTGCAGGCACAAGTGCTTGTAACCAGGACACAATCAAATATTCCAAATAATGAGTTGTTAGAGAATAAAGACAGGAGTGGTCCAGTAGTCAGATAGTGGCTAAATGTATTTAGAAGCATGGATTTAAAGATGATATAGAAGAAAGTCTTTTGGCCTGCCTTAAAAATCTGAAGGAATAGCTTTTGTTCCACCAAATGAGAAAAGAAAGAATTGCAGTTGCTTATTGTCATTTCATAAAAGCATTTGAGGACTTTTTCATTTTTATGATTTATTTGCGCCTCAAATGCTTTTATGAATTGACAATATTCCTGCAATTTCCACTTATTTTATGACAAGTGTAGTTTCTTAAGATCTAATATTTTTTTAAATTGGCAAATTAACGGAGAGGGAATTATTGTGTTGTTTTCAACTTTTTAGTTGGGGCTATTTACATAAAAGCATTATTTTAAAAAAATCTTTTTTTTTTTACATTTTTTTTAAATTTTAGTTATATTTACATATTAATTTTAAAAATGGCTAAAACTACATAAAAATCTGACAAAAATTATCATTTAATAAAAATAAAAAACAAATCCTCTAACAAAAAAATTCTAAATTTAAATATCATGTGATTATCACTATATAAAAATATATCTGTATTAGCTTTTTAATTAAGCAAATAAATATTAATAAAATTGTATTCTACAAATGTAATGTTTCCATCAGATATAGATTTTTTACTTTAATTAATTTAGTATGAATTAAATCGATATTATATTGACAAACGTTTATTCTATGAGTGTAATATTTCCATTGGCTCAATTACTAATGAGTTTGTTTAGGAAAGGACATGAGTTAGAGTTCTAGATGGAAACACTTTTTTGCATTATTAATTCAAAAATGTGGACATACTGACAGAAACACAGACACAGTAAGTTAATATAAAAATATTTAAAATAAAAACCACTTTAAAAAAAACCTAAAAAAAAGAAAGAAGAGATGTGAAAATATAAAATAGAAATTAAATAATAAAAAAAAAACTGATGAAAACTCCACCAAAAATTTTAATTTGATAAGAACTAAAAATATCTATGTAAGAAAATTGATAGGACTATATAGGCTATCTAATTTATGATTCCAAATAATAATAATAAAAAGCAAAAAATTATGAAGAAATTAAGGCATTTTAGAAAATCAATATCATTACCAATCACTCATAAATGAAGACTAACTTTCTAACCTCAGGCAAAAAAAAAATTATGAGTTTTGAAATAATTATACAAACTAATCCATGGAACACAAACATATATAATAAATGTTAGTCTTATTGTTATATTCATGTGTTATTTTAAGATAGTGAACTTAAAGATCTTCTGCAATAAACTTTAGATTCTGAAAGATTTCAACAACCTATCTAATTATAACTTTCTACTGCAGTGCTTCTAAAACTCATTGATGTACAAACTTCCCTGGAATATCTAGAAACATTTGTGGCTGCCCAAAAGAAATAAGTTTTAATAAAAATGTAAGCTGTTATTACGCAATTTTATTGTATTTATATTTTCATTATAACACCAAATACTTAAAAAATTATATGTATAACAAAGATCATCAAATATGTAACATAAAACTCAATAATAACTAGAATAAATATTGAATAATACAAACAAAAGTTTCTAGTAACAATTTAATGTCATGAATGTATTTGAAAAAAAATTCCACAAAAAAAATCACCATTGACTATAATATATAGGATAGCAATTCTTAGATTTTTTTCCAATGTTTTAATTGATATATAAGAAATATGCTTATTTTTAATTAATAGTAGCAACAAAAATGCACTTTTGAAAAGATATATAGATGCATACAGAACTAGAATATTTAAGAGTGCATTTGTCACTGAAAGATATTCTTTTCATCACTGGATCCAAAGTTCCGACAAATCCTTATTATAAATTTCTGACTCAAGAGTTGAATCTGCTTCCAAGACAATTAACTTTTCTTAAAATGATCATAACATTGCTGAATTAAAGAGTTTGACCAAATGATATTCTTATCCAGTCATATTAATTTTCATTTAAATTAGGAAAATATTTTTTTAAAAAAATCTCTGAATGTGTAATGTGATTAATTATTATTTTATAAATTCATAAACATTTCTGTATTGTCATCTTTAAAACTTTTCAATCAGATAGAAAGTTTATTTTGTGTTTAGCATTAGTATATTAGTGCTTTTTTCCTTGCAAAGAAAAATGTATTTATCCTGGCAACAGTTTCATTAGTGTAAACCCCAATAAACGTTTGTCATTCAAGCTCATTTTCTATAAAAAAAGTTATTCATTTTTTCAAATATATCTCTTCTTTTAGTTGGGCTAGAAAGATCTCTTCAACAGCAGGTATTCATGAATTTGCAAATTAAACAGATATTTGATAAAAATCTTTAAATTAGCATCATTTGTATTGTCATTTAACTCATCAAGTTTTTTTTTTTTCATATGTCATAGCATCGGCCAGGACGCGAACCCACAACCGTCTGCAACCAACTACTTGCTTGCATGGCAGCTGCGATACCTCTCGGCTATTGTAAACACAATTATCTACTCTTTTGTGTTATTAGACACATTTTTTTTAAAAGGTTTGAAATTTCAGAAACATTGATAGTTCCAATTGTATACTTTTTTTTTTCATTTCAACAAAAATTTTATTAACAATAAATAGTGATTACATTTTTTTTGTGTGTGTGTTTTAGCAATTGATAAAGCAATTTTAAAAAAGCTTTTACTCATTTGTCATTTAAGTTAGTAAGTCATGAAAAAAATTTAGCCGATTTAATTATTCTGCTTTAATTTTCAACAAATTCATTTACCTTATGACAATATAGTTTTCCAGGTCTCAAATTCATTTGACAACTAGCCAATTAGATTTATTTTTATATAAAAATAAATTTTTAAAATTTTAATGTGATAATGTATGCACTATACTCTGTAGTTCAACCTAATAATCAGTCTATTTACTTACAATTCACGTATATCAGCATAAATACTTGGTACTACCCTTATTTGTGCAGTTTACTAATTCTGTCTTGTAACAATTATCACTGATATAAGTGTGTTTGATAATTCTTTATTAAAAAATTAATTCTAAGATGGATAAATGGTTAATAAAAACACAATGTAGTTGTAGAAGTCAGTCAGTTGAAGATAATGAAGACAGCAAAGAATCTACGTGGCAAACAATAGTGTCCCGCATTTTACTTCTAATCTAAAAATTTAAAATTTATATTCAGGCTATCTTTGACAAAGATTTGCGGCCCTTGGGTGAGACTATGGTCTCCAGTTTGAAAAACTCTGTTGAACTGTATTCTTTCCTGTCATATTTTCTTAATGAAAGTAATCAAATCTGCATCTCTTTGGAATCTACGAGATATTCATTAAAACATAAATGAGATACATCTATCTGTAAAAAATTAAGTTCATCATTAAATACATTTTTAAGAAGGCTGTTACCATTGATTTGCTTTCTTTGATCTATCCAATAAAAATGTGCCTTTTCAGAAATAGATTACTCATCAAAGAAGTTGAAGATCATCCACATTTTTATTATGCATTTGCAATATTTTCAAAATACTGAAAAGCAATCTTAAATAGAATTTGACTGAACAATAACCATGTAAATAATACTTATGGCAAAAAGATTTTTATATTTATTAATATACTTTACTGTAAATAATATACGGGGTTTGAACTCAGACTTTCAAGTGTCTACCAACTATCCACACTATCTCATATAACCAATATACATGACATGGTTTTCAAATATTTAATATATTTTACATAAATTATAGTGAAATTCTCTATTTTTAACTTGTTAAATGTAATAATAGCAAATTAAATCCATGTTGCACCTAAATATCTCAATCTGTCTTTCTATCATCAATGAGACTTTTTTTTTCAAGCATTTAGTGTTAAAAGTCTTTATAGGTTGCATTCAATCATTAAGGATAATCTTTAAATGAATGATTTTTTGAATTCTCAAAAGTAGCAAAATCATTATCACATTTAATATGGTTTAATAAGATTTCAAAGTAAAAAAGAATATAAAAATGATATTCAATAAAAAAAAAACATTTAAATATTAGAATAGACAACAAATTGAATCATGTTAATAAACTATAAGAAAACTGTTAATGACTAATGATTGTTTCAAAAGACTTTTTAAAAACATCAACATAAAAAATGAATGAATAAACAAAATAATCACAAATTAATTGGAATCACAGCTGTATGACTTCTAGATTCTCCGGAAAAAATTTTTTTTTCATTTAATGACATTACTTCTTTCTGACATTAATAAGATTGGACTCTGAAATACAAACTTATTCAGGTTTAAATGTCAACTGAACATATTTAAAAGTCCATAATGAAGAAATAGCATATGATTCTTTTTCCTTTTTCCTCCAAATAAAATTTAAGCATATTACTCCAACATAATCTGAAAAAATATATCATCAGATATTCAAAGGAATAAAGCATTACTATTACTCATAAAAATAAATGCTTGACAACATTTAAAATTTGATCATAAAAACTGAATACACCTGGGTCTCTTTTTACGCGGACTTATTTAACACGATTTTGAAGTTTCGCGATTCGTGTTTCACCGAAAGTTGAACTCCGATAATGTGCTATTACCTGAAAAAATAAATTTTGTGCAGTTACGTTATATTGAAAGTAATAGCACATTATTGGAATTCGACTTTCAACTTAGTAATTTCAATATTTTCAGTGCTTTATAATAGTAAGATTTTATGCAATAATGAAATTAAAATCATGATTTCCACATTTTATGTATACACACATTAAATTTTACAAGATTATAATGTAAATTTGTTCAAACATTGTGCGTGTTAATTTTGCATTTTAAATCACATTCTGTTTTTGCTTTTTAAAAAAGAACGTAATCAATTCTTAATCATTTAGTGTCCACAAGTTTATTTTTAAAAGGTCAGTAATAGCAGTGGGCACAATTAAATTTGACAATGAAAAATTAAAATTTGGAATTTTAATTCTAATTAACAATTTAAAAATTATTTACGACGACTTGAAATTAATGTGATGTGAAATTTGATTTTTAAACGGAATTGAAAATTAAAGACAAAATTACGAATTTAATTTTTAGTTGTTAGTTACATAAACAATTAATAAAATCATCGTCTCAAAGATTAATTACTAATTACGTTGTCACCAGAAAACCATTGACACAACATGAGTGTGAAGTTGGCGCTAGTTGTTTGCAAACGAATGTGTTTTTCGGCAAATAGCTATAATAATAACAAAGAGGAGTATAAAAAAATTTAAATTACTGTACTATAAATTATGCACAAAAATATATTATTTTGAATAAAATTAAATATTATAGTTAAAAAAAGTTTGTCTTGTATCAATTTTTTTCAAATTTGAAATTTTTTATTAATCATATTTTATTTCCTTATTATTTTTTTTTTTTGCGCGAACTTTAAAGTAATTTTACGTTGGTGCTTTGCTTTTATGCGAATTTTGAAAAATCACAGACTGCATCCCTCCTTTTTCAATCTAAGTTACGTCTATTTTTGTGTGATTTCGTTTGCACGTGTTTTCTGAGGAAACTATCTATCGCGTAAAACGAGACCCAGGTGTACATAATATCATTTAAATTATACTTATTATTTGCTAAATCCCAATTTATACTAATTATTGATCAGTCTTAATATTCCAAACTTCAATTAATCAAAAATATGATGCAGCTCTCATAAACTGATATATTTGCAAACTTAAATTTTTAATTAATACTATTTTCACTTGAGTAATAATAACATTATTACTAATAATAAATTATGGGGACATATATTATACATTTTGCTTTCTGTGCATTCATTCTTGCATTCACTGAAATAATAAATATAAGAAAAAAAACCCTTTTTGTACCATATTTGACTTACATTGCTATTAAATACACTCTGGAGGATATTCTTTTTTTCTCGATAATTTTTTTCTCTTATAGAAACTTAATAGTTGACTTGTTATCAAAAATTTGGGATCACACTATTAGTAATATTTATTAGTTATTATTAGAATAGAGATTATCCACTTAATGAATAAAATATTTTTATTATCCTTTATATATACAATAGATATAGTGATTCAGAGATGGCACTTCAGGCAGTTCGGAGAGAGTACCAGTCATGTTTTTACTTGTGTATATATATATTAAATTACTGCTATATTGCCAATAGAATTTGTTCATGGAATTTATTAATTAAATTATACGCAAGCATGAAAATCAATAGTTAAGTACCTATGTCAATGCATAAAGTGAACCAATAAACTATCTCACAAATGTACAGGAACAGGAGCATCATTAAGTGATCTTGAAAACTAAATCAGTCTTATCACCATACCTTCCCATATATGAGTACAGTGATATTTATTAGTTAAATTAGAAATACATGATTCTTTTAAAGAGATATATAATGAATATTTTTGTAGTGTAATTTTCACTACACCACTCTCACACAGGATAGGGAGTGGTCATAGGTTTATGATTACACTCCTTCACAAGATGTTAGAAGTGGATAGAAACCAATCCCTACCTTGAGTCAGAGTGATGTAATCAAAATTCTATACAAAAATATTATTCATTAAGTGGATAATCTCTAGTCTAATGAATGACTAATAAAAATTATTAATATACTTCCATTAAATAGTTTGTGTCAAAACTGTGAGAGCAGTAAGTTTGACACATTTAATTAAATTATAATAATTGAGAACTAATTATTTTGATACTTTTAAGTCAATACTGATTTTTAATGTTATAAAATTTTGCATTTTATTATGCAATATATTGTACATCAAATTTGAAAAGGAAAACTAAAATTTATTTGCTTTCAACATAAACTGAAGAAATATTGTTAATAAATATGATTGCATGTAGTTCTTCCACATATATTGTAAAATGTATTTGTTTTAGTTTTAAAAATCATAAAACTGATTTAGTACAAACTTTTAAAAAATTGGTAATTGTTAATCTATAAAATGTTTTAAATCTAAAATGAAAATGATAGCAGGTGCTTTTGTCAAAAGTTTTACTACTATTTTTTAAACAAACAAACAAAAAATAATAATAATAGAAGGTTTATTCTACTGATGGAATATCTTTTTTTTTTTTAATTTATAATAAAAACTTTATTAATAACATAAAATATATACAATTTATACAAGTAGTTAAACAAATGATAACCAAAACAGAAAGAAATTGAAATATTTCACTATTAAGACAAAAAGACTCCAGGCCATTAAACAGTTAATTCCAACTAAAGGAGGTTGACCTGTAACAATGTAATAGAAGGTGACTCTTAAGACATCAAGCAAATGCAACTCAAAAGGGTGAAGCATGTAACAAAATGTTTGATTAGCCTAAGGAATAAGCGACCTAGTAGAATTCTAACCTTTACTCAAAACAAATGTTTATCTGATAATCTCACATAGTTATTCCGGGTCCACCCCAGATTCGAGTCAACATCTTCCTAGGCAGGTATCTCCTACATTGATTGAAATAAGTCTCCCAATCACTGTAGAGTTTTCTCGGCCAGTTGGATTTCTTATTGTTGAATATCATAGTACATCTTGTATACCATATTGTCTTAAGGGTATGCACAGTTACCATTGCATTATGGGGGTTAAATTTCTTAAAGTATTGACTAAATAGAAGTTTTAAGTTGATGATTGGTCTGTGGAACACTCTAGCTCTTATCTGTTCTAATGCTGAATATTCTTCGAATAGATGCTGGAAAGTTTCATCATCAGATTTGCACAGAAGACAGATCGGATCCAAGTTCATATGTAGCCTTTCATTTAGAATCTTAGCTGTTGAAAATAAGCCATTCATCAGTTTAAAAACAAATTTCAACTAGGATTGAGGCGCATATATAGAGTGGAACTTTTTCAACACATTTTTATTTTGATACATCCAACCATGCATTATCATAACTTTTAAAATGATTCATTAAATTTTTATATTTAATACCTTCCAAACTGGGCAAATTCAGATCTTCCTGGAGATCCCTATAAGCAATGAACAGGTCTGTTATAAAAGATCTTCCCTTACATCCAATTTCATTAAAGCAGCTAACATAATCAACAAAAGGTCCAAAAAATTGACTTTTAAATAAGTTAATAAATGTACTTGCCTTGATGTAAGATATATGTATAGCCCAGGACCTCCATTTTCTATTGGCATTTGCAAGGTTGATATTGGGATCCATCTTGAAGTTCTACCCCAGACATATTTCTTTGCAATCTGGTTTATACGAAGTATTGTTTTGTTAGGTAGGGATACCCAGGGTGCATAGTATACCAAAATCCCTGAAACAATGGAATTAAAAATTGATCTTGTAATTTCATATAATTTAAGTGAAGAAAATTTACTTATTTTATCTTCAATTTTTGTAATAATTAATTTATTTAAATAGGAGTTCATCTTTGTCTTGGACATATATAATGGTATGCCCAAGAAAGCAGACGTGAGAGCCATAAAGTTAGATGGCATTTTCTTATCAGTAGCTAACTTCCAGGTTGCAGACTTTATTGGTTGAATAACTGAGCTGGTTTCAGCCTGAAATTTTTCTACATTATCATGCTCCTCCTGCAAACGCATAGCTTCGCATCTGGCAGGATGTTTGTTCTCTTTCTGGAAAAAAAAAAACAGAATCAACACCCGTGGCCGGCAATTCACTCCCCTTCAACCAATTTTGAACACTTGCCAGGCCGACATTTTACTGTTCTTGCACAGATTCACGTGTAAACTCGGCAGAACTCTGCTGAAAACCCTAACCTTTTCAGGTCGTGTGCAGTTCTAAATCATAGGAAAGTGTCAGGGTCGAGGCCTGATGATTCTTAATATGTAATGCTAAATCCATTACGCTTTTTCAAAATTTTTCCACAATGAAATTTTTTGACTTTCGCATCCTTCAATTACAGCCACCATCAAATCGGACTGTAGCGATAGTTGAATTGCGCTCACTTGAGAAATACTGTCGCAAGTCAATGAGCATAGTATTTCGTTATGTAATCGTAGGATACATTGCCCTCTAGGCAGCCTGTTACGGCTTTAAGCAACACTGTTGTAGTGTTAACCATAAGTTAGGCTGCTAAAACAGTATATTGATGTGCATGTGTGAAAAACAATGCCATCAAACGGTAGAGTTCAGTATTCATACTATTACCAAATTATGGTATGCATGTAAAGAAAATTAAAATATTTAATAGTATTGCTGTATATAACTACAAAAATAAATTTTTTTATAGAATTTACAATATTATACAAAATATTTATTAGAATACATTTATTTGATTAGTGTTAGCTTACAACTAATTTAACTTCTTTATATTATCATGCAATGAAAAATAAAAATTATCTAATAATTATTCTTTAAGAGAAAATATAAATATCTTTTCTTAAAATGTATGTTACTGACAAAGTGTAAAAAAAAAGGTATTGTCAGAATGCCTGGGCATTTTATACAATGGATGATGTTTTTGAGCAAAGTAAATTTTAATTTTTTATATGCTTTCCCTAGACATTGTGTAGTCATTATAAAGAATGAGAAATAGGTTTTTCTACAAACTATGAAAAAAGCTTTTATAAAACATTACATGCAAAAAGATACAAAATATAAGATATGGTATTTTTCTACATAAAGAGACAAATATCAGTGCTGAATTAACTACCTTTTATATACAAAAGTATTTTAAAGAATATTGCAATGTATCACGATCCTGCTTTTAACTCATCCTTAACATGTTTTTTTTTTATTTGAATCATCTATATATTGTTATGTCTAGCCCAAAATAAAATTAATTGCAAAATATCTTTAAAGAAGCAAAAATATGACTTTTCCACTTTTTTCTATCACTAATTTTAATATCCGTGGTTCAATTATCCATGACTGGGGAAAAAAATATTAAATAAAATATTAAAAAAAAAAAAAATTAAAAGTAATAAAAAAAATTTAATTAAAATTATCAACAATATAATTTTTTTCCACTGGTGCACATAGTGTGTACAATGTACACAAACCTATATATATTGAGACAGATGCTTTGCTATCTCAAATCTATATGTGGAAGAATAGGAATTTCAAAAATTTTCTACTACAAATTAATAACTGAAACACAGGTTTATTATATCATCATCATCATCATCATCATCAACCATTATCAATCCACTGCAGGATGAAGGTCTCTCCAAGTTTAATCCATCTTCTCCGATCTTTAGCTTCTCTTCTCCACAACACCCCTGCACATTTTCTTATTTCATCCATCCATCTCACATGTGGTCTCTTTCTGGGTCTTTTACAATCTCTTGGAATCCAGTTTAAAATTTCAATTGTCCATCTATTATCATCTCTTCTAGCAATATGTCCAGCCCAACTCCATTTCAATCTTTTAATTTTTTCAATAAGGTCAGTAGCACCTGTTTGTTGTCTTACCCATACATTGCATTTTCGATCTCTTCTTGTTACTCCCAACATACATCTCTCCATACTCCTTTGAATGGTCTGAAGTCTGTGTATTGCTCTTCTATTAAGTGTCCAAGTCTCAGATCCATAAGTAAGATTTATTATATATCTGTATCTATATATGTAATATATAGGGTATATGAGCACAGACTTTCACACGACCCACCACTCTCCACTCTCTAATAACACTGATACACTCAAGCACATATATGCTGAAAAGATAAATAATCACCAATATATGTATTCCATGCTAAACCAGCAATCATCAGTTGGTCCAGATTAACATCTCCCACACATATATACTATAAGTGCTCAGATAAATATATATAAAGATAGTGTGATGATCACCCACACTGCGATCACACATGTGTACATTTAATATATAGTATAATATTAAATGTGAGTTTTATGTAAACTAAGTTATAGAAAGTGCATAATAAAGTTAGAAAAATGAAATAAATTTATTTAAAGCTAAGTTTTAATTAAAAAATCAAAATGGCAGTGAGGAATGCAATTAATGAAAAAAACCCAATTATGGTAATTAAAGAAAGTGAATGAAGGTAAGCAACCAAGATCTTTATCTTCCACCTTCCAATGTTAACTTTTTTAAATTTAAAATTAGTAAAGTTTAAGAAATAGTAAAATAAGATCATCGAAGTTGATGATTAAATCTTAAAGGGAAAAGTAAAATAAAAAGGGTTAATGATTGTAGAATTAGCAATCATAAAATTTCCGTCGCAATTATAAATAAAAATAAAGATTTACAAAAAAAAAAGATAAAGATCATCTCTTCAAAATACACATGTGAATGCATGAAATATATATGTATAGGTGTGTAAAGTAAAGAGTGTGTAAATAAAAAAATTATTATTAAAAAAGAAATGGAAGTAAATAAAATAAAAAAAATAAATAAATAAAAAGCAAGAAGAAAATTTTATGTATTTAATGAAGGTAAAATAAATGTGTGAAATGTAATTAATGACATTTCAAAAACAATCAAGAAGATAAGAAAAGGATTCTGGGACAATTGAGTAATAAAATTGTAAAAGAAGTAGACATGCTTTAGTTGTTCAGGAGTCTGCTGAGCTAACAGACAGAGTAGTTCGAGAGCTGTGAACAAAAATGTACCAAGTTGAGACATCGAGAATGCAGGGCTAAGGAGGCCACAATGGACACCAGTTAATCCACACTCGCCTTGGGTATAAAGTCATCTCCCCATGAAGTAATAGTAGAGATAGCGCCTGCCTGATGGTTCACCTTCCCTGTCCTGGAAGCCTCAAGAATACGATCTAAGTAAGCTGCAAGAAAGAATCCAGCCGGATCCCAAGAATTCCATCTCTACAAAAGAAGTGGAGTAATCCATAGGATGGATAATAATTCCCTCATCAACATCCAGAAAACCTAGGTAAAGTAACTTTAATATAACATGCATGCACACACTTTCGTAAATGGCCACATTAATAAAAAAAAATGCAATTGCAAATGTGAATCTGAATGAAAATAATTAGTAGTTTTCTGTACCAAAGAATAAGTAAGAAAAGACTATGAACTATAAAATATCTACAGATAAATGCTTAATAATAAAGAATTATTATTTTAGGTGAAAGGTTAATTAAATTAAATATCATTTGTGTTATTTTTAATAATTGCTTATTTTATGTTGAAGTATTATATGTTAATGTTTATGAATGTATTAAATAATCAATATTTATTTATGTATAGCTCTTTATGTCTCGTCTTTCCTTCTTCACCATACTAATTATAATGATATACCCGTAGGGTTATAAAATACTAAGTAGACATTTATTCTAGTAAAAGTACACGTGTCAATATAGTGCAGTAATATTAAATCTCGCAAAAATTATAAATATTTCAAGCGCTGGATTATTTTAAATAAATCATTCTTATGAATGAATATCCAGCAGCCGAAGAAGCATCTGATCGGGAAAGATAATACTGAATATGCCATCGGTAATCTCAGTATTCGATCAGGAATATAGACTTAATTAGTGAGTCTATATTGGCTTCTTTGCTTGACGTGACAGTCGTGTCGATCGTACAGTGTAAATTAAAACGTTTACAGACGGTCGAAAAGGTAATTCTGTTACAATAGACAATCTTCATACTTTAATGGACAGACTCCAATCTACTATACACTCCAACTCTTCAACCTTCGATCCAATTGAAAATCTGAAGATGAAACGAAAAACACCCTGAGGCCAAGATTCTTGTCACACCCATGTTGACCTAAGGTCAATCTGAACCCCACATGTACAGGAATAATCCATTTAATACATATGCAAGGATGGGCAGACATCTCTATAATGTAATAACTGAAACACAGGCTTATTATATATACATATGCAAGGATGGGCAGACATTTCTACAATGTAATAACTGAAACACAGGCTTATTATATACCTGAGTCTATATATGTAATATATAGGGTATATGAGCACTGACATTCACACGACCCACCACTCTCCACTCTCTAATAACACGGATACACTCAAGCACATATATGCTGAAAAGATAAATAATCACCAATATTCGTATTTCATGCTAAACCAGCAATCATCAATTGGTCCAGATTACCATCTCCCACACATATATACTTAAGTGTTCAGATATATATTAAGATAGACAATCTTCATACTTTAATGGACAGGCTCCAATCTTCTACACACTCCAACTCTTTATAATAATATATATCTGAGCACTTATAGTATATATGTGTGGGAGATGATAATTTGAACCAACTGATGATTGCTGGTTTAGCATGAAATAGGTATATTGGTGATTATTTATCTTTTCAGCATATATGTGCTTAAGTGTATCAGTGTTATTAGAGAGTAGAGGGTTGTGTGAAAGTCTGTGCCCATATACCCTATATATTACATATATAGACACAGGTATATAATAAGTCTGTGTTTCAGTTATTACACTGTAGAGATGTCTGCCCATCCTTGCATATGTATTAAATGGATTATGTCCTGTACATGTGGGGTTCAGATTGACCTTAGGTCAACATGGGTGTGACAAGAATCTCGGCCTCAGGGTGGCCTTCAAGCATTCCATCATCAGATTTTCAATTGGATGGACGGTTGAAGAGTTGGAGTGTGTAGTAGATTGGAGCCTGTCCATTAAAGTATGAAGATTGTCTATCTTAATATATATCTGAGCACTTATAGTATAAGTGTGGGAGATGACAATTTGGACCAACTGATGATTACTGGTTTAGCATGAAATACGTATATTGGTGATTATTTATCTTTTCAGCATATATATGCTTGAGTGTATCAGTGTTATTAGAGAGTGGAGAGTGGTGGGTCATGTGAAAGTCTGTGCTCATACTATAAATTAATTAAAAAATTTTGCTAATTTAATTTTTTAATGTTTAAAAGTGTGGTCATATATATATACATACAAATTGCTAGAATAATTTTGGTTATTTACTACAATTATTATCATTTTTTTATATACAGTACATCTGGGTCTCTTTTTACGCGGACTTATTTAACACGATTTTGAAGTTACGCGATTCGTGTTAAACCGGAAGTCGACCTCCGATAATGCACTATTACTTTAAATAATAAATTTCGCGCATTTACGTTATATTGAAAGTAATAGCACATTATTGGAATTCTACTTTCATCTTAGTAATTTCAATATTTTCAGTGCTTTATAATAGTAAGATTTTATGCAATAATGAAATTAAAATCATGATTTCCACATTCTATGTATACCCACATTAAATTTTACAAGATTATAATGTAAATTTGTTCAAACATTGTGCGTGTTAATTTTGCATTTTAAATCACATTCTGCTTTTGCTTTTTAAAAAAGAACGTAATCAATTATTAATCATTTAGTGTCCACAAGTTTATTTTTAAAAGGTCAGTAATAGCAGTGGTCACAATTAAAAATTAAAATCTGATTTTTAATTGTAATTAACAATTTAAAAATTACTTGCGGGCGACTTGAAATTAATGTGATGGAAAACGAAATTTGATTTTTAAACAGAATTGAAAATTAAAGACAAAAATAAGAATTTAATTTTTAGTTGTTAGTTTTAATTAAATTTTCCCAGCAGTGGTGAATAAATCTCTTTTTATTATCATAAGTCTAAGTTCATAAACAATTAATAAAATCATCGTCGTCGTCAACAGAAAACCATTAACACAACATGAGAGTGAACTTGGCGCTAGTTGTATTTCCTCTTGTGAGAATAATTGCTGAGATATTCTTGACTTCGTTTAAGGAGAAGCCAAATACATCACATCACATGAGAATCTGATTTTTTACTAGTTTGCAAACGAACGTTTTTTGGGGCAAATAACGATAATAATTAAACATGTATAAAAAAATGTAAATTACTGTACTGTAAATTATGCATAAAAATATATTATTTTGAATAAAATTAAATATTATAGTTAAAAAAAGTTTGTCTTGTATCAATTTTTTTCAAATTTGAAATTTTTTATTAGTCATATTTTATTTCCTTATTTTTTTTTTTTGCGCGAATTTTAAAGTAATTTTACGTTGGTGCTTTGCTTTTACGCGAATTTTGAAAAATCACAGACTGCATGCCCCTTTTTCAATGTAAGTTACGTCTATTTTTGTGCGATTTTGTTTGCATGTGTTTTCTGAGGAACCTATCTATCGCGTAAAACGAGACCCAGGTGTATATATAAAGTAAACTTTTTAAATAAATCTGTTATCTTTTATGTAAGATTATTTTAAAGCTTTGTAGAACAATGTTTAACCTTAAAATAAAGTTTTAATCTGTTATGATAACAAAATTTAAAAGTTAAATTGTTCAGATAAGACATGAAATAAAATTAATTAATACGAAATGTAAAAAGGTTTTATATAATTGATTAAGAAACTATTTGTTCATGAATTCAGTCTATCCAGTTTATTCAAGCTATTTATTTATTAAATTATTCAAATTCAAGCTAGTCATTATGCAGTCAATAGATTCTATTAATTCTACTCATCAGATTCATTTGGGAAATGAGCTGACCATTTTTTCTTAGTGGTGTTTTTCAAAATATGCTGGGTTAGGCACCTCACCAAGACAAACGCCACTCTATGTCGAACCTTCTTCATCCAATATGTTATGAGATCATAAATCCTTAGAAAGCTGACCTCCTAAAGCTTACCTACCAAAAAGACTCTCAACTGATTGCCCGAAAATGACAACTATAAAATAGACAAAGGTTACCTTATGCAATAAAATGCATGAAAAAAAAAAAACCTTGAAAGACAGCATTAATATAAAATTTTATATGCATTAAAATAAGCCAGAGATTGTTATAAGTATTTTCCTTTTGTATATGCATTATTTTCTTTTGTTAACCTTAATAGAAGACTTAAATGTATTTTTCTGTATTTTATGCATCTATTTATTGACATCACCTATATAGTCATGGATGAATGTTTTCCTTTTTTAAGAGTATGCTTTAATTTATTATATTTAGAAAATAATTTTTTCTCTCTCCTCTTTCATTGGGATTTTTGACAGATTTAAATAAAGCACTCATGTTAGAAGTTAATTATTATTATAAAATAATTCAACCCCTCTCCCCTCCTTTCTTAAAAGATTTAAAACCTAAATGAAATGGGGTTTTTTAAGAAAACAAGTCGAAAGTTTAACCAGTCAGTAAAATCTTTTAAAAAAGAATGTAATAACATTTACAATTAACCTTTTCTTTTAATTAGTGTTAATGAATTTATTTTTTATGTGTGTGATTTGATTTTAGATTTACTAAAACTCTTGTACATAATATGCCTTGCATAAGAAGTATTCATCTACTTGCATGTGTTGACTTGAAACACATCCATATGTAGGCAGTTATAATAGGGCTTTCTTTTACTTTGTCAGATTGGTTAAGTCTCTACCCAGCCTATCTACCACCTTCATCGCAGTTTAATTTACCCTCATATAATCTAGCTTTGGTATTCAGCATGCCCATTTTAGTATTATCGCCACATATTGGCAAATTAGTCAGAGCCTCTGAGTACGCTGTTTCTGTCAAACTCGCATTCTTTTAAACCGAGGCTACCAATCATTGAATTTCTTTTTGTTTTGCATGGTAAGTTTAGAAATAGCTTCTCATACTTCTCTTATGTTGAATAGTCCATCTATTTTATCTATAAATATTAGGTAGTTTAAATATTTTTACAGACACACGTGACTTTATTTTCATTGCATATATGCATAAGTTTCCAAGGAGATAAATTGAATATTTCCATATTAAGTCATTCACACATATAGATTATATATCCTATTTTATAAAAACACTATTGAAAAATTATTTTAGTCTTATTGAAGTAACTGAATTGGGGGAATCAAATTTACTGTCAAAGCTATCAATAATGAAGTATTATGTTAAGACATCCATAAATGACATATCTATTCAATTTTTGATTGCCTAATTTTTTTTAAATTTTTAATCAACTTATACTATTATTATATTTATTAAATTAATTTGCTAACATTTGTTTACTGTGTCTGTCTATCAATTAATAATTCAGTCTAGTATGCTAACATGACTAGTGATAGGTAATTTACTTAATGCTCATCATTGTTAGCTAATATTCAGTCACCTCAAATAAATTTTCTAGGTTCATTAAGTAGCCTAGTGGAATCTTCAAGTGGCAATGCTCATAACATTGGTGTGGATCAAGTACAATATATATGATCAGCAACTACTCTCAAAGCTGTTAGGGTCATTCCAAATCCAAGAGACAAAAAAAGATAATAAAATGAAAGAATAAATGTTAATGCTAGGAATATTTTATACTGTGCTGATTTTTCTTTTGGCATTTCAGGAAATGTGTGAAAATCTAAGCATTTTCATAATTGGATATCAAATTTTTGGCACTGTATAAAATGCCTTGGCATTCTATATAATACCAGTTTTCAAACTTTGCTGGTAACATATATATATATTAGTTTATTCATTATAACAATTATTTACAAGGTAAGCATTATTATAAATAATATTAAAAATAAGATTCCAAAACATAAATTTCTTTAAAAATACTGTATATCATTAGTAGCATTCTATAAATATGATATTCATAGAAGATGTGCTTTAATACATCATATCAATAAAGATTTACATTTTTTCCTACAAAATCAGGTTATATAAAAAGTTGAAGTTATATTATTATAATACTATTGTTTTTTTAAAACGTTTAATTTTGTTTACAGGTAGTAAGTTGTAATAAAAAAACAATGTATTAACATTTGGTCACTGGGGGGGGGGGGGCTATATCATACAATGGCAAATTTTGCATAACAAGGATTAAAATACAGCTTTTTTATATATATAACAAAAAAAAAATTGCAATACAAACATTTTATATAGAATATAATTCAAGATTGATATAATCAGTGATAAATTTGAAAATAAAAAGTATGATTTAAAAAGTGGCTGTTCTTGTGTATGTATATCTTGTAACATAAAGTTCATTTCTGGATTTATGATCTAAAAAACTAAATATTATAATACTTTGAAAATTGATAACTACCCCTAATAATATTTAAGTTGATTTTTTTTTTAAATTTCTTATCACACAATTCATGGCCAAGAAACTCTTTGAAGACAAAAAAGTTTTTTTTTTTTTTTAAAAAAAAAAAAGAATCCCTAATCATTTCTTAAGTAGATTCCATAATAAAAAAAATAATGCTAGGATCCTTATAATTGTAAAGCATTATAACCAGTTTTTAGTTCACAATTTTGCAATTTTTTACATAATCTAATGGTTGTGATTATTTATTTTAGTTTTTTTATTTTTATATAGCTGGTATAATTAGGAGATAATTATTGTTTTAAAGTAGAGGTGGGTACTTTTGCAGGACAAGGGCTTCTTGTAATTTTTCCAAAGGATGTGGTCCACCACTTATATATTACAACATAATAAAAATTTCAAATAACAATAGTGCCCCATGAGCTACCATCAATACAGCTTTATAAGTTCTTTAAATTTTGTCTGCATAGATCTCACTTTTAAACAGGAATTCTGTATCAAAATTTGCATTCATGGTTTTAAAATATCTTTCAATGTTTTCATTTTTGGAAATGACACACAAGAATGATGTATATAACACACATATTTTGTATTTAACATTGTGAGGAAAAAAAAATCTTCCCATTCTAAATTAAAATTGTATGTCTTTATTTCTGTGCACTTGTTGCAGTCATTACACTCCTCTTTTAAAATATAAAATGCTATTTTTGAATAAAAAACTACCCAAATCTAAGTGCTTGTCATAATAAAAAAAAAATCAATACTGTCTATTGTGCAATGAATATATTATAGAAGTAATACAATTTTCTTCTTCTTCCTCCTGATTTCTATATTTACATATCATTTTCAACTTTGTTATACACTTCAAAAATATTATTTTTTAGATCAAAACTTTATTCTTACAGTTTCAACTGTCCTGCAGTCACATCAGAGCTACAATATCCAAATATATAATAATACAAATAATACATTTTATACAACATATATATATATTGTAACGGGAGAAAGATCTTTGAGATTCGAACTAGACATTTATTTTAGGGTGGACAGGATATGCGAATCAAAAGGCACCGAACTACACTCAGGGAGGAACAAGATATCTTAAATATTATTTAGACAGCTGGAAAATCAAAGCACAAAGACAAACGTCAGCCAAATAAATTTAAACAATTTATTAATTTTATAAGTTAGACAATATAGTAAAGACATCTAGCCATGAATATAAAAGTGACTTATGTTAACATATGTATATTTACCAAAGAGTGCACAAGAGTACGACAAACATGAAGGCATTAAACATTTTGGCAATAAAATTCTCTCACTTAAAATATAAGAAATGGTTAGGATAATATCTTCTTGCTGGCCAGTTGTAAAATTACAAAAACAAACAACAACCCTAGCTTCCTGAATCAGGGATAATAAAACAGTTACTGTCCCGCCGGAAATCAATATAACCAGCACGGACGTTCGAGCAGTAACATTCTAACAACTGTCGTTAAAATGCCGCAGGACTGCTGCGCATAATACTATATTCAAAGTAAACGTGGTTGATCTCACACACAAGACAGCAAAAGATATTTGATTACGATCTTACGTAATCCAGAAAGAAATAGACTATTTTCAGTCAACCGGAAGAAATAACTTGACAAATAGCCAGCAAAAAGATTTTGTTGTTTGCACAAACAGCGCAAACGAAACATCCTTAAAGATTTTTTATTTTACAACTAAGAGCAGGTGAATAAATAAAGACTATGAAAACTGCCAATGCATTTTGTAATAGTTATCAAAATAATCAGGTATGTATTAAACATATAAAATACAATCTCCTAATGCACCCTCTGATAAACGAAAATTGCAAACAAACTTGGAATCTTAAAACTAAGATTCCAAGACACACCTTAAATATTAGAAAAGAGTACATACAGATAATAAATAATTAAAAAAAAAACAATCAATACTATTTTAAAACATATTTATCATTAGATTGAGCGGAGATTTAATTAAACGCAATTTATTTACCCTGGCTAGAATAGGAAAAAGTTTACCTTACGGTAAGGCAGAGTTCTAGTGATTTAGTGACAAGTGCGCACTTTTGATAATAGTTCATCTTTCAGGTCCTTTGACAGCAGCAAGGTAGAGGCAGTGTTTATTTTAGAGGTTCATGGCATGGCTGAAGGAGATCTGGTAGGCGTGGGTCCGTCCTTTGTTTCAATTAGCCAGACATTCTAATGATGGCAAAACTCATAGCGGTGGATTTTGACATCTTGCACAGCAACGAAGTTTGTCAATAATTATTTAAGTTTTTAGTAGGAATTAAACGTCCGAACAGCTACTCACAATGGTATCTCTTTGCAGGCCATAATCCAAGGGTGTATCTAATAATGAATCTCTTCTCTCTCCAAAAATTGGCGGGCTATCGTTGCCTCACTACATTTCCCACGCAAAACTTTCATTAGTGTCCATTCTATATTCCAGGCAGGGAAAATATTAATTTCCCGCTCAATCTAATTTAAGACTTCCAACCAGGGATAATTGAAACAAAAACGACAAATACAAAACTAAATCTCCGCTTTTTAGAATTAACTTTAAAAATAATTACAATAAAAGCAACAGGAATATATAATTAGCAAGCTTGCCTGTTTTTAATCAAATTGATTAAAACAGACGGAGAAAGTAAACTATTTTACAATCAATTTTATAAACATTAAATAATCTATTTTAAAATATAAATGCGTATGTGTTTTAAATAATAATAAAAAAATTGAGCATTAGACATTTAATGAAAATGATATTGTTTTCCCTTTTTAATTTTAGTAATAAAACCATTGAATCGGAAATCAATCCGGCTCAATATATATACGTAATCATTTTCCACTTTATTATTATACACCTGGGTCTGTTTTACGCGGACTTATTTAACACGATTTTTAAAGTTACGCGATTTTGAAGTTCACCGGAAGTCGAACTCCGATAATGCGCTATTACTTTAAATAATAAATTTCGCATACTTACGTTATATTGAAAGTAATAGCACATTATTGGAATTCGACTTTCATCTTAGTAATTTCAATATTTAAAGTGCTTTCTAATAATAAGATTTTATGCAATAATAAAATTAAAATCATGATTTCCACATTTTATGTATACACATATTAAATTTTACAAGATTATAATGTAAATTTGTTCAAACATTATGCGTGTTAATTTTGCATTTTAAATCATATTCTGTTTTTGCTTTTTAAAAAAGAACGTAATCAATTATTAATCATTTAGTGTCCACAAGTTTATTTTTAAAAGGTGAGTAATAGCAGTGAAACGAAATTTGATTTTTAAACGGAATTGAAAATTAAAGACAAAAATACGAATTTATTTTTAGTTGTTAGTTTTAATTAAATTTTTCCCAGCAATGGTGAATAAATGTCTTTTTATTACCGTAAGTCTAAGTTCATAAACAATTAATAAAATCATCGTCTCAAAGATTAATTACTAATTATGTTGTCACCAGAAGTCCATTGACCTAGCATGAGTGTGAAGTTAGCGCTAGTTGTATTTCCTTAGTTTGCAAACGAACGTGTTTTCAGCAAATATCGATAATAATTAAAACGTGTATTAAAAAAATGTAAATTATGCATAAAAATATATTATTTTGAATAAAATTAAATATTATAGTTAAAAAAAGTTTGTCTTGTATCAATTTTTTTCAAATTTGAAATTTTTTATTAGTCATATTTTATTTCCTTATTTTATTTTGCGCGAATTTTAAAGTAATTTTACGTTGGTGCTTTGCTTTTACGCGAATTTTGAAAAATCACAGATCGCATCCCCCCCTTTTCAATGTAAGTTACGTCTATTTTTGCGCAATTTCGTTTGCGCATGCTTTCCAAGGAACCTATCTATCACGTAAAACGAGACCCAGGTGTACTATTAATAAATTTTATTTTTAAATTATTCTAAATCTATTTATTATTTTTAAAAACTTTAACTTTTAAATTCGACTATTTAATACATATTATTTTATTATTATCTTTTTACTTATATTTTTAATTACTTCTAAACTTTTTTTATATTATATATATTTTAATTAACTATTAACTTTTTTACATTATAAATTATCTTTTTTTATTATGTTACAAAGTACACCTGGGTCTCGTTTTATGTGGTAGATAGGTTCTACAGAAAACCCACATTAAAAAAAAAAATCGCACAAAAATAGACTTAACTTACCTTGAAAAATGGGGGAAAGGGAGTGTAATTTTCAGAATTCGCATAAAAGCAAGACAACAAAGAAAAATTACTTTCAAATTCGTATTAAAAAATATGCAAATAAAGTATGACTAATAAAAAATTTCAAATATTTGAAAAAAATTAATACAAGACAAACTTTTTTTATTAACTACAATATTTAATGTTACATTTTTCATACATATTTTAATCATTACCGCTAGTGTTCATTTGTAAACTGGAAAGAAATCAGATTCGATGTGATATGATGTATTGTAGTTTCTCCTTAAATGAAGTCGAGAATCTCTCAGCAATTATGCCCAGAGAAACCTGTTAGCCACTTTATTTTTATTTGTGATGTGATGTACAACTAGCGCCACTTTCAGTCTTGTGCTGAGTGAGTGGTTTTCTGTTCCTGTATTAAAAAAATGAGATCGAAATCAAAACAAAATGATTATACATTATCATTAGAAAGATTATTTTTAGTTTATAAAATCTTCATTTTTTATTTTAAAAATCTAAAAGATTATTTATTTCTGTTATATATAACAAAATATATGTTTTAAAAGCTTAATTTTTTTGAATATTTATTGCGATATTTTTATATGTAAGTATAAATCTATTATTATTATTTACTCATTAGTATAAAAAGGTTATTTACATAGAAGCTAAAATTCTAAATACAGCTTCAGGCCATATTCACATTAGCTGCTAATATAATGTTATATTTTTGAAAAAAAAAAAAAAAAAAGTCTTTCAAGTGAAAATAAGTTATTAATAATTTAAATTTATTGATATCTAATAAACATAGTGAAATATGAAAGATAATAAGAAAAAACATGAATGCATAACTTCAAAATCGCATTAAAATAATCTGCATAAAACAAGACCCAAGTGTACTCACTTCTCTAAAATCTATAATTATTATTATTAATAATAGTTTGAATATAAAAAGGTTTTTTAAAAAAAAAATAAAGTTGAAGAAAATGATAGAGTGAGTTGTTAAGCAAGTATAATTTTTTTTTTTTTGAAAATTTGTCAATTGATTTAGATTTTAAAGAAGTGATTATTTTCTAACATAATAAATAAAATAAAAAAAAGTAATTTATAATGTAAACAAGTTAATAGTTAATTAAAAAATATATAATAAAAAGTTTGGAAGTAATTAAAAATAATAGAGTGATAGGTAGAATTTAAAAGACTTTAAAATTATAATAAATAGATTTACAATAATTTAAAAATAAAAAAATATAAATAAAAAATGAAATTAGTTAAAAGTAGAATAATAAAATGGAAAATGATTATTTATAATGGTTAGGTTAAGACATATGTTTTAATTATGTACATAAATGTTGTATAAATATCCTATGTAAAATGTATTAATTGTATACAGTAATTATATATTTAAATATTGTAGCTCTGATGATGACTGCAGAGCAGGAAAAACTGTAAAAATGAAATTTTGGTGTAAAAACTAGTAATGTTTAAATGTATAAGAAAGTTGGAAATGCAGTGAATATATTCAAGTTGACAAATTTGTAAACGATGTAGCATCATCATGCATTTTGAAGAAGGCATGTGTCATCTGATATATTCGATTTTAATAGCTGTACTTATGTTAAAACATGATTCTTTTATAAATAGCTATTTAATCTAGCTTAATATAACATGTAATTATTACTGTTTCTTAATTTAAGCATTCACTCCAAGATAATTTGGCAGTCAACCAGTGAATGGTGATTGATATCTTGATCATTCCTGCTCTAAAGTGTATGTATCAGGCATATATTTTGATAGAAGTTTTTAATGATATGTCATTAAATAGTCTAAATTACATTTTCTTTTTAATGTTTTTGCTCTAATGTAATTCCATGCAGGATAAAACATAACTTTTAAAATAAATATATTAAAATTACAACAACAAAAAAATCATATAAAACAGCTAATATAAATATATATTAATCAAACATAAAAATCCTTTTTCAGCACATGGTTTAATACCCTTTTCACATGTCAAAAATCTATTATTACATTATGTGATGTGAAGCACTGTTACTTCTCCTTAAACGGAATCAGGAATCTCTCAGCAACTATACCCTGAAAAATCTGTTAGCCACTTTACCTTCCATTCCCCACCCTAAGTTTTCCCATATTCTGCTCCATCCCATTTCCACAACATAATCTTTGTCAACCCTATGGCCTTTATATCTAAATCCCCCTTATCTTTTCCTAAACCCAGCATAAAAACCAATAAACCACTTTCCGTACAATCACTTTTTTCATATTTATTCTTCCATAACTTCATTATTTGTATCCTTTCTGTTTTCAAGCATTTACATTCAATTAACAGACGCCTAATATTTTCTATTCCTTCCTTACACAATTTACAGACTAAATCACCCATATTTTTCCATTTAAATGTAAATTCTCTTGTTGCTAAAGATCCTGTTCGAGCCTTAAACAATAAACTACTTTCTTTACTATTATCATACATTAGCTTGCACCTAATGTTCTGTTTATTCCTATATATATATATAAACTCTTTTTACTCTCCATACTAGTTCTCCATCTCTCCAACTCCCTATTCTTTATTAATGAATCTATTCTTTTATCCCATTCCTTCCCACTATAACACTCAACAATCCCCCTAACACAATCATCCCACCTTTTGTATAGATATACTGATATAAATTCTTTATCCAAATCTTTTGCATACTGCATTACCTTTCTCATCCATCTTGTTGTCTGCCCTTTACTCGTAACCCAATTAAATACTATTTTGACTATTCTTTTATTATCCATAAACAGCAATCTACCCAACATTTTCATTTTACTTTTTGCATCTCTTATAAAAAACTTGACCATCCCATTTTTCATTGAATTGCCTTCCTTACTGTTCATATGTTAACCCTGCTACTGCAACTCACTTCCATATAATTCTAGCTACATCATATTTATTATACGAAAACAGCGTTAATTTCTTTATCAATCCCTTTCTTATCTTTGCTTCATTTATCAATTTTTTATCCCATTCATCCAAACAATTTTTCTGATTACTTAAGATAATCCCCAAATAAATATATCTATTCACCACACTTAACTTTATATCCCCCAATAAAAATTCTCCAACTCTTTCCCCAGTATTAACCATCATTATATTTGATTTTTCTTCACTAAATTTAATTCCCATTCCTTTACCCACTCTTGCACTTGTCCACAACATAACTTCCATATCTCTTCTTTCTACACACAAAAAGATATCATCCACAAAAAAGACCTGACAAAGTATATACTCCCTAGCCACCTATTAACAGTATCTCTATCACTCTTCCTTATCTTTCTATTGCTCTTTCCATTTCACTCAAATACAACAAAAACAAAATAGGTAACATAGAGCATCTTTGCCTTAGTCCCACCCCATTTTTAACTTTAACTGATTTTATATTCCCTAATTGATATGTATAGTAATTATTTTCATATAATTTCTTAATAATATCCACAAAAGTTTCATCCATTCCCATAATCTATTTCTATTTACTCTATCATATGCCTTCTCTATATCTTTTTTTACTCATCATATGCCTTCTCTATATCTATAAAACTCATATATAACTGTCTACCTGAATTCCTACTCATACCCATAAGTTGTGTAACTACAAATAAATTATCTCCTATACACCTATCTAATCTAAAACCTCCTTGCATTTCCCCCACTATATTATTCCCTTCCATCAATTTTACAACTCTTCTAGCCATCATATATGAGAAAACTTTATATAAAACTGATGTTACCACTATCGGTCTATAATTATTTAACTTTCTATGATCCTTACCCTTTCCTTTAAATAATAATCTTACTCTTGTATTACTCCAACTATTCGGAAAAACTCTATTCTGTGCCATCTTATAAAACAAGATAACTTTACTTTTGCCCTAAACCCTAAATTCATTACCATCTCAGCTTCCCATCCATCCAAACCTTTTGCCTTTCCACTTTTCAATTTCTTCCCTACCTCATTCAGTTCATTTTTTGTAAACCTAATATTCCCATTACTATATGCTTTCATGTTTTCTATCACTCTATCCTTCACATCTATCCATTACATATCTATTTAAGATTCTCTCTGTCTTCTCTACAGCTACACACTATTCCTTCATTATCTAGTAATACTATCTCTCTCCCCTATATTTCATTACATATCAACACCATCTAGTATTCCATAATTGAAGCAAAACAACTACAATAAAAAAAATAAAACATTAGTAAAATAGAATAAGATTTTCATATATAGAGCCAATGTAACTTTAAAAAAAAAGGCCATATAACATAACAATATACAAAACAATTAATACATGTATTACAAAACTTTATATATATCGTCTTATATAATTTTCCATTCATTTCCAAATGACCAGTTGTCAACTAAATTTAATGTAATATGTTTCATATATTTGTCTTCTCTTTGGATTTTTAATATAATTTAAACGTTTAACACTTTTTATAACATCTATTTTATGTCCATACTTTAAGTAATGAATATATAAAGCAGATCGATCATCTTGCCTATTAACTGCATTGTTATATTTTGGCTCTTACCTCTAACTGTTTCCCTGTATGATCATAGTAAATCATATTGCAAAATTCACAGATAATTTAAATATTATTCCTTTTTTGTATTTTATATCATCTCTTAATTTATAATTACCTATTAATTTATCCAGACTTTTCCTATTCAACCATCCAACATTTTTTTATCAATGTATCATACATTTTGGGATAATATGAAAGTTTGATACATTTTGAACCATTGTTATTACAATTGTTTTGCATAGACATGTCATCATCTACCTCAGATTTCTTAGAATTGAAAAGTATATTTTTAATAGTTTTAGGATTTTATCCATAATTTTTATATAATTGAATAAATTGATTCTTTTGTAAATGAGCTACATTTTTATCTGTATTATATTTATCATTTCTCTATTAAAAATTTTTAACACCTGCCATCTTTTGCACTCATGCTTGTTTTGAATCTATATGAATAATATTTCTGCTTTCATAAAATGTTTTAATACAATATTATTATCATTATCTATGTGAATATTTATGGCTGAATTTGTAATTGTATCTTCAAACAATACTTTTGTAAATTTAAGATTAAATACATTGCCATTAAAATCTTTTTAAATAATATTCATAGTTCTTTTATTACCAATAATTTAAATATCATCATTATATCTAGAAAAATGTATTATTTCTCGACTAATTTTTTTTTTAATTATAAGTTTCTAATTCAGTTACAAATATTGATGACATTAACCTACTAATTGCACAATTCATAACCCATGCTTTGTGTGTATTCCAAAATTCATTATTATATTTAATGCTTTAAATTTTTTATTAATATTTCTATACTTTTAAGTCTTGGAATGCTTAGATACATCTTTTCAATATCCATTGTTAAAAGGTTTTGATTCCTAGTTAATTTTAAACTACATAGTTTGTTAATAATACTAGCTGTATTTTTAATATTAAAAAAATCTCCATATCATAAAATAGCTACTATCCACTTATTTATTTTAAAAATAAAATTTATACATATAATACAGATAAAAGTGTAGCTTACTTACAAAAAAATCAATTTATTCAATTATATAAAAATTATGGATACAAACCTAAAAATATACTTTTCAATTGTAAGAAATTTGTAGTAGGTAATAGCATATCTATACAAAACAATTGTAACAATGATAATAACTATAGTTCAAATAAAAAATGGATCAAACTTTCATATTGTTCCAAAATTTATGATATATTGGTAAAAACAAAAATTATATTAATAAGCATATAAACCTTGGATGGTTGAATAATAGCAAAAGTCTGGATAAATTAATAGATAATTATAAGTTAAGAGATGATATAAAATAGAAAAAAGGAATAATATATAAAATGAAGTGATAATTTTGCAATATGATTTATTACAAGCATACAGGGAAACAGTTAAGAGTCAAAAACATAACAATGTAATTAATAGAAGAGATGATCTATCTGTTTTATACATTCATTACTTAACATATGGACATAAAATATATGCTATAAAAAATATTAAACCTTTAAATTATATTAAAAATCCAATCTGGTTAATTGGAAATGAATGGAAAATTATGTAAGACAATATATATAAAATTGTATAATGCATGTATTAATTGTTTTGTATATTGTTATGTTATATAATCAATTTTTTTTTTTTGAAGTTATAATGGTTTTCTATACGGAAGTCTTATTCTAATTTACTAATATTTTATTTTTGTTATTGTAGTTGTTTTACTTCAATTATGACAAAATGTGTATGCAATAATTCCTTAACATAATAATAGATTAATGTTTGAAAAGGGAACTAAACTATATACCGAAAAAAGCTAGTTGGTCTATATGATTTTTTTTGTTGTTGTAATTTATATGAAGTAACAGCATATTGAAATTCATTATTTCCATTTTTGATGATACATTAAAAAATAATTTTTAATAAATGTGAATCAAACTAAAGTTCACAAACATCTAAAATATTTGATTGCCTATTGCAGGATTAAAACACATGCACATATAAATAAAAATACATATTTGCTAAATTCCTTAGAGAAATAGAGAACTGGTGTATTAATTCATAGAATTATCAAGTATTAATAGGCTGCAGTATTTTGAAGAACTAATATTCTACCATTATGCCAATTTACCACTGAGCATGATAATTGTTCCTTCATATATTTTCATTTAATCTATGATAAAACTATACACACACATACTATTTAATAAAAATAAATTTTAAATTTTATTTAACAAATCAAAAACAGTTTATATTTATCATATTATTTGTCTTATTTTTTATTGCATTTTCTGAAAGTCATAATTCATCAAATTATCTTTGACATTAATAACAAATATAAACTTTAATTAATTAATTTATTTATTTATTTATCTCCATTACATTTGATTTAATTAAATTAAATAAACCATATTGTTTATTTAATTAAATAAAATAATATTGTTGTTAAATAAAATAAATATACAATCTAAATGAGTGTAAGAGCAATTAACAAATCAATAGATATAAGATTTTCATACATTGAAATTAACAAGAAGTAAACCATGTAAAGCTTATAAAAACCATTTGATAAACCTAAAAAGTATAACTGATAATTTGTACTTGAAATTGATTTTGGAAAAAATATTAGTAATTAATTTTGTAAATTTATTCTTTTTATTATTTAAAAATAAAAGATATGTGAATATAAAATAACTGTTGAATACATAATTTAATGCATCCATATATCTAGATAAACATAAAAATTAATTGTATAAAAATCATTTACATAGAGAAAATAATAACAAAGACAAACTTAAATCCAATGAAGTGGTTTTAGATGAATAAATTGCATAAGAATGTCAAACATTTTTGTTATGTAAAGCTAAATTAAAAAATAAAATAAAAACTATTTTGTAAATCATTCACACATATGTATGCAAAAGAACTATATACAAACAAAGGGAAAAATTAATATATTTTTAGAAGTAAAGTATATTGGTCTCATTCTTATTTTTTAATTATCTTATATATAATAATTTTAATATAAGCCTGAACACATGAGTTTGAAAACTAACTAACATCATGAAAAAAAAATTAAAAGAAAAAAGCACTGTCAATTAACAAAATTGCTAAAATTGTTGCTATTGATTGACAAAGGATGCATGTGCACAAAATATTTAAGAACCTTTCCTGAAAAGCTCATTAATTCTATGAAAACAAAATGTTCAAGCAAGAAAGACAAAATAAAATATTTTTTATTAGGATAAGTTTGTTTTTGATTTGAAGATTAATTTTAATTATGAAAAAAAAAATCAGTTAAAATGTACTACTAATGATGAAAAATAAATTCAAATGAAAAACTTGTAAAGCAGTCAATAATAAAAATATTATGGTGGACGGTTCTTGGTTGACATAAGATTCAGAAATGCAAGACATTTCAGGGCATTGCAGTTGCCTAACATCAAGAGAAGATAAAATGACTTTTTATTAATATAAGTCTGTTTTTTGATTTTAAAAAATCCTTTTTAATTTTCACTATTAGATAGATGACAAGTGTCATGGCCAAAAAATTCTAAATAAAAAACCTGTAAAATTCTAAATAAATGAATATTTCTCATAGGAAGTACATCTGTAAGATATTTCATGACTTTTAAAAGAAAAGTTGAATTAGAAATACTGATTAATGTCATGGGAAAAAAAAATTATAAACAAGAAGTTAAGTTTTTTTTATTAATGAAATTAAAAATTTATTTAAATTTGCACTATAAAAGAGAAACAGTTGTAAAATAGAGCAACAACAACAAAAAAAAAAATCATAGCAAGAAAGCCGAAACTCTATAAATGAAATATATGGCTAAATTAATTAACATACTGTGAATTTTTATTGAGTTTCTTTACATTTTTATTTTATGCTTTTAAGTTTTAGTTTTCATTAAAATCTGGCAGAATACTATGTATAACAATTAATTTTATAGGCATTACTTTTTTGATTTTGAATTAATATTTTTTATATTTAAATGATTGTTTCAGATGATAACTTTCTTCTAGATTCTGAGCATGAAATGAATTACCCTAAATAAATATATTTCAATGTAAGTTATTTTTGGAATCAATTACTTCATTATAACAGACTCTATTTTATTTTCATATTATATATGATATAGTAATATTAAGAGTAATAGTATAAATTTTAATGTTCTCAATGTATTAATTTTAATGTCATACATAATCAACATACTTGTAAAAAATACACTGAAACTGACCTAATGCATAACAAGATGTGTATAAGAAATAAATAACAAACACCATCATTATCATCATTTTCAATTATTATTGAACCACTGCAGGATGAAGGTCTCTCCAAGTACAATCCATCTCCGATCTCTAACCTCTCTTTTCCACATTCCCAGTGCACTTCCTTATTTCATCCATCAACCTCACAAATGGTTTTTGTCTAGGTCTTTAATAATCTCTTGGAATCAAATTTAAGATTTCAATAGTCCATCTATTCTAACCTCTTCTAACAAGATGTCCAGCCCAACTCCACTTCACTCTTTTGATTCTTTCATTGATGTCAATAACACTTGTTTATTCTCTCACTCATGTATTTCGTTTTCAATCTCTTCTCCTTATTCCTAATATGGATCTCTCCATATTTTGTTGAGTGGTCTGAAGTCTCTGAATTACTCTTTTGTTAAGCATCCAAGTCTCAGATTCATAAATAAGACTAGTAAAACATTTATTAAAAACCTTCCTTTACTAACACATATTTCCTTTTAATATTAAGTTATTTCTACCAAAAGCCCTTTAACCAAATTTAATTCTATGATTAATTTCATCCATTATGTTTCCATCTGTAGTAATAATAATACTAAGGTATTTGTAGTTGTTAACTTCTTGTAACTCATCATTATCAATCTTAATTTTTATCTTTTGAGAAAATGCACTGAACATTCATTACTTTAGTCATTTTAACACTTACTTTTAATTCTACTTTCATCTGATAACTCTTGCAATATTTCTTGAAGCTCTAAAGCATTATTTGCAAAAACAACTACATCATCTGCAAAATCTAAATGACTTAAATAATTTCTATTTACTTTTACTCCCTTAGCTTCCTATTTTAATTCATAAAATATTTCTTGCAAAAATGTAAAAAGTTTTGCAGATATGGAGTCACCCTATCATACACCCTTCTCAATGTTAATCTTCCTAGTATCATTGCATAATCTAATTGTTGATATTGCATTTTTATAAATATTCTTCAGAATAAGACAATATCCTGGGTCTATACCTTGATGCTTCAATGCTTTAATCACTGAATAAATGCTTATAGAATCAAATGCCTTTTCATAATCTACAATTGCAAAGCAAAATGACAACTCATATTCATTAGTCCTTTCATTAACTTCTCACAATACTTGGATGTGATCCACTGCATTAAAACCACTTTTAAATCCAGCATGTTCTTTTGGTTGGTTAAAATATAAAGGTCACTATAGACAAGTTGTAATTATGTTGGTAAAAATTTTGTATAGATAATGTCTAGCTTTTAGCTGAAGTTAGCACATGGTTTTTATTATAGAAACCATTTTTATGACTAAACTTATAAGATACTAAAAGTTTGTTTAAAACTTCAGTTGTACTATGTAATAACTTAGATAAAACTTCTTTCTTCTTATTTAGTAGCTGGATCAAGATGTGACTGCTCTCTTCAACAGATAAGTTAGGAATAATTTCTTCTACTGTTTTTTTTCCAGCAGTTGGATTAAGACTTGACTATTCTCTTCAACAACTAAGTAAGAAATCTGGACTGTTATTAATCTTTCTTCTTATCCAAGCCTCCTCCCTTGGATTATCTTTATTTTTTCTTCCAACAGCCCTATTCTTTATACTCATTTTATCTCTCATTATTGGGAATTCTTCATATTGAATGTTGGGAGAGGCCAAAATCTTCTGTTTCTACTCTTCCATGCATTGTTGCCTAAACATTCCTACTATTAGATTAATACATCTTTTGTCATCATAAGTATTAATCTAATTCAACATATTTGATAGGTTATATTTAACAAATTTTATTATTGGGCCATTTAGCATCAATCCAGTAATCAATACTTTTTAATTGAAATATCTGACCTTGAAAAAACCGAGTATAAGTCTCTCCGGTTATGTATATCTCAGGTGAGACTTGATTCCCTATTTTTTATTACTTGCTACACTTTTTGACTGTCATTTCTGTTCCTTCTTTGCATTTTTCAATCTTCTGATTTATTATATCCATAGAATTTTGTTCATTTTCAGTATTTTTGTCATATCATTTCAGTGCATTTATCATTTGGCCTTCATTTATATCATTTTCACCATTCACAATTTCATTTATTTCACTGAAGAATCCATTAAGTTTTTTTCCATCATCACATTTTATATCACTTTTTGTTCATCACACTTTTCTTCATATGTATTTATTTAACTAATCATCAGTAAAAATAACATCAACATCATTACTAATGGCTTCAGCATCCATATTCATTTATAGCATTTTCATCAATATCTTTGATAGGTATTTTCCTTACATACTTGGATTATATTGTTACTAACTTCATGGACACTTTGGCTCATTTTATTATTCTTAATTTCTTCTATGAGATGATCTATTTGGTTTGTGATTTCATTAGTCATATTTTTACTCCTTTCATCAATTCCATTTTTTATTTTCTATAACAGCATTTGAGTTTCTTCTGTTCTTTTTCTACTTTGTTCTTTTCTTTTTTTATTATCCATTTCTCTTTGTTGAGTCATTTGTTTAAACATTTCTTCTATTCTTTTTTGGCTTTCTTCATGACTTTTTTTACTTTCTTTCAATTTTTTTTTCTGTCCATAACATTTGTACTACCTGGGCTGACATGATCATATACTCTACTTTTTGCATTCCTTTAGTTGATTGCTGATCTTTTTCATGATCATAGTACATTCAACATTCAAACACACAAATAAATTATAAAATGATTATAAAACCTATCAATGTTCACAGTGTAATTCACCTGCATTCATATATTCCAATTTCACATAAATTAGCTGGCTTCAAATGCTTTTTGCATAGAAACTATACATTATATAAGTTTGAAGCTGACAGAAAAGACAACATTGAAAACTATATAAAAGACTTGGTCAATTCAGGGTATAATATTAATCTATTAAATAAAACTTAATTTTTTATTATTCATTTTTGATTATCAGAAACATTAATAATATTATTAATGCATGGATCAGCCTTCATTTTGTACCACATATATCCCAATAGATAAAAATAATCTGCTCAAACAAATTCAATATTACGTTTAGAACCACCTCATAAACTTATTTGAACACTACTAAAGGTAAGTTATCTCCAAACCAAGCTCTCCAAATACTTTATAAAATTAAATGTAATGAAGCAACATGTAATGCACTTTACTATGGTAAGTCTTGTACCAACTGCAATACAAGATCAGCACAACACACACACACATATATATATATATATATTCAAACACACACACACACACACACATATATATATATATATTCAAGCACACTAAAACAGACATCAAAATTAAATCTATATTTTTAGAAAATGAAATAGTCTGGCTACAATTTTGATCCACTTAATATTAAAACTGTTTGCACTGAGCACAATGACTAAAAAAGAAAATATAAAGAGGCATGGTTTATTGCAAATAACATCAATGGAATAAACAATAAAGACTCATGCATTGCATTATCATGTAAATGGACATATAAATTATTTAACTTATAAATTCTACTTATATAAACTTATATTAGTTCTATGAATATGACAGACCTTCGAAAGCAATGCTAGGTGGTAAATTTTTTTAAATAAATTTATAATCTTCTCAGAATAGTGTACCATCACTATTAAATTTTTAATTTCAAATTAAGGAAAGAAGTAATTTAACTGAGTTATAATATATAGAATTAAAACACTAGTTTTCTGCTTCACCTTTGAGTAGTAAGTAATTTACCTGTGCTTTATGAAAAAAAGTGAGGCTTGCAAAGTATTATTAAAAGTTATATGGCTAAGCACTTTCGAAGAACTTAAGTCTCCATATTCATAGCCTACATTAATTGAAGTTTAGCGGTGATTTATGCAAAATTTATTCAAATTTTCTTTCATAATGACCATTTTCTGGAGATTGCAAAGCACGATTCCTTTCGGTTTATTGCAAAGTTGTCATCTGCAATAAAGTATGCCTCCTTAATTTTTCGTTTCACATCGTTACATCTCAACATCATTATTTATATAGGAGAGCTATAAATAATACTGAATACAAATCAATATTCTTCGAACACCAAAGAACAAGAGGCCATATGTTCAAACCCACTATGGCAAGGGCACTTTGCACTGAACGTAATGATTTAAAACAAAAAATTAAGGAGGCATGATTTATTGCAGATGAGAACTTTGCAATAAACCAAAAGGAATCGTGCTTTGCAATCTCCAGAAAATGGTCATTATGAAAGAAAATTTGAATAAATTTTGCATAAATCACCGCTAAACTTCAATTAATGTAGGCTATAAATAAGGAGACTTTAAGTTCTTCGAAAGCACTTAGCCATATAACTTTTAATAATACTTTGCAAGCTTCACTTTTTTGCATAAAGCGCAGATAAATATATAGAATTGTGCATTGATTTGTGATTAAATAAGTATAGGTAAAATACTATTACTCTAAAACTGACAAAATCATCACTTCCATTTTTCAATCACTTTTAAGTCAGTTAACATAGTGCATTAAAAAATACACACAAGGATTAAAATTCCATAGATCAGTCATTAATTAAAAGTTGGAATTTGTTCAAAAATCATGTCAAACCATATTTATCTGTTTGCTATAAGAATTGATGTAATACATATTGATACTTTTCAGTGCATGGCATATAAAATCAAAAATTTTCAATCCAAACCAACTTTATTTTTTAAAAAGAAAAAGAGAAGAAAATATTGTTAGTCTTCTAATATTAGTCTAATTTATCCAAAGACTTCAGTTTATTTTATTTCTTTAATTAGCTTTTTTCCCTCAATGATATGGATAGCTAACGAGTTGGAGAGTGGAGATTGAAGCCTGTCCATTAAACTTTGAAGATTTGCTATCTTAATATAATCCAAGCAGTGATTATATATACATGTGGGAGATGATGATCTAGATTAACTGATGAGTGCTGGATTAGCACGATATATATATATTGGAGATCATTTATCTTTTCACATGTATGTGGTCATGTGCATCAGCTGTATAAGATGGAGTGGATGACTAAAGGGAGCTTAAAAGTTGGGTTCAAATCCCTTCTAATTAAAACAATATTTAGTAAAAAAAATTACATTTAACTTTATCCAATTAATACTATTTAGATTTACCTTTTTTAAAAATTAATAATCTTTTTAATCCTCTTCTTGTTTTTCAAGGGATTTTACTATGGGAATTGCTATGCATTTTTGTTTAGCTTGGGGTTTCTCTATGAACTTTGTTTACATTAAAGATTAATTACCAATTACAAAATTTTTCCTAATATACTTCCATATTCTAATTTTAGGTTTTCTCAGTAAATAAAACATAAAATAAGGTATAAACAATGTGTTTGTATGATGAACTTAAGTAATAATCATTTATTTAACTCAGTTACAATAAAACAGTTTCTAATATAAAACAAATAGAAAAAAAAAATGTTTATAAATACTTTATTTTTGAAATATTCATGTGCACATATATATTTACACAGACAGAACACTTGTATTATTTTTTATTACGTTTCTGATGATAAATAAAAGAAAAATATACGAGATAATACATATTTTTTAAAACAGATATACTAAGTAAATGTAGAAATGCTGAATAACCAGACAAAGAAATATGTATATACAAACCTCCATCAGATAATAGCTATATATAGGATGTCTTTAAATTTAAGAACCAAATGATCCTTTTTTTTTTAGTTTTTGTATATGTATTTAATAAAAATATGTTGGAAAAAAAAAATCACACTTTTTAAAAACCCAAAATAAGAAAGCAAGGGACAGTTCAATAGGTCTATGCAAAAATAAAAATACTTTTATTCATTATGAAATTTACAAAAAACAAAACATTGATTATATACTGTGTTTTCCTGAACGTTTGTGATGATGGTGTTCTAGTTTTATATTTATATTGGACTATTTCCATCATCTAATATGTGTACTGAATGTCTTTAAAAAAATATAACTTTATTTAAATATTCCAAATACATTCAACTGTTGGTAATAGCACATCAAACAGGTTAGTATATACACAACATTTCCAGAGATATTATTCTCCCCTCTTCTTCAGATGTTGCTGGCCTGACCAGTGCGAGTACTGGTATGGGATTTGAACCTGAATCCTTAGATTCTTGAATTTTAAGGTAATTGCTCTAACCAACTGAGCCATCTTGGCAAAGGCAACAGTCAGTATTAAATTAAACAAAAAGCAAACTAAAAATATATACATCACATTTACTAAAATGATTAATCAAGTAATTTTTATCTATCAAAAATATAAATATTTATAGGAAAAAAAATGATATAAGAAAGTACATCAAAAATTAAAAAATATATATTACATTAATATTTTTTTTATTACTCAGCATAAAATAATTATTTTAAAAAATAAATATTTTTTAAATATTCATATTTTATACAATAATCTGAGAAGTTTACAAATAGTTATTTAATACACATACACATACAACAGAAACTTTGTATTACTGTTTCTGAAGATAAATAGAATAAAAATATAGGAGAAAACATCATTTTTTGAATAAATATACTAAGCAAATGCATTATCACTTTTAAAACAAATAAAACATACACATATTGCATATTAAATTTAAGAAACTAAATGGATACTTTACTTTTTATTTTTGAGTATGTATTTAATAAAAATATATTGAAAAAATAAAAAAACATTTTTGAAAATGCAAAATATGAAAGCAAGGAACATTTTAATAGGTTTTATCTCGGTAAAAGATAATCTCGTGAAAAAAATAAAAAATAAGTTTTATTCATTATAAATATAATACACAAATACGTCTGTCTATATTTAAAATATAAAAAAAAAAACATAGTTGTTGTGCGACAGAGACAATATTTTGTATAATATTAACAAATAAATAATACATGAATGCCCAACTTTCAACCCAGTTTTTATCAAGGCAATAAATGCCAAAATGACTATTATGTAGACCAGGATGGACTAATACAAATACTAGTTAATATAGAATTTACCACATAAGAAGTATATGATTCTTTAATTTTATGCTTTTTATCCTGAGTTTCATGCATTAATACCTCAAAAAATTGTGGACAAAAAAAGATGCCCGATGGAAGATTGATGAGTATAAAAAGCAGAATAAACTGAATCATCTATTAATGCTTTATTATAAGCTGATTATGTTGCTTAAGTTGGTATTTCATAGTGGTCTTTGTTTCACCGATATATATATATATATAGCACCACAACCAAGGTGTTGATACAAAATAGAATAACTATATTACTTTCATTATCAATATCAATACAAAATTTTGTATTATTTAAAATATTGAGAGTAGGTAGGGTTCTACAAGCAATACTAAAGTCCTGTGTAAATATCTTAATAGTTGCTCTTTGGAAAGATGCTATATAAGCCAGATACATACACAGTTTATCAGATTTTATAATATTGCTATTATAACATAACTTTTTATGAATATTATTAACTAACGATAATAACATACTCTTACTATCCCAAACATAAGAATCTACATTGTCTTTATGATAAACTTCACATGAAAACAAACACTAATTGCGCAATAAAAAAGATTTAAAATCATCCATTTTATGACTAGCCAGTACATTAGAACTTGGATGTGTATAACCCTTAAAAGAAATACGCTTGATTGATATCTTATATGAAAATATACCATCCAAATATGATATATATCTAAATATTTGATTGAACACATTCTCACTCCCCATTGCCCATAATAACTGGTTTATTCTGCAAATTATCAAAAACATTTGGTATTACATATTGCTATGCATATATTATTATATCATCAACTTATCTACAATAAAGTGTTTTGACCCCCAACCACAACATGTCATATAATACATTGTTCAATACTATCCAAAATTGAACTCTTATAATCCCACTTATTGGCAAACCCATAGGCCAACCATTTTCCATTGAATAAAGTGTATCGCCATCTTTATTAATCCAATTTAAGACATCCATTATAAATTATTTTATCCAAAGACACATCACTAGCTCTTAATTTCTCCATCATAATTCAAATAGATGCTGATCGATCCACAAAACCATAAAGCTCAGCAATATCTAATGATGCCAATTTATATTCAGGTATCACAATAGCTTTATCCAAAAGTTTAGCACATTCAAAAGATGACAGCACAATGTATATACCAAAACTTGTTCTATTTGAAACCCAATTTGCAATAATTTTTGCCAATTTTTGATAATGTACTCCTGTAAAATCATCAACCTTAAAGGAACAACAATTTTATGTATTTTAATATCGGAAAATACATGAGATATTATATATAGCTGCAGAAGGATAAATAAACTGATATTCCTTAGATGAAAAATTTATTTTACCAACAGGACACAAAATATTAGAAACAAATTTGTCTTTTATTAATTTTATATTATAATTATCAATTCTATTAAAATTCAACTTATTAATTTTAAATTAAAAAATCCTATGTAATCAAAAATACTCATTATGTACTAAATTTTAAATTGATTAGTTTTCCTATTCGTTTATCCTGGTCTACATAATAGCCATTTTGACATTTATTGATTAGCTTCCCATACAGTTACTGCCTCGATAAAGACGAAGGTTGAAAGCACGAGGCATTTATGTATTTGTTAATGTTATATAAAATATTATTGTCTCTTTCCATAACAACAGCGATATTATTTTATTATTTTATTTATTATGTAATTTTTTAAAAAATATGTTTTTTATACAAATATACCATGTAAATATAGGCATAGTGAATAACCAAACATACAAAGTAAGATAGGCTGTCCATAAAGTCCGTGTGCAATTTAAAAAATTTCTAACTTTATTAGTATTTGTGACAGAAAAAAATCTGTAAAAAGTATTAAAAAGCTTAATGTACCTAGTTTTAAGTAAAATTATTTACATCACATGATCACCATCTCTTATACTAGCACAATTGTTATTAAACAAGGTAAAACTCTCCATACAGTAGTGCCACCCTGTGCCAACCAGAGTAATCAATAGATGCCAGAACCAAGGCTCCTCACTAACGAAGGCCAAAAACCAGAAAATAGTCTGGGGATATTGGATGATTAAGCACTAGATAGGGATTTTATGCACAAGCCTTCTGGCATCCATTGATTACTCTGGTTGGCACAGGGTGGCATTACTATATGGAGAGTTTTGTCTTGTAAAATTATTTAGTAACTCTTCAATGCAATAATTTAATAATTTTTTGAAACTTTAAAAATATTCTTTTTCAAAATTATGTGATCCTTAGCTTCAACTGAAGAAAAAGTAAACTGTGCCCTTTGGTTAGCTGAACTAAAAAGTACTGTTACTGTATAAAGAAGGTTTAGAACTGAATACAGTAAAGAACCACATCATAGAAATTTTAATGCTAAATGGATGAAAAAATTCAGACAGACTCAATCCATGGTAAGCCTCAGTTTGGTAGACAGCGTGTCAGCAAAGCAAGTGTAGCATCCATAGAACAATCCTTTGAGGTAAGTCCAAGAAAGTCATTAAGATCAGCATCATTAGTGCTGAGGCTTTCAAAGTCCACTGTTCATAAGATTCTGCAGAAAAGACCTTACAAAATTCAATTGCATCAAATGTTGTTAGAAGAGAACTATCATGCATGGCTCACTTTCTGCAATCAGTTCAATGAAAAACTTGGCAATGATGATTGCATTTGTGAGTAATTTAATGTTCTCTCATGAAACATTTCACATTAGTGGCTAGATCAACAGGCATAATTGCTAGATTTGGGGAAGTGAAAACTTAGATGAAACTGTTGAACATGAATGAGACTGACCTAAAGTTAATATGTGGTGTGCTTTGGGAATAAAACAAAATAATAGGACCATTCTTTTTTGAAGATTATGTTATTCATGGTGACATTTTCTTAGATATGCTGCAAAATTACTTTACTCCTCAGCTTGAACAATTAGGTCTAAAAGACAATACAGTATTTCAAAAAGATGGAGCTCCTTGCCACTTTGCTCTGTGCATTAAACAGTTTCTAAATCAAAAATTTCCTAACAGATTGGAAGAGGTGAACCATTTTCTTGGCCTCCATGTTCACTAGACTTGACTCCATTAATTTCTTTTTATGGGGACATACAAAAACAATAGTATATGCAACCAAACCTTGATCTTTAAAAAAATTGAAAACTAAAATAACTAACGTGATTTCAGGCATTACTGTAAATCAATTGACAAATGTTTTTATTGAACTACAAAATTGTATTATCCTTTGTATTACTAATAATGGTAGACATGCGGACACTTAATAAAATACAATAAAACAATAAATTTTACATAATTTCTCTATCACAAATACAAATAAAGTTATAAATTTTTAAATATGGACACCCTGTAAAAATTTCCTAACTTCTATCAGACAATAATTATAGAATAATGCCTTTAAATTTAAGAACCAAATGAACTTTTTTTTCATATGAATTTAATAAAAATAAATATATTGAAAAAAATAATAACACATTATAATAAAAAAAAAAAATCAAAACACAAAGCAAGAGACAGATCAATAGGTCTCCCCACAATAAAATAATAATCTGGCAAAAAAATAAATAAATGTTTTTATTCAGTTATTTTTCTTTTTTTTTAAACCCTCATTGATTATATACTATATGGGTCAACAGTAAACTAAAATGTATACATCACATCTGCTAAAATGATTGTCATATAATTTTTATTTAAATCTCCTTAATGAAAATAATTGTAAAGAAATACATCTCTTTTCACTATAGATATAAACATTTATTTAAAAAAAAAGTTTGTATTATCATTATGCAATTTTAAATAAAGTATGTTCACATAATAAAGTGCATCAAAAATATAAAAAAGTATATTATATCAGTTCAAATATTTTTTTTAAAAACTTGCTTTATTTTTATTTAATCATATTTGCTAATAATAATAAAAAAACATTTAAATCCAGTTTTGCAACACAATTTCAAAAAATCATCAAAGTATTTAATTATAAAAATTACTGATAATATAATACATAAAGTATGAAAAAAAAAAAAAGAAGATATACATTTGTTTTTATTTAACAAATTGCATTTGAACAGATTGCCAATATTAATTTCTTACCATTGTTATGGTTATTGTATTTGATGAAATGTTTGGAATTACCAATAAAAAATGCAATGAATTGTATTTATTAATAAATTATTATATTATTTTGACACAATTAGTATTTTGAATATTCTTGGTAAAACATTTACTCAGAAATTACCACTGTCTCTGAATTTTAATCTTTTTTTTTTAAATATATATTTAAATTTTAAGATATATTTTTAATCTATATAATGAGTAGAATATTTTATTAGAGAAACCATTATACCATATTACTTTGAATATAAAACACTTCAATTTAAGTTGGAGTGGAATTTTAATGTCAGAAAAGTGGAAAAAAATTGAAAAATAAAACTTTATTTACTTACATAGGAACTAATATAAATATAAGTTCACCTCAGACATACTACAACTTAACTTTCAGAGCTTGAATTCTCATCTTCACTATTCCATGAAGGAACATCATCTTCAGACCATTTAAATCGTTAGCAATGCAACATTTTAAGAAAGATTTTTTTGTATAATCTCTCTAAGGTTGCAAAAGCCATTCAAAATTATATATATTGTTTGCATTACAAAATCTTACTATTTTTGTGTGTAAATAATGTAATGTTTTTTTTCTTTTCAAAGAAAAAAACCATTTTAAAATATGGTATTGTCATGTTACCAATAAACCTTTTTTCTTTGATAAAATGCAAATTAATAATTTGACAAAATATTAAAGTAAATGAAAGTTTTTAAAAATAAAATTCTGTTTATAATTGGCGAAACAATCTATAGCAGTCATCATAAAATATATTTTTGTCATCCAATTATAAATTGCCAGGTATCAGATTTTTTTTTTTCAATTTGTTTTCATGTAAAAGTAAATTTTTCTATTAAAATCATAATGACTTGTAACACAATTAATATTTTCATAATATTTTCTGAAAATAATTATAAATGTGTAAAAAAAGATTCTAAAACATGTTTTCACTTTGAAAACCAAAGTGAAAAAGCTGGTTCTGTCAAAATTGTTGGCAGGCATATTTCCTTGTATAGAGAAAAAGAAACAATAAATCTCATTGATGCATGGATTTATTAGTTGTAAAAAAATTCTAAAGGTTATTCAGTATGGTTTTTTTGATAAAATAATGGTAAAATCAGCAAAGTAATGTTAACAGATTCAAAAACAAATGTTTTAACTTTTGAAATCAAAACAAAGATATTGGAACTGACAAAATCATTGACAGGCATTTTCTTATGTACAAAACAAAGAAGCAACTAATCTGACTGAAGACAGGTTCTTATCTTATTATTGTACTGATTTATTGGTTGTAAGAAAATTCTAAAGATTATTCAGTACAGTTTTCTCAATAAAATAATGGTAAAATTGGCAAAATAACATTAAAAATAGTGGTTTGAGAGTTAAAGCATGTTTATAAAATTAATCCAAAAATATTTAACACAGGGATAGCAATGATCTTGATTGTAATAGTAAAAATTTGCAGAAATAAGATGTTAAAAATTTCAAGTTGAAATTTAAGACACACCACACTCCTCCTTTATGTACCAAAATTCGGGGGGAAAAAGTGTCTTACATTCAAAGTAATATATTTGCACTTTTTTTTCTTAACAAATTTTTGATTTATGAAAAATTTAGCTATGTGTACTTTAAGAATTTCCCATTTAACTATATCACCCATATTGGAGTACCTGCTCAAATTCATAAAATGCTTAAATGCAAAAAGAATAATAAACTACATACAACGGAGCTGCGAACTGTTATATTTTATTCTAAGCCCCCCTTCACATTCAAATGTAAGTAGTGTATAATACATCACATTTTGCTGATAAACATGGACTAGAATAGAATACATATTATTTATTGAAATGCAAGTGTACTTTTTATCATCCTCATATACATATAATCATAGATACTTATACATATAGTATAAACAAAATTTTAAAAAGTAATTTCAATTTATTCAAATTAGTGTATTCTATAGGTATATATAAAAAGCCTAATTAGAGAACAGAATATTAATAATAAATAAAATATTAAAAAAGTAAAAATAAAAATAATATATATATATATGAATACAGAAGTATATTACAATTATTTATATATATAATGATTATATTTTTTTATTTCATTTACAATTAAATGATGAATGCCAATATGACTATAAAAGGCATTAAACAATCAGGAAATTTTAAATAATGTAGAATCTCTTAAACAATTAGTTCTAAATTCTGCAATGTAAGAAGTCTTACCAAGTTTCAAATGCATGTCAGAAACATTATAAGAAATGCCATTAATGCAGCTTATTATGTTTCCTTTGACTACCTTTGCAAAAAATAAAACATTAAGATTTCCTAATAGTGTTAAAATATAAGGAGTTACATACTGCTCGAAATTTTGTATTACAATAACCTATACATTTTCATTGTGCTGCATCCAAAGCTCTACTACGAGAGTGATTGCCACAGTTGCAAAGAACATTGCCATAGTTGGTAATATCAAAGACAGAAAAAAATATGTTTTCTAATATGGCAGAAGTTTTTTGCCGGTCCACGCTCCACCTAGCACGGCAGAAAAGTTTGTAATAACAAAATAATAAGATTTTAAACTTTTAATTAATATAAACAATTTTTAATATCACATTTTTACCTGATTAAAAAAAAGAAACAGAACAAAAACAAAATCATACATAAATTAATTTGTTTTTCTATTTATCACAGATGTTTATGGGGGGTAGAATTAAATTTTTTCTTATTTTTCTAAAAAAATTCAAAATTAAAAAAAAAAGTTTTTATACAAAATCCATATATATATAACTTCATCTTGCATATTTAACATTAAATAAAGAGATTACATTTATCATAATCATTGTCATGTAATTACACTAGCTGTGATATATTCCAACATTCAGGTGAATAACATTATTATTCTTGCATGTTTTAACAATGAAATAGTAAACATAGAAATGCAAGCACATTAATGAGAATGATTGTTATTGTACTGTTTTCTGTAGCAATATGACTGCGCAACTTCAAAAAGTGTTCAGCATGTGAAGGTAAGCAACTCCATTACAATACACTGTAACTAGTGTGCCGTTTTGGTCAGTTATAACAATTATGCTCATCTAAGGCTAATCAGTTTAGATCTTTAAGAAAATTTATCTGTAAACTTCTGCCAGTCCACAAAATCTTATCCTTATTTTTTCCAGTCCGCAGGTGTGAAAAGGTTGAAGACCACTACTTTAGAGTATAAATAATGTATGAATAGAGAAAAGGAATTTAGAATTTAAAATTATACTTCTGAAAATTTCAGATTTTTCACTCAATAGATAACTTTTAGATAAGTGCTTGGCTTTGGGTTGGTCTTTTTAGATCTAGTGTCTGAACCTACCCTGATACCCTTCTCTGAGGAGTGCCAAAGCACAAAACCATGGTCAGGGGTTTGGGTAGGGGTTCCTGACAGAGATATTTTAAGTGCTGGTTCTGGCTAAGCATTTATCATAAAACTTGTAGAGGAATTGGCAATCCTCACTGTTTATAACTTACAAGCTTAAGAGATAGGGTCATGTGATCTATGACTTATTTTGACTATTTATAGTCTTTGCCAAGTCTTATGCAATTTTATATTGCTAAGACTACTAATATATAGTATGGCTGAAGATCTATCAGCCCCATATAGCTATTTGAGTTGGATAGCTGGGTTTGAAGACATGTAGATGTCTGAAATTTCAGATTTTCCATTCAATAAATAACTTTTAGATAAGTGCTTGGCTTTGGGTTGGTATTTTTAGATCTAGTGCCTGAACCTATCCTGACTCCACTCTGAGGAGTGCCAAAGCATGAAACCATGTCAGAAGTTTGGGGAGGGGTTCGTGACAGAGATTTTAAGTGCTGGCTCTGGCTAAGCATTTATCATAAAGCTTGTAGAGGAATTGGCAATCCTCACTGTTTATAACTTACAAGCTTAAGAGATAGGGTCATGTGATCTATGACTTATTTTGACTATTTATAGTCTCTGCCAAAAGTCTTATGCAATTTTATATTGCTAAGACTACTAATATATGGTATGGCTGAAGATCTATCAGCCCAATATAGCTATTTGAGTTGGATAGCTGGGTTTGAAGACATGTAGATGTCTGAAATTTCAGATTTTCCATTCAATAAATAACTTTTAGATAAGTGCTTGGCTTTGGGTTGGTATTTTTAGATCTAGTGCCTGAACCTATCCCAACTCCACTCTGAGGAGTGCCGAAGCATGAAACCATGGTCAGAAGTTTGGGGAGGAGTTCGTGACAGAGAGACTTTAAGTGCTGGCTCTGGCTAAGCATTTATCATAAAGCTTGTAGAGGAATTGGCAATCCTCACTGTTTATAACTTACAAGCTTAAGAGATAGGGTCATGTGATCTATGACTTATTTTGACTATTTATAGTCTCTGCCAAGTCTTATGCAATTTTATATTGCTAAAACTACTAATATGTGGTATGGCTGAAGATCTATTTGCCCCATACAGCTATTTGAGTATATAGCTGGGTTTGAAGTCATGTACATGTCTGAAAATTTCAGATTTTCCACTCAATAGATAACTTTTAGTTAAGCGCTTGGCTTTGGGTTGGTATTTTTAGATGTAGTGTCTGAACCTACCCTGAAACCTCTCTGAGAAATGCCAAAGCACGAAACCATGGTCAGGGGTTTGGGGAGGGGTTCCTGACAGAGATATTTTAAGTGCTGGTTCTGGCTAAGCATTTATCATAAAACTTGTAGAGGAATTGGCAATCCTCACTGCCTTAATTAAACAGTTCGTTTTTAACAAAAAAAAAAAATTTTCTTAGGAGGGCGGGGAGTTACTGTTTTTTGATTCCAAAGGAGATGAGCCTCAAAGCTGTAATGGGATTTTGGAGCCATCCAACCAATTTCCCTTATGCAAACCCCAGGTACGTTGAAGAAGTGGCAACGAAATTCCCCAGATGCCGTAGTTGACTAAAACCATGCTCCTCCCACAAACACATAACTTCGCATCTGGTAGGATGTTTGTTCTCTTTCTGGAAAAACACAACAGCTTCAATTTCTGTGGCCGACAATTCATTCCAACCAATTTTGAACACTTGCCTGCGCCGACATTTTATTGTTCTTGCACAGATTCACACGTAAACATGAATTTGTACATGAACTTGGCAAAACTCTGCCGAAAAGCCTAATCTTTTCAGGTTGTGTGCAGTTCAAAATCACAGGGAAGCGTGCATGACAGCCTGACAATTTTTAATATGTAATACTAAATCCATTACCCTTTCTCAAAATTTTTCCACAATATTTTTTTGATAGTTTCGCATCCTTCAAATATGACCGCCATCAAATAGACAATAGTGAAAGTTGAATTGTGCTCACTTGAGGAATAATGTCACAAGTCAATGAGCGTAGTATTTCGTTACGTAAAAGTAGGATACATTGCCCTCTAGGCAGCCTGTTATGGCTCTAAAAAAACATGTTGTAGTGTTAACCGTAAGTTAGGCCGGTAAAACGGTATATTGATGTGCATTGTATGAAAAACAACACCATCAAGCGGTAGGATTCAATATTCATACTATTACCAAATATTTACATTGGATTTATTCATGTTTCTTCAGCCTATGTTGAAGAGTTTGTTTTATTATTCTTTCTAAATGTGATTTATAATATTTCAGATAATAAATTTTTTCTAAGCATAATCCATCAAGCGGTAGGGTGCAGTATTCATACTATTACCAAATATTTACATTGGAATAATTGTCACAAAATGGCAGTAGCCATTTTTCTGTCTCAAGAACACCATATTTGATCATTTTTATTATTTATGTTTCAGCAACTTATGTTGAAGATTTTGTTTTATTATTCTTTCTAAATGTGATTTATAATATTTCGGATAATAAATTGTTTTCTAAGCATAATAATACAAGTTTTAGAAAACTAAAAAACATGTGTAAAGTTGATAATGAATTTAAAAAATCAAAACAACTACTGGCTGCTATTATGTTTCTATAGGGGAAAAAGACATTGAAAAATATCGCCTAGAGAGTATTTTATTCTACTAAATTTCAGAATTTTTATATTCAATTTATTTTAAAAAAGAAAATTATGATACACTAAGTTTTCTTTTTTACTTTTATTTTTTTGCATTTTGCTGGTGACCCGCTTGTCATTTGATTGGTCGAAATGTTTTCTTTTTTTAATGACGTAAAAACTATAAGCATGAAGTCAACAGAAATACAGGCATTTTATAGATCTTTTACGTTAACTTTCTAATGGTATCTTTATAAAAAAAATCTGATGAAAACTGTATTTTTTTATTCATTTTTTTTCGTAACCGGTACATTTAAGTTTTTTTTTTTATATCAATTTTGTAATTTCTATGAAGCAATAATGACAGAAAATACTTACTGGCCTAAAAATAAACTTCTATCAGAAGAAAAATACTCTGATTCACAAACAAGGCTTTCAAAGGAGCTAAACGTAAAAAGAATATAAGTATATAATTTTAATTTTTTGAATAATATTTTAATTTTTTTTAATTATTTTAAAAAATGAATTAATTTTTATTAATTTGCGCATTTGTAGTAGTGTGCATCTATATAAATTCTATGTTTATTTATGCTCATATAAATTCATATGGACAGTAATTTTATATGTTCTAATCTATTTATTTTATAAAAATAAACTTATTTTATAAAAATAACTAATAATTTATTATTTGAAAAATGATTTATTTGGTTTATATTGGTATGTGTATATAATATAAATTCTATATTTATTTCTGTTTATATGAATTTATATATACGTTAATTTTGTGTGTTCTAATACACTTATTTTATAAAAATAATGATTCTCAAAAACTTTAATAATTTATTATTTATTATTATGTTTATATGGTGTGTTTGTGTTTACAAGTAATGATTTACAAAACTAATAATCAAATGTACAGAAAGATTGCATATGCAGGCAAATAATCAAATTCTGATTCTTGTGTATGCCTTGATACTCATCTGCGGAGTCACTAGTTTTGCCATATCTCTTATCACATTATTTTCAAGTCTATAGCTAACAAATGAACTATATTCAAATAAATTATATCTATGTGATACAATAAATATAACAAGAGAGCATCACTTGTGTGCATAAGGAATATAAACATCACTGGTATGCATAACAAATATAAACATCACTGATGTACACACAAAAAATATAAAATGAAAAGATGAAACTCATTTTATCAGTGATACAGTCAGAAGCCTACAATTTCTAGTTTTAGATAGACAAGAACCCAATTGCTATGATAACAAATGCATATCTATGTTCTGGAAATGATTTGTTTTGTATCTTTTATTATGATGAATCTTTTTCAAATAGATGCCTTTGACATTTGGTAACTTTTGGGGTATAAGATAAAAATGAAGAATTCTTATGCGAATACTTTTGGAGATTCTGAAGCTATGGATTATCTCAGGTAAGACATATTATATATGGTTTAAAAGATGATTTTGTGAAGAATACAAAGAAATTATCACTGAAGATGTAATTTAAACTTAGTTAATGATGGATTAAAAATTATGAACAAACAATAAAGTAATAATTATGTCGGATGTGGAAATTTCTTTTTTACCTTAGTTTTTTTAGTTTCTATCAATATAATTTTTTTTGCTCTAACTTTATTAAAACTGAAGTTATTGTCAAAATTGTGTCTCGGGTCATTTTAAAAAAAAAATTGAATATGGCACCTGGAGAATCAAGCAGTTAATATGAATAAACTACACACACAGTAAATATATATGTAAATGTACTCTTGAATTTATTATTAAGGTATATTATTATTATTTGATTTTGTTTATACATCTGGGTCTCGTTTTATGCGGTAGATAGGTTCCACAGAAAACCTGCATTAAAAAAAATTGCACAAAAATACTTAATTTACCTTGAAAAATGGGGGTATGGCCTGTAATTTTCAGAATTCGCATAAAAGCAAAGCAACAAAGAAAAATTACTTTAAAATTCGCATTAAAAAAATAAGCAAATAAAGTATGACTAATAACAAATTTCAAATATTTGAAAAAAATTAATACAAGACAAACTTTTTTTACTTTTTTTTTTAAACTGCAATATTTAATTTTACATTTTTCATACATATTTTAATCATTACCGCTAGCGTTCTTTTGTAAACTGGAAAGAAATCAGATTCGATGTGATGTATTGTAGATTCTACTTAAACGAAGTCAAGAATCTCTCAGCAATTATGCCCAGAGAAACCTGTTAGCCACTTTATTTTTATTCGTGATGTGAAGTACAACTAGCGCCATTTTCAGTCTTGTGCTGTGTTAATGGTTTTCTGTTTCTATATTAAAAAATGAGATCGAAATCAAAACAAAAAGATTATACATTATCATTAGAAAGATTATTTTCAGTTTATAAAATCGTTTTTTATTTTAAAAATCTAAAGATTATTTATTTCTGTTATATATAAGAAAATATACGTTTTAAAGGTTTAATTTTTTTGAATATTTATTTCGATATTTTTATATGCAAGTATAAATCTATTATTATTATTTACTCATTAGTATAAATAGGTTATTTACATAGAAGCTAAAATTCTAAATACAGCTTCAGGCCATATTCACGTTAGCTGCTAATATGTTATAATTTTGTAAAAAGTGAAAATAAGTTATTAATAATTTAAATTTCTTGATATCTAATAAATATAGTGAAATATGAAAGATATTAAGAAGAAACATGAATCGCACAACTTCAAAATTGCATTAAAATAATCAGCATAAAACGAGACCCAGGCGTGCTATAATTTTAATTTATATATGCATTTTATATATATGTAAAAGCATGTTATATATATATATATGCATGTTGTAAAGTACTGTACACTTGCAGTTCAGTAAATAATATGAATTTTATTGCAATCAAAGCTTATTAACAAAACAAACTGTTATATGCCATATATGATCTATGTGAGGAGGACTTGGAACAAAATATAATCAATATTGTATTATCATTTTTATTAAAGTAGATAATCATAAACATGTTTTTTTTACTTCTTTAAAAAAAATATGTATAAAACATGATTACTTTTTTTTACTTCAAAATAATAAAGCTCTCATTAAAATTATTGCATTTGTTTAGATGTGTTTTCTTTTTTAAAAAATAAAATTAACTTTCCAAAATAAAATAATGAAATATAGATATTGATATTAATACTGTTTGTATTTATATGTATATATATTTCAAATTATTTGAATATTACATATGGATTAATTTAACAGATACATAATAAATAATCAATTAAAAAAATAATTAGTCTTACAATCTATTAAAATTTATTTTTAATTTTTTGCTCAAGAAATCAAAGTTTGTGAATATTATTTAATTCAATTAAAAGAACAATTAGCCTTACAATATATTAAAATTTATTTTTAATTTTTTGCTCAAGGAACCAAAGTTTGTGAATATTATTTAATTATGAATGATAGCACTTTTTTTACTTCTATATCCTGTGTGTGGGAGCTTCCTATTGTGAAATAATTCTAAACGCAAACAGTAATTTAACTTTAAAATTGATGTTCTTTTTCATTTACTAAAAAATTGTTGATTTCTAGAAATTAAAAAAAAAAAAAAAATCAAAATGACAGTCTCTAATTATAATTGCTATTTTAACTTTTTGTTTATATTTATTATCTTTATAAAAAAAAACACTCTAGCATAAAGTATTTATATTTTAAATATTGAATAATTCTACTGAAATTAACATCTATATAATTTCAATTTCTCTTAAATGAGCAATTTGTACAAGTGATGGACCAATGTCTGAAAAATCTAGAAATTGAATTTGCATTTTTCACCCCTACTGAGAAATGTTAATAACATTTTTTTTACAGCTTTAAAATTCACGCATATTTATTTTCTAAAATTTTAATATACTGACACGACACATTGATGCCTAATCATTGTATACTCGGCGATATTGAACTTTGCGTAAAAATTATTAGAAATCAAAAATATATATTATTACACATTTATTTTTTACAGAAATGTTTTATTTTTAAACATAAAAAATATATTCTTTTGAATATTGTTACCATAGAGATTACGGTCACAGGAAATACCATTGTCTAGAAAGGATGTTATTCAGCAGACTGTTATAATATTTAGCAATACCATAAAAATTATAAAACAATTTTAAAATTTTAAAGCATAAAGTAATAGATTTAATAGATATTAAAAATAATTTGTTTATATTTTTAAAGCAAACATCAAATAAAAGAGATTTCATTCATTTTGCAAATTGAATCAGTTCCACCTGAAATTTGATGATGTGACAGTGTTTTGTTTTAATTAAAGTCTAATTTTTAAAATAATTCCCAAAATCATATGTGATTTTTAAAATTTATTTAATTTCTAAACAAAAATATCTATCGAATGATCCAATTTATTATATTCTGATAAATAATAACGGTTTAATATTAAACCTAAAGTTGAAAGCTCAAATCTAGTGAGAATAAAGAAATCTGTCAGAATGTTAGCGGAGTGCAGCAGAATTAATATTCAAATCAAGCAGAGAGAAAGAAGATATTGATAAATATGTAAAATTAAAAATATATATATAAAGTTAAAAACTGAGCCACAGAACCATCACAAATAAAATACAAATACAATTAAAATTTCTTCTAAATTCAATCATATTATGTATTATCTCAAAATATGCTTTATATTTTAATAAAAAATTATGAAAATTTGATGGTGAAAACTCTGGATAGTATTTAAAAGTAAAATTATATATTATATGTGAAATTGATTTCCCCCTCTTATTTAAATAAACCAAAATGTATTTATCATTTCATTATATATTCTGTGATAATTATAATAAAAATTATCAAATTATTAAAAAACAATGAAGTTTTTTTAAGAGAAAAAACTGTTTACTTCTGTATATTTTAAGCTAAAAAATTATTACAAACTATTTAAACTGATCCTTTTCTTTTTTGTTAATTAATTGATTTCTTTTTTAATTTGTTTGCAATTTAAAAATTTAACAATATATATTTATCACTTATGTAATAGAGAGTAGACAAATTAAAATAATAACCAAATGTTAAACTAGGATTAAAATAAATCTTAATATGTCTTAATAGCAAAAAAAAAAAACTAAGATTAATAAAAAAAATAAAAAGATTATACAACAATCCAGGATGAAATTATAAAAGCTACATGTGACTGAGTATCAAAGCACAAGTAATTTAAATTTCCATACAATCACTGAAAAGTATAAGATGAAAGAGTTGGGAGAATTATTTAATAATTGTCATTTAATTAATGATTGATGCATGGTATTTTTTTCAATAATTTATCATTCTTACTAGTGAAAGAATAATACAATAACCCTTCAGAATTTTAGAAAAATAAACATTGTTATAACCTATGCTTCAAATACTTTTACTTGAAAATATTTTAAAATTAAATTACAAGCAATCCTCTATATAGAAACCTGATTTATTTAAACTTCCTGGCATATATAAAGTGACATAAGATCCAAAAATGTGATATTAAAGTCAACAGTCCTTAATTTTTGTGTTTCATGCTACATGATCATCTTTAAATATATGGCAGACATTTTCATTTTTGGTATTTAAATACTTTGGCACCAGGGCCCTGCAACTTAAATTTTATTTAATTACAACTACAGATATAAATAATTTCTAATTATATAATGCATAGGCAGTCTTGACAACAACAAAAACTTTAACCACAATCAAAATAATTGTCATTTTTACTCTGTCAATATTTCTCATATTATACTTGTATTTATCTAATGAATAAAATAGATTCATTACTAATTTCATGTGAACATCTGCACAAATCTTTTTATGCAAACAATTCCCAGCAAATATAAAACTGCAAAAAATTTAAAAAATGTGATGTGCAAAATAAATACAGCCAGCATGCTTATTTGTAAAAGAACATCTCATCACACATGATAATGCTTATATTCATTTGATAAAAAAATATATTTACATATTTTGCAATTCCTCCCAAAGTGACTTATGCAAAATTCAACTTAAACAAAAAATATAGAATAGATCACTTCCATAAGCAGAAAACTATCTACAGAACTTAATGCATATGAAAATGTTGTAAAATATAAAAAAATTTTATCACTAAATCTATATTATATTAAAATAACACTGAATAATAGAAACAAAATTTCAAGTAATGAAAAAAAAAAATTAAGATTTTTTTCCATTTATTATTTTATACACAGTAACAGAGCAATTTAGTTATGATGGCAATTCATATTTTAGCTTGTTTGCAAATATTTTTAAATTCTTTCCAAAATAACTAATAAAAAAAATATATATATATAAACAAATTTTAATCTTTTAATTAATATATTTTATTTTTCAGTATAAATAAAAATGCTGCATAAAAATTTATATAAACTAAAATACTAGGCTATATTTGCATTTCATTCATAAATTATATTAGTATTTTTTTCTATTGGTTTGCTATATGTTTAGCAGTTTGTGAAGAAGATTCAATGAATTATTAGCATGCTAACTCTCAAGATAAATATAAATTTTTATAATAAATAATGTCAAAAACATTCAAAATAATATCAAAGAAATAATAATAATAATATTTTTTATTTTTTTTGCAATGAGTCTTTTTGCAAACTGATATTCTAAGTCGAAATGTGGACAGATATAACCCAGATCCAATCCTATACATACAATCATAAAATAAATCATGATATAAATATTCTCCAAAATAAAAAAATAAATAAATCAATTTTTGTCACCAATAAAGTAGTATTGCAATTGTCAAACCAATAAATTAAAAATACAGAAGTGTCTTTAATCATTTTTTAACTAAAGAACAATGCTAGTTTTCATTCAACATAGTTTGCCTTTACAGTTATTAATATCTTGATTATTCATAAATATGTAATTACTACAAGTATTAATGATTTATTCTTTTACTCAACTAATTAGGCAAACAAGATGGCATTATTAAATAGACCAATATTGGGTACAAATCCTTCAACATGTGTTGAAGAATAGAAAACTAAAGTTCAATCACTAGGACAAACAATTACTTAATGATGAAAGTTTTTAATTTTCCATCAATTTATAATGGCCAGGTATCCATTTATCCACCAATATTGAATGGCTTGTGACAATTAACTAAAGCAAATATAAAATTTAGCTGTTCTAGGCCTGAATCTGAGTTCAAGACTCAAGTCCACTAATATATATATATATGTATATAAATGATAAGCTTTCTGCCAAAGTAAATTTGTCTATCATACACATGTCATAAGATTCAAATCCAAACAAAAAAGATTTTTTATCAGATAGATAAATCATAATCAATGTAACCAGCTATTAAATTACTGTTCAATAAAGAATATAAAACAAAAAATTGGTATTTTTCAATAAATTTATTTACTTTTTATCAGTAGAAAAATTATGGAGAGAAAGCTATGTAAAAAGTGCTTTATATTTATATAAACTTAAAAACAAGTCAAAAAAAAAAAAAAAACCAATAAATTAATTAATTAAAATATGCAATACAATATTATTGAATCATAGATCTACTGGCAAATAAATTTGTTTGATCAAAACCAAACAAAAAATGTATAAATAAAAATTAAACCATTTTTATAAACACAAAATGTCCTTAAATATGGTTTATAATGAATATTTACTCAGATAAATGAGAAGTAAATAAATATCAATAAATAAATCATCGATTTTACAAATTTTGCACTCAATATTATATAAAACAAAACATTGATCATGCTTATTTATTATTTTATCAGTAACAGTGTTCTGTATATTAAAATTCTCTGGAGTCATAAAATTTCACATACAACAAATGATTTCATAATATATTGTAATGATTCGAATGCTATAGTTTCATTTATATTTTAATTTAGTTGATTCAGGCACCACCTGACAATAAACAACAGGAAATAGACCAGCATATATATTTTATTTATATATTTTAATATAATCCAAAATATTTTAATATGTGATGATGACGACCAGTATACAATTTCCATTTTCAATACCTGGACAAATCACATATAACATGAGCTCCTCTTAACGAAATGGGGATGGAAGTAATACAATGACCAGATAATATTATATATAAAAAATGTGAACACTATTTAAACAAATAATAAAACAATTTATTTACAAAGTTTAGTATTTGTTACACAAGATATGTTTTTTTTTTTATTCTTCTTATGCCTCCATTACTAAAATCATAAAAATTCTTTTTTTATAATTTAATTGCCTTTATAAATATGATTTAATGGGAATGATTATTTGGTACTCATCTTATAGCTAAAGACATCATTCTATGGTGCCGTTTTCGCGCTAAAAGTAATAAAAATGCTGTTTCCGCGGCCGACACGTTCAAACCCGCGTTTTTTATAATACAACTTTTTTGTTGTGTTACAGAATGCAGGCCGCTACGTCACGTCGCAGCACAGCATGTATATGTTGCATGGAAGCAAATATATTTCCCAAATTTGCACAGTTTATAAAACAGTTATGACTTGATGAAAGAGTGTGTATTTGAATTGTATGGAAATGTAGTTTTATTTGTTTTGTTTTTTTTTAATTTTAAAGGATTAAAATGTTCAGATTTTTTAAAGTAATAATTCTAAGACTTTCTAAAACATACTGTATTTAAGTTTTAATTGTGAAAACGTTAAAGATCTATGTTTTTAGTGAGTTGCAATTCAGTAACGCGTCAAGTAACGTACTATTCGTAACATTCCAAGAGATAAACAATATGGCGCAGGAAATCACACATTTTGTTAGATTCGGTGATTTACCAACAACAGAATATAATGCTGTGTCCTATTTGCAAGCTTTACTACTTATATATTACTAAACCTATCCCTAAAACTAACCCTAAACATAACCCTAAAACTAACACTAACAACTGTTACTTTTTATTTGAATTAAAAAATAGTCATAATATGTGTTTATCTGTTAATAAAAAAAAAAAAGTAAAACAAAGACTAAGAAAATAAAAAATAGACTAAGAAATTTTAATTTTTATTACGATTATTATTTTTTAAACAACAACAAAAAAAGTCGTAACACAAGTAAAAAATATCCAGTAAAAAAATTGACAAAAAAAAGCCGTAATACAAGTAAAAAAATATACGATAGAAAATTGATAAAAAAAAGCTGTAACACAAGTAAAAAAATATACAATAGAAAATTTATTTTTCTAATAAAGAAACATAAAAAAGATGTATCAAATAGTAATTTTATTTTATTTTACATTTATTATTATCATTTAAATTGTATACGTTAATAAAAAATAATATTTAAAAAAGACGATTTTGTTTTGTTTTTATTTTCGCATTACAAAAAAGCATAGAAAAATTATTAAAATCAATGGCCCATGAATGTTCATATTTTATAGTTTTAGTGTGAAAATGGCGCCATCCAATGGCATCTTTAGCTATAAGACAAACACCGATTATTTTAATAAGCTTTTCTCCATTATTTTTAACTTTTAGTTCCCACATATGCTGTAAAATAAATATGAAATGACTGCAGTTATTTGTTAAGTATTCAAAGTTCATTTTGCTTAATTTTAAAACATTAATCTTACAATTTCATATTATAATACTAACAATGAAAAGATGGAGTACATTTATTTGTAGCATAAATCCCTGGTCTTTAATTCACTCTGGATATAATCCTATGTATAGTTGACTCTCACAAATACAATACATTTATAGTCTCACACATTTCTCTGGTATGAAATTATTAGTCAATATCCCTTCCTAACAATAATAATTCAGAGGGTGGCCACTTAAGATTCAAATCCCAATTTAATAATACAATTTAATTGAGGCAGTAACCTTTGGATCCAACTTTGAACTTAATAACTACTTAATCACATATATAGATAATATATTTTAACCATTCAACAGTGATCAAACAATTGCATTTATAAGTTTTAACACACTTAAAATTTAATTCATGATAATTAATGAGGGTTAATATACGTACAAATGAACTTGATCCATTTCTACAAAAATCCCTTTTCGTTTAACTTAAAACTCTATTAATTATTCTACCATTCATTACTTCTAACACCTGGATATGCCATATTAAATATTCTAGTAGTGTGCATATTTTGTGGGTTTAAAATAAATATTGCACCATTGATGATTTTATCTAACTTTACATATTTGTGGACAATTTACACATGGTAGAAAAATTCTATTTTTTTTTTGTTTTGAAAAAAAAAAAAAAAATTTTAACTAATCATATATATATAAGAAAAAATTAAGCAAATTTTGTATTTTAACTGCTTTAAGCACACTTTAGAGTATTTATAAATGTTTAACAAAAAATACTGTTTTTTAATAAAACATTTTCTTCCTTTAATCTGTCAATTAAATAATATATTATATAAACATTTTATATACAATAAGATAGAGTTTGTTAGATGTAAATATATTTTAAAATGTCACCAAATAAAACTTAAAATTGTTAATATCAGACTAATTGATAAAGTTTTTTTTTTTACTTAAGTAGCATAGTTTTATTGCCAGAATTTATTCGTTAATTCATGTGAGGATTTTTTTATGCGAGCTAATAGTTCTACTTCAATGGCATGCATTAATTGATTCCATTTATGATCACATTTCTTTCTTTATAAGTTACTATACTATTCCTTTATCAGATTACTGTCCTTGAAATTATTTGAAGTTTAAGCATTTTCCCCTTTATTTCAAATAGAAATTCCTTCAAAGTAGTTTGGTCAAATTCATTAGGGATCTAAGGAGGATTTCATGCAGCTGACAATTTTCCTTTCTTTTTACTTGATCATCATACTGGCAAACCAACTAAGCTTGAAAAAAACAAGAATCCAGATTGATTACCTTCAAGAAAATCTGACTACACAGGCAGATCTGGACTTTCATACAATTCACTATTTCGTATGAGGGCAATAGAAAGATATACCACATGGTAAATAACTTTATCAAGAAAAAAAAAGAAGAGGTACTTACAGATTAGCATAGGCACCAAGATTAACCATGGATAATTCTGGACAATAAAATTCATTATATACATATATTATATTAATGCAATAATTATGTACATCCGAGTCTCGTTTTATGCGGATTTATTTAAAGTGATTTTGAAGTTATATGATTCATGATTCTTCAAGTAAGAACAGCACATTTTTTTTGTAAAAAAAGGTTAAAAGCTATTAAAAAAAAGTTAAAAGCTGATTCATGATTCTTCTTAATATCTTTGTATGTGGTTTTCTTTTATGCGATAAAAATTATTAGATCAGAAGTCGAGCTCCGAAAATGTGCTATTACTTTAAATATTATAAATTTCGCGCACTCACATCATATTTAAAGTAATAGCGCATTATCGGAGTTCAACTTCCATCTAATAATTTCAATATTTTCAGCGCTTTATAATAGTACTGTAATAGATTTTATGTAATAAAGAATTTCATAATTCACTTAAAATCAGAATTTCCCCATTTTATATATACACATTAAATTTTACAAGATTATAATGTAAATCTGTTCAAACGTTATAGATTAAAAATATTATGTTTATTATTGTTATTGCATTTTAAATCACGTTCTATTTTTGCTTTTTATAAAAAGAGTAGGTAAGTAATTAATCATTTAGTGTTCGCAAATAATAAATTTTACAACATTATAATGTAAATCTGTTCAAAGGTTATAGATGCCAGTACAATGTATGTAGTTGTTTTTGCATTTTAAATCACGTTCAATTTTTGCTTTTTATAAAACGAGTACGTAATCAATTAATCATTTAGTGTCTGCAAGTTTATTTTTAAAAGGTGAGTCATAGCGGTGGGCACAATTAAATTTGACAATTAAAATCTGATTTTTAAACGGAATTGAAAATTAAAAAATTAAAGACAAAAATAAGAATTTAATCTTTAATTGTTGGTTTTAATTAAATTTTGCCCAACAGTAGTGAGTTAATGTCTAAGTTCTTAAATTTTAAACTTTTAGTTTACTCTAATGGAGAGAAAAAAAACACCCAAGAAAATGAATTTCTTTGAAAACAAAAATTTCAATTTTAGATCACTTAGCGAAATGGGAAGGATCAATAGTGATTGGAAAACGTTTTAGTTGTATTTCCTCTTGACTTCGTTTAGGAGAAGCTACAGTACATCACATCACGACGAATCTGATGTCTCAAATAGCGTTAATAATTAAAATACCGTACATGTAAGAAAAAAATGTAATTACGTATAAAAAAAATACTGTTTTGAATAAAATTAAATACTGTAGTTAATAAAACAAGTAAAAAAAAGTATCAATTTTTTTCAAATGTGAAATTTTTTATTAGTCATATTTTATTTTTTTATGCGAATTTTAAAGTATTTTACGTCGTTGCTTTGCTTTTATGTGATTTTTGGAAATTTACAATACGTATCCCCTATTTTTCAAGGTAAGTCTATTTTTGTGCAATTTCTTTTGTGCGTGTTTTCTAAGGAACCTATCTACTGCATAAAATGAGACCCAGGTGTATATATTCTAAAAAATTATACTTACTATCAGATTTTTTTAAAAAGATATAATCCTATCTAATAATTAATTTATTAATAAAATAAATAAATAGACATTTATTTGCTTGTGACACTTGTCTAAAACAAAAAAAAAACCCTTTTTAAAAAATTAAAAGTTAAACCCCTCCTGCCATCTTTCCATTTTCCTATACATTTAATAAAAAATTGAAGGGAAAAAAATCAGTAATCATATGAAATCCGGGCACAGCCACTTGATGGCATTATTTATGTGTCAAAACACAGAAAAATGCCATTTCTGTGGCCGGCCTTACGGCTAATACAACATTTATATTGTATTACCCATCGCAGGCCACTTTACATGACATTGCACAAAAATATTATGGCTTGTTTTGTGCTTTGAAACTATTTATGCGTATTTGTTCTATTCATAGCTGATTACCGAATCGCTTGGGGGTGTTTAAATTGCAAGTCAGTACAACTTTTCAAATCTCCATCATAGAGTAATGTCATTTATATTTAAATAATGTTATTAATTACTAATAATTGTCATATGGTCCCCACCCTTCCCTAAAAAAATGTTAACATGTAAAAAATTGGCAAAGGGTATGTTCAAACATGCTTTGACAAAGCTCATGTGCTAAGTCATGTTTCAGCATGGAAAATATATGAGAGCAATAAAATGTCTGAGAAGAACGTACAATTTTTAAACTTTTCAGAATTGCCTAGTCCAGAGAGTGTCTTTTTTCAGGCACACAATGTCCTCCTAAATACCAGACTGTTTTTATTACAGCAATAAAATAATACATAAAAATAAGTTCAAAAAGTCCAAGGTTTGTGTATTTATTTTTTTTACCTCATTAGAAATTGACAAGTATTTGGATTATCTGTTTTCAGAAGGGTTAAAATAAATTTATAGAAAATGAGAAAAGATTGAGAGAGGGGTTAAAAGACATAAGTACAGTAAGCAATTAAATGTCAATTTATTTATTTCTTATACATTTAAAAAAAATCTGATTGCATTATTGTGATATGTATATATATAATGCATTTTACTGTCTGGAATTATTCTAATCAATCTTGGTGTCCCTAAGTACCAAGAAGAGTACAATTCAACTAACTCTTGATAAATTTATAAAGAAAACACCAGATACTAATCAATAAAGAATTATTTATGTATATGCTAATACACCTCATTAAAAAAATAAATATTTTTAAAAACACTTTTTGATGGTTTTTTTTATGTTGCTCTACTTTCATATATTTCAACTTTCACACATGTTTCATGAACCAATTAGGTACGAAGTCTAGGACCTCCTATATATTCTTTTGACCTCTTGTTTATAATACCTTTGATGACCTCAATTTTATTTTAATTACATGAATTTTCAAAATACTAATTATTTAAGTGACTGAATTTTCAAAACACTAATTCTTTAATTACATGCATTTTTATTTTGTTTTCGAATCTCATATCTTCATTTCAAAATGCAAGTTTAAATTAAAAAATAGACTTAATTTTTATTTATTTAAACTAAAATATAGATTATTTAAGTGAACTTTTAAAATTATTTCTTTTAGCAGTAGTACACTCAATTTTGTCATATTGCAATACATTTCAGCCAACATAATTATAAACATGCATTCTTTTAATCTTTGATAAGAGAAAGTTTTAACTCAGTTTATATAATTTATTAGGTTCTCTTAAATTTAAATACTTTTATAGTAAAACCTATTATATTATTAATTTTTATTTTAAAATATGACTTTTAATAAGTTATTCCAAAATTGAAACATTATCTATTATTATTACTTTTAAACTTTAAGGTACTATTATTTTATATAACTTTTTAAAAATAATTTTTTGTATTGCTATAATTATAGCTATCCTCACAACTGAAAACCAGCTCACTGCTATGTGAAAGACCATATTGCTGATAATGAAATGAATAAGGTATTATTCATTTCAATACATATGGGTTAATAATATTCATACAAACTATAAAAAAATTAAACCAAATTTAATAATTATATATATATATATTACTGCTACTTTGCAAAGATAAAAAAAAATATTGTTCATTCCATTTAAATATGATAAATAAATTAAAATTCAATATATTACACATTTTACTAATAAAAAGATTTATTTATAAATAAATTCCTTAATAATTAACTACATTAAACATCAAATGCCCAGTAATCATTATTAATAATTATGTCAAAATATTAATAAGATTATTTATAGTTGCACTTTTTTTAAACAAAATTTTATTGATTTATATTGTATTTAAATGTGGTGGGAAAATGTAACATTTTTATTATCTGTAATACAATTGAATTATTTTGTATTCTATTTTTCCTTCTTTGATTCAACTTCACATCACGGATAATTTACAATATATAATACATAAAAAAAGATAAAAATTAAAAATATATCATATCTTCCTATTAGATAAGGTCTATATTTTTATTTGAAGAAAACACATTTCATTAATTTATATTAAAATGAATGTTTTTAATAAAATAATTTCACTTAAAAAAAAAAAAAATTGAGTAGGACAAGATTCACATTTCATTTGATACTTCAGTTAAGAACACTGAAAATAAAGGAGATAATTGTAAATTTAAACTAGATGGAAATTTAAAAAAAAAATTTTAAAAATTATAATCCCTCTCATACATGAATTTCTTTTTCATAAATTACAAATATTTATATATTTAAGCCATAATAAAGTTTACAAAAACAAAACAAAAAATATATTACCTTTGAAACATAAATTAAATATTAAAAAAAAAAAAAAAGGTTCAAAAAATCTGGAGTTGATAACTTAATTTTTATATCTAGATAGCATTGCCAGATTTTAACATTTCATAAAATTACCCCGATAACCAAAAGTAAACAAACATCCTACAAAGCAGAGAATAAATCCATTTGAGAAAAGCATTTTATCTAAAACTTTAATGCATGACTGACATAAATGATTGGATGAGATAATCCATTAAATACTTATATCTATTTCTGTTAAGGTTTTACATTAAAAAAATATTGTCATATTTTAAACAATATTTATAAAAATACAACAGCAACAATTAGATTACATAATGATACAAGGAAAGTCAACATTGAGAAGGGTGTAAAGACAGGGTGACTCCATATCTCCAAAACTTTACAGCAGTGCTGCAAGAAGTTTTCTTTGAGTGGTCTGAAGTCTCTGTATTTCTCTTCTATTAAGTGTCCAAGTCTCAGATCCATAAGTAAGAATTGATAAAACCCATTTATTAAAAACTTTTCTTTTCAAACACATAGGCATATTTCCTTTTAGTATCAAGTTATTTCTACCAAAAGTACTCCAACCAAGTTTAATTCTATGATAAACTTCATCCACTATGGTTCCATCTGTATTAATAATCTGACCAAGATATTTGTAGCTGTTAACTTCTTCTAATTCATCATATTCAATCTTTATTTTCATATTTTGAAAAAATCCAATGAACATTACTTTAGTCTTTTTAACATTTACCTGTAGTCCTACTTTCATCTGATAACTCCTGCAATATTTCCTGCAGCTCTAAAGCATTATTTGCAAAAACAACTACATCATCACCAAAATCTGAATGACTTAAATAATCTCCATTTACTTTCACTCCTTCAGATTCCCATTTAAATCCACAAAATACTTCTTGTAGCTCTGCTGTAAAAAGTTTTGGAGATATGGAGTCACCCTGTCTTACACCCTTCCCAATGTTGACTTTGCTAGTATCATTATGTAATCTAATTGTTGCTGTTGCATTTTTATAAATATTCGTTAAAATATAACGATATCCTGGATCTATATCTTGATGATCCAATGCTACATCACTGAAGAGATATTTATAGAATCAAATGCCTTTTCATAACCTACAAATCCAAAGCATAATGGCAACACATATTCTTTTGTCTTTTGTATAACTTCTCTCAATATCTGCATATGATCTACTGTACAAAAACCAGTTTTAAATCCAGCTTGTTCGCTTGGTTGGTGGAAATCCAATGTTCTCTGTAGATGAGTTGTAATTATCTTGGTAAAATTTTTGTATAAAACTGATAAAAGGCTAATAGGTTTGTAATTTCTAATATCTTCTTTAACACCTTTTTAAATATTAATACTAATACTAAATTCTTCCAATAATCTCGTACATCTTTATCATTTAGACATTTGGTATATAACTTTGTTAAAAAAAATTATATTTCTTCACCTGCTTCTTTTAATATATCAATTATAATTCCATCATTACCTGGAGCCTTTCCTTTCTTCATAAATTTAATTGCATGTCTCACTTCATTTAAAATTCTGGGCAATTCGGAAGATATAATAGATATACGAAGTACTTGTTCTTTACTACTATATAAATCTTGATAGAAGTCTTCTACCCATTTCATGATGTCATCTCTCTTTTTAGTAATAGTTCCATCTTTTTTCCTTATTGCAGATAAAAATTTCCTACCAATACCAAAATGTTGTATACTCTTGAGACTTTTATTCTCTTCTACAGCTTTCCATGCTAGTTCAGTTATATTTTCTTATATGATTTTCAACTCTTTTCCACACCATTTTACAGAATTCGAGGTATTCAATCCTTTTTAATGCATCATTTTTGTATATCTTCATATTCATTCTTTTCTTCATAAATTCTCTAGTATAAGTAGAAATTTTATTGGTCAATTGCTGGTTTTTTCTACCAGCTATCTTTGTTGCAGTTTTTAAAAGTATATCAGTTATTTTCTTATTAATTTTATTCAAATCTGAATCATGTTCAAAATCTACTAATATTTGAAACCGATTTTTAAGTTATAATTTAAATTCATTATAGTGTTTCTGAAAGATTAGGAATATCAACTATAAATATTGTTTTCCTTAATAATTTTTGTCTCTAGTTTTGCATTAACACATATCTTACATCTTACTAATCAATGAAAACTTCGTGAGTTAAATTTATTACGAACATTACACTCTTGAAATATGTATTTTCTGTTAGTCAAAATACAATCCAATTCTGCTGTACCTTCATTTGGATGCTTCCATGTCCATTTCCTTTTAACATTTTTCTCAAAAAAAAAAATTCATAATACACCCGAGTCTCATTTTACGCAATAGATAGGTTCCTCAGAAAACATGCGCAAAAGAAATCGCACAAAAATAGACGTAACTTACCTTGAAAAAGGGGGGATATGGACTGTGATTTTTCAAAAATCGCATAAAAGCAAAGCACCAACGTAAAATTACTTTAAAATTCACGCAAAAAAAAAAAATAAGGAAATAAAATATGACTAATAAAAAATTTCAAATTTGAAAAAAATTGATACAAGACAAACTTTTTTTAACTATAATATTTAATTTTATTCAAAACAATATATTTTTATGTAATTTACAGTACAGTAATTTACATTTTTTATACACATTTTAATTATTATCGCTATTTGCCGCTAAACAGGTTCATTTGCAAACTGGTAGAAAATCAGATTCTTCACAAGAGGAAATACAACTAGCGCCAACTTCACTCTCATGTTGCGTTAATGGTTTTCTGGTAACAACATAAGGTTCTCATCTGATCCTTCATGTCAGCCGCAGGATGGCACTATTTCTAACGACAAAGACATTAATATAATGTTCCCGGTCTAGCGATTCTCTATTAATATTGACTTTTTTTTTATTATTTACAAAGTTTACTTTCTTTCATTTCTGAATTATTTTTCCCAAATAATATTTTTCACAATGGGATAATAATAGTTGTTTTTTTAATTTTTATTGACAAGAGGATCATTTTTGGTGTGTGTTCAAATAGTAATTTGTGTTTTTTTTAAATAGTATTACTGTTTTTGTAAAATTGGATTGACAAAATTTAAGAGAGAACGGGTTTTTTTGATGGATCTTTAAATAATAATTTACATTATTTTGATAGGTTTACATTTGACTGCCGACAACGATTAGTGGGAGGGGTGGTTTTGTGTACGATTAAATAATTTACATTACTTTTATAGGTTTACATTTGATTGCCAACAACAATTATTGGGAGAAGTGTTTTCTTTTCGTGTATGTATGTGTGTGTACATTTAAATAAAAATTTAAGTTACTTTTATTAGTTTACATTTGATTGACAACCGATTTGACTTCCTTTCGTTTATAAATTATGGTTTTGGTTCTACAAATAAATATTTTTGACAATGGGACAATAATAGTTGTTTGTTTAATTTTTATTGACAAGAGGGTGTTTTTGGTGTATGTTCAAATAGTAATTTGGGTTGTTTTAATAATAAGTTACGGTCTTACTTTTATTGGTTTACATTTGATTGAGACTAATTATTGGGAGGAGTGTTTTTTTGTGTGTAATTGTAGACAACAATTATTGGGAGAAGGGGTGCAACTGTTTAAAGAATAGTTTACATTACTTTTAGTAGTGTACATTTGATTGACAATAATTAGTGAGAAAGGTGGGTGTTTTTGGGTGATGATTAAATACTAATTTACGTTACTTTTATTTTACATTTGATTGCCGACAACAATTATTGGGAGAAAGGGGTTGTTTTTTGTGTATGTTTAAATAAAAATTTAAGTTACTTTTATTTGTTACATTTGATTGACAACCAATTTGAATTTCTTTTTTTTTTATTTATAAATTATTGTTTTGGTTTCCCGAATAATATTTTTGACAATGGGACAATAATAGTTGTTGGGTCTTTTTTGGTGTATGTTCAAATAGTAATTTGGGTTACATTTAAAAAATAATTTACCTTACTTTTAGTGCTTTACATTTGATTGCCGACAAATATTAGTGACCATTTGATTGCTGACGACAACAATTATTGGGAGAAGGGATGTAAGTTTAAATAAAAATTGATGTTACTTTTATTTTTTACATTTGATGAAGGCCATTTGGAATCCCTCAAACAAGCTGGCCTTTACGAAGTGAACATTTCTGTCAGCAACGAGACTTACAAATGAAAGTCAAAATATGTTTTTGGACCACAAATCTGCATATATTTGCCACACAATCCAATCTTTTCTTTCAGCAGCGGATGCTTTTCTGCTGTAGAAATGTTCCAGCGCCGGCTTCCGTGTCTGGCAATTCCCATCTTTTCAAGTTTTCTGTGATGGAATTAGCCATCTTCTTGGTCTCGAAAAATTTCTCGCTAAAACGTGACTCATAGCGTGATCGTTAAAAATTTTACGATACCCCACTCTAATCAAGAATTTAGGAGGCTTATAGCTTTATGAGGAACAATCACGACCCTGTTAAAATTGTTAAAAGGTACCAGTACATCAATTCATCTTAAAAAAAAGTCACCAATAAAAATTTAAATAATTTTGACATGATCAAGTTAACACACCCTCGTATGATATTGTTACATAAAATACATAACACAGCATTACGATGTAGTGTGTGACACAAACAACTATGGCATTTTCCTCTGCTTTTAACATCGAAAAAAGCCACACCATTAGCCGCTAAGCCGAGTTAACACTCTTTCTAGGTTTTATCGTAGAAAGAAGACTTAACTCTGAGTTAACAATCTTTCCAGGATTTATTTTAGAAGGAATGCTTAAAGGCTTGGGTGCGGCCGCGGAAACGGTATATTTCTAAAAATTTCGCTAGAAATAGCACCAACCCGCAGCTGACATGAAGGATCAGATGACAACCCAATGTAATTAATAATTAATCTTTGAGACGATTTTATTAATTGTTTATGAACCTCACGATATCCAGACACACAACCATTTAGCTCTCATTGGAATTTAAGAGCACGTTCATGATTAGTGTCATTAATAAGAAAATAATTTGCCAACTGATTAGAAAGTTGAAGACCTTCTCGAATCATTTTTGCAGTGAAAGGAACAGGTTCCACTTCTGTTTCATTATCTTTTTCTACACTGCTGGGAAAATTTAATTAAAACTAACAACTAAAAATTAAATTCTTATTTTTGTCTTTAATTTTTTAATTTTCAATTCCGTTTAAAAATCAAATTTCGTTTCACATGACATTAATTTCAGGTAACTTTAAGTAAATTTTAAATTGTTAATTATAATTAAAAATCAGATTTTAATTTTTAATTGTCAAATTTAATTGTGCCCACTGCTATTACTTACCTTTTAAAAATAAACTTGCGGACACTAAATGATTAATAATTGATTACGTTCTTTTTTAAAAAGCAAAAACAGAATGTGCTTTAAAATGCAAAATTAACACGCACAATGTTTAACAAATTTACATTATAATCTTGTAAAATTTAATGTGTGTACATAAAATGTGGAAATCATGATTTTAATTTCATTACTGCATAAAATCTTATAATTATAAAGCACTGAAAATATTGAAATTATTAAAATGAAAGTCGAATTCCAATAATGTGCTATTACTTTAAATATGACATAGGTGCACAAAATTTATTATTTAAAGTAATAGTGCATTATCGGAGTTCGACTTCCGATCTAATACAGTGTTTATGCATAAAAGAAAACCGCATACAAAAATATTAAGAAGAAACATGAATCGTATAACTTCAAAAACGCATTAAATAAATCTGTGTAAAACGAGACCCAGGTGTATAAACTTTTTCTTTTTCTGCAAATTCCACAAGTCTATGACTTCTCTCATTTCTATTACCATGACCAAAATTACCTACAGCACTTTCATCTGTCATTTGTTTACCAGTTCTAGCGTTAAAATCTCCTATAACAATTTTAAAATGTTTACTCTCATCAAAAGCCTTTTGTACATCCATATAAAAATCTTCTACTACTTCATCACTATGAGAACTTGTTGGAGCATAAACCTGAATCATCTGCATTTGGTATCTGCTATTAAGTTGTATAACTAATCTTGCCATTCTGTCCGATACACAATCAATCCCCACAATGTTCTTCCAATTTTTATTTATAATGAATACCTGTATATATAAATATATGTTTTGAGAAAGAATATATTTAGTAAAGATTGATTATAATTGACCTTAAGTAGTAGGGTAATTGAGTTTTAGGGATTTAAAATTATGGATCGAATCATCGAATTGTATTAAGACATAGAATTAATAAAAGATTTTAAAACTAATACTTATGTATACTTGAATATTATTTAAAACTAATAAAATTTCACCAATACATAGCATTATCCCTCTATTATTATTATTATTTTTCAGTCCATTGGATATTTTTATACATAAAACTTTTACTTTATTTATCATATATAATTGCTAGTAAAAATAAATGAGACAAGTTTTCATAAAATGGTTAATGAGATTATACCTTGAGTCTGGTTCCAGTCTTCGGTTTGGTAGCCCACTAGTGATCATATAGGTTTTGTACTTGTCAACATGTACTACCACAATATATTTAAAAGCTATTACAAAATGAGTATAAGATTTGACAGAATACATGCAATTTAACATTTATTAATTGGGCAATTGTATTTATTAGCTTAAGTTATGTCTGAATTAAATTCAATAGGAAAGAAATGATAACTAGATATCTATATATTTGGATCTTATATTAGACTTTAGATTTCATGACCTTACTAGTGTAAATTACCAATAGTTTACAGGATGATCTCAGAATTGACAAAATAGTCAAAGAAAAGTTAAAAAAAGTTGTGGTCCTTAATTGGTGTTAATTGGTTTAACTAGAGTTATGTGACATTATGGAAAATTATCGGAATAAAAAATTGTCATAAAACAAAATAATTAAAAAACAACATTGTACAATGCATATAAAGTAGACAAATTGCATTTTCATGTTTAAATCATCTGTTTTTGTAATTTGTATATCTGACTTGATTTTTTATCAATTTAATTTTGTATATATATATGCAATTGGTTTGTTTATAAAAACATAAATACTAAAATTACATTTTAACATTTTATATTCAGATGATTTGCATTTTAAAACAATAGACATGCTTTACTAACAAATAACTTTAATAAATATTTTAATTGTTTAATGTTTTGGTTATTACTATCACAATACTGTAAAACATATATTTATTGAATAAAAACATAATTCTGAACAAAGCATTTACCCTTGATAGTGTTACAAAAAGGACCATGCTAATATGCTGCATTAAAAATTAATTTTATAAAGTAGTATTTTTTTAAAATAAATACTTAGTTTTACAAATACAATAATCATTTTTTCAATTAGTTTTTTGATATTTTTTTTTTTCTACTATATAATCTACAATTTTACATAAAATATATGTTCATTCATATTTTTAATATTAGTTTTATTCCCAAAGATATAGTTTGAGAAATAATATAAAGCATTATGATAAAAAAAAAAAAAAAATCAACTTTATATTATTACATTTTCTGCCAAATTTGCAATGCAAAATTTCTTTCTAACCAGAAAATTCTAAGTAATGAATTTATTGATTTTTAATACATTTTAAAATCTATATTTGACAATAAATTTATTTGCATGCTATATGTTGAAATGTTATAATCATTTACTTGAAGTACTTATATTTGTGCTTACAAAAAAAAATTTGTATTGCACATGTGCTAAAAAATACAATATTATAAACTAGCATTTTAAAAAAATATATTAAAAAATACATATATAAACTTGCATTTTTTTATTATTATAGTGCTTGAACATTGTTTCACCAAATTGTAATTTTTTGGCATACATGCTGATGTAAAAGAAACTGGATATTAGACTATTCACCAACCATAGTTTTAGTGTTGACATTTGAGGCTAAATTTTAGCAAAGAATTGCAAACTTTTTGCTTTTATATTTTATACACAGATTATAAAATACAATATAACAATTCATCAATTGCTAAAATCGAAAACCATTAATATAAATAAAATAATTTTTGCCAAGCGCTTTCAACTCCTATTTTCTCCTAAGGGATAAATTCAACATTTCATTGCATTGGCCAGGAACAACTAATTGGAAAACTGGTTAATTTTGAATTCATAGCACAAGATAAATTTTATATAATTCTTTAATCTTATGTTTTTTATCGTGTATTTCATGCATTAATATTGTAAAATCCTTTGCATTACATATATAGCCTGTACTATTTTGGTGAACATAAAAAGCTGAATAAACTGTATCATCTTCCCTTGCTCTAATATATGTATTATAATGGTCGGGGTGGATCAGAGGTATCTGCGGTACAGAGCGCCACCAGGCTATTGGAACCTGGAAAATTTATATAGTAGGCAGATACGCGCTGTTAAAGATCCAACTTTTACATATATATTTTATTACGACCGTCAGCCCATGCCACTAGCTCATGGAGTAGCAGAGGTTTAAAACATATTTATTAAAATATATTCTTAATAAAGATAAAAAAAAAAAAAACTAGATCACTGCCGGTACTAATAACACAAAAGAACACACAAACTTAAAAAATAATTACTATAAAAAAATTATGCTTTATGTTTCATTATTTTTTTTTTTTTTAAGTTCAATTTTTAATATTAGAATGTTGAGCATAGATAGGCCATCTAGATGATGCATTTAAAAGATTTTCAAAACATTTGACTTCAGGCTAAAAGTCCGCAGCCACACCAACGCTTGCTTCTCGAGATATATCCGCAACCAATGCAATGTGAACATGTTAGCACAAAACCACACTGACAGGAATGTGCATCTGACAGCGTGATATTATTTGAAGAACATGACCTTAGTGCAGTACAGGAATGTGCGTCTGTCTGACGAAGAAATCATGCAAAATAATAAAGAGAAAATGCTATGTATGGATGGGAGAGCAGTCTATCCTGCCGACTTATAGTCCCTATCCATAGAACTGAAAGGAGTCAATGTCATGGGAAGTACTCCACGTCCATTTCAACAACATGACTACCTCTTTTGGGTCATGCATTCAATTGGGCATGTTGCCCTGTATGCTAACACACTTCACATTACATTGATATAAACATCCATATATCCCTCCACCAGCATTGACACAACTACGAAACAATCCGAAATCAAAACCCCTTTAAACTAACATATACTTAAACTAGTCTAAGTAGCTATCTACACTCAACTTAAATTTAAGTCAATTTAATGATTTAATTCTTTAAAAAAAAAAGAAAATCTTTAGTTTAGGGTTTTTAACTTATTTTAAAATCACATTGTATTCAACTTATTTTTACCACAAATAATATATTTGACCTATTTTTAAAATCTAATAATGCACAAATAATATGTATTTGCTTTTATCTTTAAATTTATGTTTGCAATTGCAAACTCCTACCCTATTACAAACATATCTTATACTAAGCATAAATATAAAAAAAATATAGTACATATTTTAAAAGATTACGTTTAACTTTAGATAAGACTTAAAATTGCCAAATTTATAAAAAATAAAGTTCAGGTTTGATCTAAAAAGTCTACAGTTCATATTTAAAGAAAAATAAAGTTTAAACATTTTAAATTAAAGAGAGTTTATATTTCATTTTTATAATTTATACTTTCCTTTCTCCGGGCTCGTTCCTTCACAATGAAGATCAGAGTTTACGTAAGGGCCATTTCTTGCGGACAATGACGATTTATGAAGATTTACGTTGATTTCTGAAGACGGTATCCGTGGTTTGATCCTGGGATTCATGGAGATGAAAGCTGCCTTTGGCCGGCCGATCTGAGGGTAGCGCGATTAAACAGATTACATTTTTGGTAACAGCGACAATAACTTTAACTTTTCATCAACGACAAATGAATTCAAAATTCTTAATCTAATTAATTATTTCTTTTGAAATTTTCCTTTTATAGTCCTGAAGCGTCTTATCTAGGAATGTGCGGATCCATCTGACATAATAAGATTTTCCTCTGTGGTCTGTGTATATCTTGAGCGGGAAAAGCAAGTTTTTTGTTTCTATTTCTCAACTCTCATCTATTTTGTAATAATCTTTTTAATGGTATTTTGCCTTAAGGATCTGTTTGTAATTTTACTTTTGTTAAAAACTCTGTTATTTTTAAGATGAAAAGGTTTTTTTTATATTTATTTAAAGATTAGAATCTTTGCTTCGATTCTATAATTTTTTTAAGCTTATTTTATTTCAATATTTAAATTAAACTTATTAATAACTCATTATTTGTGCATTTCGAACATCTGTGCTTTTAATTCATTATTAGATATTTACAAAAAAACATTTAAGTACACCTGGGTCTCTTTACGCGGACTTATTTAACACGATTTTGAAGTTACGCGATTCATGTTTCACCGGAAGTTGAACTCCAACAATGCGCTATTACTTTAAATAATAAATTTCGCGCACTTACATTATATTGAAAGTAATAGCACATTATTGGAATTCGACTTTCATCTCAGTAATTCCAATATTTTCAGTACTTTATAATAGTAAGATTTTATGCAATAATGAAATTAAAATCATGATTTCCACATTTTATGTATACACACATTAAATTTTACAAGATTATAATGTAAATTTGTTCAAACATTGTGTGTTAATTTTGCATTTTAAATCACATTCTGTTTTTGCTTAAAAAAGAACGTAATCAATTATTAATCATTTAGTGTCCCCAAGTTTATTTTTAATTATTTTCTTATTAATGACACTAATCACGAACGTACTCTTAAATTCTAACGAGAGCTAAATGGTTGCATGTCTGAATATCACGAGCTTCATAAACAATTAATAAAATCATCAACTCAAAGATTAATTACTAATTATGTTGTCATCAGAAAACCATTAACACAACATGAGAGTGAAGTTGGCGATAATAATTAAAATGTGTATTAAAAAAATGTCAATCACTGTACTGTAAATTATGCATAAAAATATATTGTTTTGAATAAAATTACATATTATAGTTAAAAAAAGTTTGTCTTGTATCAATTTTTTTCAAATTTGAAATTTTTTATTAATCATATTTTATCTCCTTATTTTTTTTTTTTGCGCGAATTTTACATTGGTGCTTTGCTTTTACGCGAATTTTGAAAAAATCACAGACCGCATCCCCCCTTTTTCAATGTAAGTTATGTCTATTTTTGCGCGATTTCATTTGCGCGTGTTTTCTGAGGAACCTATCTATCGCATAAAACGAGATCCAGGTGTACTAAAACTTAAATGTAACAGATATATATCCCGTTACAGTATATTTACGCTGTTGAAGGAGATATTTAATATTTGTCTTGGTTTCCCCAATATATATTGCACTACAATTCATCTGTGGGCATCTAATAGAATACACAACACTGCTTTTATCCTCTTTACTTATTACTCCCTTAGAATTATTTATTAATTATTAAGATCAGGCGAAATCCTCCATGCCAATAGTTTTATTAATATTGGAATAAAAGCTAATGAGATCAATGGTTTATTATTCACATTTATATTCTCACTATTATAACCTACTTGTATCAAATCTTGCATATAACAATTTATATTATCTATCCTAAACATTTCATTTGAACATAGTCGTTGATTACGTGCTAAAAAAACCCAAACCAGCTAATTTGTGTATTAAAGGGAACATTAGATTTTGGATGAATATAATCTCTATTATCTATATGCTTTACAACCATTTTATATACCAAAAGAATCATATCTTATACAAAATTCATCTTGTGCTATGAATTCAAAATTAATCAGTTTTCCCATTAGTTGTTCCTGGCCAATACAATGAAATGTTGAATTTATCGCTTAAGAAAAAATATGAGTTTTTTACTGCCTTGATAAGGAATCATAGGAGTTGAAAGCGCTTGGCAATAGTTGTTTTATTTATATCAATGATTCTTTGTTTTAGCAATTGGCGAATTGTTATATTGTATTTTATAAGTTGTATTAACAGAAGTATTATATTAATTTATTATTTACAATGGAATGTGATTGGAAGTTTAAAGAAGCGATGTATTTGCGAAGAAAGTGTATCGTTGCTAAGGAACATTTTCCTTTCTTTAAGAGATGTTGGGAATATAATTTTATTCCAAATTCTTGTAAAATTATAATTACTTATGGTATACATAACCGAATTGAAGCTACGAATAAAATAGAGAACTTTGGTTCATTTTTTATGGAAGGATTGCAGGAAAGAACTTTTTTCAATAGTAAAGAAAGAGAAAATATTACAATTTTATTCATTGCCGTCATATACAGGGATTTGGTTTGATAAATTTAAAAAGTTATGCAGTTTAAGTAATTGAAGAAATTTGAGTTTTTGTTATATAAGCAAAAGCATATTAGACTGTGAAATAATAGTGAACAGGTGGTTAATTTATCTACATATGAGATTTCGGATACCGCAAGTGAAATTTTGTTGTGTGGGCCCGGATTTGTATATGATTCATGGAAAAATGCAAAAGCTGAAATAGTTGCAATATGGAGATGGCATATGATGGTGTTGTTAATAAAGAACATATTATTAAGCTTATAGCTTCGCAAATTAATGAGCTATCTAATAAATTGAATTATTGTAAGCAGTGGGTTTTGAAAGAAGTTACGTTATTTTTAAATAATAACCAACTTATTTATTCTGAGGATAAATCTCATAGATTTGTATTAATGGATAAAGTTATATATGAAATTAAACTTCAACAACAGATGGAGAAGTTGAACTTTATTAGAATTGAAAATTATAATACAAAGGCTATGAAAGATAAGTTTGTTTCTAAGATTTTGAGAGCACGCGGGAAAGTGTTTCTCACTAATAGAAAATATATGGAGGTTAATCCATTGGCGACTTTTATGCCTTAAATGTTTGGAATGTAAAAACACCTTTGAGATTAATGCAGGATTTTACAAGAGCATATTATCAGAGGCATACAAGGATTTTGGTTTGGTGGATTTTGTTGTGTTTGGGGAATATACTTTGAAGTCTTCATATGATTGTTTTAATATACTTGATAAAACAGCTGTAGTTAAGGAGTTTCAGTTTGTTTCATTAGATGTGGTTGAATTATATGGGTCAGTGGACCGGTCTGCATCTATTACGATTTTGAGATATATTGTTTGTTAAAGAAATGCCACAGGATATCTTTCATTGTGGATGTTTTAGATTGGATAAGCAATGATATTGTGGCAGTACATAATAGTTATTTATAATGGAAAAAGGATGGGCAATGGGTTTGGCTATGAGTGGTTTGTTGAGTAGTTGCTTGCATATAATATAGAACAGCGAATTGTGCATACCATATTAGTAAAGAATGTGTAAATGATGTTTTAATATATGGGCAACTGGACATTATAAAACAAATTTTTGATAGTTGGCAGAACCAGGATGGTTTAGTTTGGACAATAGAGAGAGAACAATTCTGGTATTAAATACTTGGATTTGAAAATATCATGTGTAGATGATAGATTGGTATATAAAATGGTTGTAAAGCATATAGATAATAGAGATTATATTCATCCAAAATCAAATGTTTCTTTGTGAATAAACTTCATTTTAATACATATAAATTTACTTTAATTCAATATTACACATATAGTGTCTATATGTCATTAGATATTTCTGCATTAAGTTAAGACATATACTCTGAATGTATATGTTATATTTAACCATTAGAAATCAGTCAACACTTAGACAATCCCAATATAGATAGCAATCAACAATCTCAAACTTTATTGTTAAAAGGAGATTGTCTTGACAACAGTTAGAGATTGTTGATTATTGTCTAAATGTTGAATGGTTTCTAATGGTTACTTATAAATCCATTTAGCCTTAAGCATTATTACATTTATTATATTATATTTAATGTGTATATAATTAAGTATGTATAATACATTTATTATATTATATTTAATATGTGTATATAATTATGTATGTACAATAAATAAGTAACTAAGTTTTCTATTTAAAATTATTTGATAGTTTTTATTTTAAAACAGTTGTTTTAAAAAAAATGCTGGAAAAAGCTTTTTTAACTTTTCATGATTGTTTTAAAATAAAAACTATCAAACAATTTTAATAACTGAAATACAGGCTTATTATATATCTACATCAATATATGTACATTTAAACTTAGTTATTGATTTATTATATATATATAATTATATATACATACTAAATATGATATACACATTAAAAGTTTAAAATGGTTAAAAACTGTTTTTGATTGAAAGAAAAAAATTTATATTGCCCTTTCATAATTTTTATTTAAAACAAATCAAAGTTCTAAAAATAATTGTTAACTGCGATATGAGAAGTTATTGAATATTTTTAATCATTTCCTGCATTATGTTCCATATCTATAAAATTAATTGCTATACTGAAAAGATAATTGTTTTGAATGGATTAGGCTGGTATAACTGTTATATACAAATTTTCAAGCAATTCTATTGGATTTAAATATATTAAATCTAATTTTTTACATTTTTATTCTAATTTTTTTGGAAAAAGTCAAAAGTTAACGAACAAACAGATTTTCCAACTTCAATAAAAGCTTTTAATAATAAAATAATAAATAAACTGAAAAAAGCCCCCCATCCTCCCAAAAAAATTGCTAAATATTATTGAAACATGCAGGTTAAATAACATGATCGCATCAAACTTAAAACCAGTTATCAAATCAGTCGAATTGCTAAAAATAGCACATATTATAAGCCTACAAAATAAAAAAAAATTCACCAAAACTTGGTGTTTTTCTGAAGGTTTGTGGTGATGGTGTTCTAGCTGTATTTTTATATTGGCCTATTTCCATAATCTAATGTGTGTTGAATGTCTTTAGAAAAGTTTAATTTTATTTAAATATTCCAAATGCATTCAACTGTTAGTAATATCACAGCAAACCGGTTAGTATATGCACCAACTGTTAGTAATATCATAACAAACAACTGTTAGTAATATCACAGCAAACAGGTTAGTATATGCACTAACTGTTAGTAATATCACAGCAAACAGGTTAGTATACGCTCATTTCAAGAGGTATTTTTCTCCCCTCTTATTCAGGTGTTGCTGGCCTGACCAGTGACAGTACTAGCATGGGATTAGAACTGGATCCTTAGATTTTTGATTATTGAATTTTAAGGTAATGCTCTAACCAACTGAGCCATACTGCCAAAGGCAACAGTATGTAGTAATTTCATATACTTATCTATGAAGTTCCTCCTGATTTCTCCACTTTTTCCTCAGAGCAAAGTTGATTAGTGGTTTCCATACATTATGTATAGTCACACTAGGTTGGCTTATGTGATTTTTTGCCATTGGCTCCAAAAATTACTGCCATAGAAATGGAAAACAATGTGAAGCCACTACATACCATTGTTTAATATAATTTTTCATTTCAAATGCCTTAGATTTTTTCACTACAAGTATTAATATTTCTTTTTATAATATAATGCAAAAGCTGTGAAATGGGAATAAACTATGAATAAGAACAGTCACATCAAACATCACCATAAATTGATAAAAACAATGACATATGAAAAAAAAACAATAGATAATACTGTCATTCGTGACCTTTTGCTTAATAAAAATTATTTTACAGTGTTTATTGATTTTCTTAAATTACAATATTCCTCTAGTAATTACTATTCTATGACTAAAACAACCCATCCAATAAAATCCATGAAAGCCCTTTTGATATAGATTACTTCACACAATAAGTATGGGTCATTTTTCTATACTCATTTTTATAAATTTAAACACAGATATCTCCATAAAATCAGATATAATTTCATAGATCCATATGTTGCTAAAAAATTCCAATAGTTTTGAAATTAATACAATGTCACTACATAAATTTCTGTTAAGTATCCTAGCAGAAACTGCAATTTTTCTGTATTTAAAACTAAAATAAAAAACTATTTTATTTTCACTAAGCTAGAATCTATCTAAATGTAAACAAATCAGGTTGGATATATTACAAAGAGCAGACAACTATTTCTATACCATTATTATTTATAAGATTTAAAAATATTCAATTGCTTCAAAAAATCATCATCAAATAAAATTAAAAAAAGAGCCATACACTCATTTAATAAGAGATATATTTTTGTATTATTATTAATATGCCAAAGTGACTACAAACTGCAAACAACTATTTTCTTTGCAATTTTAAGTCACTAAACATTCTTAAATATTCTTGTAAATTGTTGAACTTTTGCCTATAAATCCCTATTGTGGTTATGAATCACCAAATTTATTTTATTAATCTGACAAACAGAATATGCCAAATATATCCTTTTAATTAAGCCATTAATGCAACCAATATCAGAAAATAATGACTTCTTTTCAGCATAATCAAAATCATGGTAATTCCACACCACAGTCATGGTTGAAAAAAAGAGCAATTTTAGTGTTAGAACTGTTGAAATTTCGGATAACTGATAGTTGTTTGTATATAGACAACATCAATTTTCCTACCAATATGTTTGAAATATGAGTTATCTTTTAACCCAACTATAAATTTAGGATAACTGATAGTTGCTTATAAACAGACATAATCAATTTTCCTACCAATATGTTTGGAATATGAGTTATCTTTTAACCCAACTATCTTTTTTTTCTTAAGACTATAAATCTATGTTCTGTTCAATAATTTGCACACAAATGTATTCAAATGACAATAATTTCATTTACATTTTGATGCATAATTATAATGTATTCCATAAAATGCCATTCAAATTCGTCAGATTTTTCTGCCTAAACAAAATGCTCATGACAATTAATTTATATATTCTGCAAATATTTAATAATAAGAGACCATTAGAATTCATAAAACCAAACTATTATTTCAAATAACTTTTGTGCATAAATTAATGTTCTTATTAACATGTACATTAAAGTCTATAAAAAAAATCTTTTTAATGATACTGATGCAATAATGGTATCATGAAATAAAACATTTGTTTCTAATTTTCTGAATCTAAAGTTGGTGGAAAAGCTAAAAAAAAAAAACAAGCAGACATAGGTAACATTGTGTAAGAAATCTTAAATATCATTAGTCTTTCATTGATTCTTTTCATTTGATGACTTCCCCAAAAATGTATAGCCATCTACTTATTTAACCATTTTATATTTTCAAAAAAAAAAAAACTTCATTAACAGTAGCCACAACAATTTTATACTTATCACTTTCTATCATAAGTTTTTAATTGATTCTTTTCATTTGATGGCTTCCCAAAAAATGTATAGTCATCTACTTAGTCAACCTATTTATATTTTCCCAAAAAAAAAAAAAAAAACATTCTAACAGTAACCACAACAATTTTATACTTATCAGCTCCTTAGCTACAGATTTTATATTTACATTAGACCACGAAAAGCCATCATCAAACAAAATTCACATAATGCTTATATCTATATTTAGTTACATAAAAACTATAAATATTTATATGTGTATTGTGAAGGTAGCTCAAAATCGCTACCACAACAAACCTTAGCTATCTGAAATAATGGAATGTTTTCTTTTTATTTAATTAGCAAGTAAAAATTAAATAAAATAAGTTTTTGCTATAACACTTTTGGAGAGAACAAATGTTTTGATATTTTACGTGTATTAACTACGTATTAAGTACTGGTAATGATGGGTAATTTACAGTGAAAAACATACATATATACATTAGTAATAAAATTTTATTGTTTAAGAAAATATAAACTTGGATAAAAAAATGTACATATTTATATATGTTAATCATTGTATTGTGTTGAACAGACAATGGCTTAAATTAAAAGTGATCATAACAATAAGAAAATAAATCAATTATTGTAATATCTGAATATAAGAGAGAATAATAAAATAATATTGCATATTTATTTTATAATGAATAGATGTAAAAAATATTTTAAAAGATGCAACACTTGGAATGCTAGTTTTTAAACAATAGGAATAACAACGCCAATATAAAAAGGAAACAATTAAAAATCTTATTTTTTTTCTTGTTCTGCATTTGACCTGAAAAGTCAAGTTTTGTTAGAGCTATTATTTTAATATTTTTCTGCAAAATTGACATTTTTTTAAAGTAGCGTCTCAACAAATATTAATGTTTTTCTAGTTAATTCGCTGTTCGGAAAAGGAGTAAAGAAAGTGAATAGAACATTCCTATTCTCATTTATTAAGCAGATAAGTTAAAATAATTTATCAATTTAAATTTTAAAAAAAGTATTATGATTTTTGTTTAAAAGAAACTAAAAAAAAAAAAAAATCAGAACAGTTTATTTAAAGTTTATATAGCCAATATTACACAGTAAAGAGCTTTATTCTGTCTATAAAAAATATTTTATTAAATGCAAACCACATATATATTTATATAAAGCTGTATATATAATTAAAATATGAGATATATTGGCTAGAAGAATTAATTGTCATTGGGGTGAAGCATTTTCTTTTATCCACTATGGCCATATGAGTATTAATATTTAACTGTCTACAATTTAAGTGCCTGAAAAGTTGGATCCACACTAAGATGAAAATGTATGTGAGGAGTAACATAAACCTACCTACTGCCAACTTAAATAAATTCAGGATGTGCTATATAAAATTAATCAGGAGTTTTTCAACATCTATAATAAAAAATGCATAATCCGTAAGAACTATTTGTGGAAAGAGGACTCTGAAAAATAGTGATGCCTGATCATATCGATTCATAAAAGATTGTAAAATTATGTTTTATTTCCTGTTGTATAAATCTGTATTATTATTATTTATTATTTCGATCTTATATTTGGGAAGTGCTATTTCTAATTCAACAGGGAACAGTCCAACATAAGAAAATATCAAGAGAGTAGGGGGGAAGGTTGAAAAGTTTTTCTTTTTTGTTTTTATAAAATCTAGGTTACTCCTGCCCAAAATACTTGAACTTCAGCTATGAGCATAAAGTTAAGTACCTTAACAGAATACTTAAATGGTAAGTTTTGTTTTTTTAAAAAACACTGAAAGAATCATTGCCGCAACATGACACGACTTACTTGTAGTTTATTATATGTGTTACTAACAGTATTCTTTATAAATGAATGAATGATTCATGTTTTTAAATTAATATTCTTTATAATTTTGTTCTATCATATTCTATGTTGTTTTATTATTATACTTTTCCACACTTAAAATGGCATACTACATCCGAGGTTGAATTTAAATTTTCAATGAGTTAGCAATCTCACTTTTAATTAATAATTTTTTTTTATTATCTTGGATATATAGATGTCTATATTATGGGTGTCTATCATGGAAAGTAAGGGTGAATAGTTTTAAATTGTTTAAGTAAAGAAATGATAGATATTCATCATAGACATAAAAACTGTAAGTACATAGTGATATATCCGAATAATTTATTTGCACTTGTAAATATTTTTCTTTTTTGAAATTTTTCTTTTCTACATTGATTGAGAATTTATTTTATGTTTAAATATATCTTATTATTTTTGTAAATAAATATTATGAAGTTTTGTTAATTAACAAAATCTCTGTGGTTTTGTTGATCCAACATTTACATTAAATCCAGCATTTACACTCAATCTAACATTTACATTCCATCCTATAACCAGTATATTTACACATGCACACACCAACATTAGTGTTTGATAAGCATGTGAGAAAATGTTAAATAAAGGTTATTTCTTTCTAATAGATAGGATGTATTATTTTAATTGTTGATTAACAGTTTTCATAAATACATACCTGTTAAGAGAGTCAAATGTGAATTCTTCCTGAGTTCGAATATCTGAGGCAACGGTTTTGAAGAGAGTGGTGAGATGTTAGATGAACTGATTTAAATTACATGTAGATTTGATGGATAATGCTTAGGCTAGTCTATTAAAGATAGATGTAAGCATGAGTCAAGTACTTCATCATGTTATCTCTAGAATCCTACATTAAGACCCTAGGTCCGACAGTAGTTAGATGCGATCTTGCTCTTTCTCTTATATACGTGGATGGACCGGACTGTTACATTTGGCACTATCAACTTTAGGAGATGAAAGATAGGTGTACAAGCACTTTTAAATTTGAGGTAAGTTGATTATACATTATAGTCGAATCAGCTGATTGTTGAAGATGATCTGTATGTTCAAATGTATTTGCGTACTGTGACATCCGGGTATATTTGACCAACCTTTACAGTATGGTAGTTAATATATTATGTCATCATAAGGAATCTTTTATATTCTGGTAAGTTTACACAGTAAATCATATGCAACTTAATGAGCTAATGATCTTGGTTTGAATTTAGACTCATGAAAATATTAATTCTTAGAATTTTTTAAGTATTTTTTATACTCACTGAAACCTTCTGCCAAAATAATGTTCTTGGACAGATTTTCAATAAAGATTATTCAGATATATTATCATTTTGTGACATAAAAAAAAAATCAACATATGATAATTTGTTTATCTTTAATCTCAATAATCAATTATGTAAATAAGTAATGATTATGTTATAGATACTAAAGGACAATGTGAACAAATTGATTGACTTTTGCTAATTAGCCTTAACTTCAGCAAGAAACTACCATATTACATTGCATCCTACTAATTTTCATGATGTTGTGAACACAATCTAATTTACTTGTCAGTTAATAATAGTTTTACGATTAGTTCAGCATACTACATGCTTTACTAAGTTTAGATGCGATTCAATCACAAACATAACACAAAAACAGAGATCAAATGGCCAATGTGTATGTGTAAGGCAATTGTTCCTCTCAATTGAATAAAAGTCAGAATAAAAAAACTTTGATCATAAATTTTTTTTTGATATTGTAAGCTAATGTCCATTGATTAAATTAATGTTTTTATATTGCTATGAAAAAAAAGACTGAAAAGTTATCAGTAACATGATATTTTGAAATACTGGAACAGAAAGTAGTGCAAAAGAATATATGCAGAATACAGATATTCAAAAAACATTCCCATTAAAGGTTTTAACACACACACAACAAAGGATAATAAGTTGATGTAATACAACTTCAGAACAGGCTTGTATATCACAAATATTTTTTAATAATAACATTGAAATACAAATCATTTTCGGTAAGATATTTTTTCATTTTATTTATACATTAAGCATGTTATTGATTGTAGGATATTATTTTAGATAAGTCATGAATTTTGATTAGTAGGATAAAAACTTCAAAATATTTTACAATGGTCTTTAATGTATATTTGAAATGAAATCTTTATAAGCAAAGGAGTGTTTTTGTGTATAGATCTATAGGACTCCTAAATCAGGTTTTTAGAAGCAAATATATCATATATTTATACTGAAGTGAATAATAGAAAACTATTTTCTTTTAATGCAAATTTCACAATTTTTAATCAAATAAAATAAAAAGTACTATTAGCTAGAACACAATGATTACTAAATCCAAAGATAAAAAAATAAAAAAGATGTAAATATAATGTTGTACTTAACAGTCAATTCATTTCAGATTTTTGAATAGTTAACAGCTTTGCTTTTGGTAAAGAAATAACACATTTGAAACTGCTAACAATACATGATGAAAATACATAAAATGACAAAAAAAAAAAGAGTTGACAAAATATGCAAACAAGTAAATGTTTAAGATTATAAATAAATCAAATGGAAAAAAGAGTCAGAAAGCATTTATGCACAGGACTCAACATGTTACCTTCTATTTTTTAATCACTTTAAATCAAAGTTGCAAACTTTTATCCTGTGGGCCCATACTATGTGTTTTTGGTGAAAGTCACCAAAGTCAAGATATTACAAAGTCTGATATTATGCTTAAACTGAAATCTATTATTTGATAGCATTCACTTTAGTGGTCATGCGATTCCTAAATAACATCTCGTCGTTGTTAGTTTTTTTTCACAGTACCCAATTATTATGAATTTATATAAGTTTCTAGGCAAATTTATCATATCAATAAACTGTAGTCAGTTTCTTAGTTCCACTTCTCAAACAAAATACTCTTCCCTCTCCTCTTATTTTGTCCTATCCTATGTCACCATTACTTACCAAAGTCATTGAATCTATCACTAAGAATAAGATAATTTATTATTCTGCCTTCCATCTCAAACAATCAATTTGTTAAAAAAAAATGCTCCTTCTCTGATGCTATCATACTATTTAAAATTATTATTGACCAAGTTAGAACCATTAGAACAGCTGCTTCCATGGTAGTACAACTAGATATTTCATCACTTTTTGATTCTGTCCCTATTAATACTCTCATTGAACAATAACAAATGCATAACATTCATGTTACCATTCTTTACATTTTAATTAACCATCTAACGAATAGAGAAATTTTCCACTCTCTTAATGACAAAATAATAACAGGATTCAAACCCCATAACTATTCCGCAGGCATTATTTTTCAGTATTTTGTTTTTTAATACTTATATAAATCCACTGCTTCTGAAAATAGAGAAAAAAACTACCTGATATGTAAATTCTGCTGATTAATAAAGCACTCAAATATATATCATTCATGGTCACTCGTTTTTCTCCCCTCTAGGAAGTACCTTTATTTACTTATTTCTATTCTGAAGAATATATGACACACTATAAACTTCAGTTTAACCTTCCTAAGTCAGTCACATGGAGCATATTCTTGAGAATACTCTCTGCTAATAGTGTTTCCTGTCTCTTCACTGACCCCCCCCCCATAACTTTCTTCGATTTTCATTTATAAATATATGAATGCTACAAGAACATCGAATCAGAACTGTATCCTCACATCTATTGAAAATATAACTAACCGCATATCTAAAGCATACTTTTCCCTTCATACAAAAATCACTCTTATCAACATCCAGATTTTTCCAAAAATGACTTATATGCTGATTAACTGTACTGATGATTTAAAAAAAAAAAAATTTACTTTGCTCCAAACTGATTTAGAATAAGAACCACTGTCATCAGTATTAGAACCTTATATAAGCATACCAAAAACAATGATCTCTCCCTTCATTCAATCCCCTACCATTTATTTTCAGAGGTCATTTAATACAGATTTCAAATTTGGATCTGCTTACCCTAATTCTATGAAATTTGTTTGTCACTCCTACTGAAATGCATCTACCTAGTAAAGTTTTTTTTTTCAATCCTTAAAAGTCATTGTGCAACATGACACATAGTGCGAGTCAATCTCAACTATCATCTCTGCTTACTATCACCAATAAACAGATAATCAAAAATTCAAATTCTGATATCTGGAATCAAAATACTTCGATTTCCTACTAGTCATTTTTTTATCACAGAGAATGATGCATACCAACATTGACCCCCTTTGCTCTCTATCACAAGTCTGAAAATACAATATATCATTTTTTGTTCCCGTTCCTGCTTTTCTTACCTATAGAAATATCAGTCAATTACTAAATCATGCACTTCCTCTATTTCTACTTTCATTGATAGAATGAAGAGGCCATTTCCCTTACCATATGAGTTGTAAGAAGCCATTTTTGCTTGAACCTTACCTCTAGGAATTTACAATTACTGTTTGACAATAAAACTTGAAAAATTAAAAACAGACAGAGCAGTTGTCCCTCCAGACTTTGTGGATGCTACATGGAGTTTTGCTCACTTTTCTGAACCCATTATAAGCAAATAGTTCCTTTCTCTTTATTTTTTTTACTTTTTACTTTTGTACACCTTTGCTATGTATTTACAAAATATATCTTTTTTAATTTATACACCATTACATTTGATTGTTCTTTTATGATATACTCTATAATGTATAGTTGAAACTATAATTTTTTTTTTTTAAATCTTTTTCTCTTGTTGTTCTGACAAATTGTATTGCTTAATTAATTCCTATAAAGAGCACTGAACTGCAATTCAGATTTATATATGATATTCAGTCTAGTAGATTGATGAGGGACAAAAAGGACAAAAGATGGCTGCTTGAAGACAGATGTATTAGGTTCAAAAATTTCAAGTGTATTAGATGAAGATCAAATAGCCCTCACTAATGAAAGGCTTATGCCAGAACTACTCTTAGAAAATAGATAGTATGACACATTGAATAAGGACATATTAATCACTATATTTTGCAACTGTTGACTACTCAAGCATACAGTGCATAGTAAAAATAAAATAGAAGAAATATATTTGTTATTTAAAATAGAAGAAAACCAAATTAAAGCAGTGAAAATATGTATATATGTTAAGCTATCTGCATCAAGTCAGATAACGGCACTTCACTATTATCAAACAATATTCCACTGCTTGAAAAAGTGATAAAAAAAAACAAAATTATTATTTATAAAAAAATTATGAAACTTATAAAGGTAAATGAACATACATTTTAAAGCAAAAAAAAAAAAAAAAACGATTGACCTTAATTAAAGAAAAGATGTACATGGAAAAAATAATTTAATAATAATCACAACTTCATAAAGTCATAGTGGAAGTTTATGCTTGAAAAACTGATTTTTAGTGGAAATGAATACACTAAGAATTGGATAAATATCTTGAGAGTTAATATAGACCTCACAACATTATCCACATAAAATAACAATCATTTATTAAGACATTAATAAATCAATATATATTGTAATGGTTACGTATATGCCGTTATATCACTGTCAATAAAATGGTAAAAAGAACGATAAATAAAATTGCTCTCAGAATTGTAAAAATATTAATAATAACTTTATTTAAAACAAGATATATAATTGCACAGATGGAAAACTATTAAATAATTAAAAACAAGTTAAAGTTAAAATCTAAAGATACTAGTTTATTTTAAAATAATGTAAAAGAAAATAGTAAAAACTGTTAATTAGTTTCTATTAAGAAATTATTTTAAATCTTAGAATGAAAATGTTGAGGACATTTAATTGATCAGTCAGATAAGAGAACAATTAAAAAATTCCTAGTAATAAAATCTTATGTTCCCACTCAAAAGTAAACTGTCCAATAAACGATGCGAATGGACACATGTTCCACAGAGAAAATCATTATCACCAAGAAGATCAGCGTCAAGCCAGGCAAGATCATTCCCGCAATTTGATAAGGAATTCAAAACGATATAAAAGGGGGGTTTTGTTTTTGGATATTACTCTTGTTCATGACATAATTTGAACATATTTACATGTATTGCGGACCTCAAAAAATATAACGGTCGTGCAGAAAATTAGTTTCCCATATTTGCACCAGCTGAGGCGATCTCCAGAGCTAAGGTTCCTGAAAAGCAGCAAACAATGGAAGTCTTCCTGAAAACAATAATATTAAATGGACATCGATCCATCATGGACCGCCAAGAGGGACTTCAAATAAACCTACAGCCATGGAAAGTATGAACTTTATAATCTAAAAAAGAACTTTTCAAATATTATATCTAATCGATATCTAACTCATAGTCTCTTATCTGATTAAGCAGGAATGTAAATTATTTGATCTATTTTCTATTAATATATTTGATATTATTATTTTCATTCTCGTAATTTTGTTAATTAAATTGATAATTTAAAAATAGGCATAAATAGTTGCATAGATTCGTAAGATTGTGGTAGTTTAAGTGGGTTAATTTTGGGCTATTTGTTTTGTAGTTGAATCGGTGCTCGTGAAGGGATGTAAGGGTGTTTTATGTCAATGAGATGTGTTGAGGTGCATTGGATTCTCCTTCTTTGTGCGGTGTTAGCCTGCAGGGCATAGTACCCAACTGAATGCATGGCCCAAAAATGTAGCCATCACATTGCCAATGGTCATAGATGTATTTCCTACACCATTGATATCCTTACACCTTGGTATGGAAAGATATGGAGTCTTCGCAGCCTGATCGTTACAATTGGCTACCCAACATCGCTCGATACACTTTAATCACGAGTGCCTTGGGAATTTTAGAAATTGTGCCAGTAAAAAAAAAATGAATAGTTTTTTTCTTGGTTTATATGGAAGTTATAAATTAGAACATAATGTGAAAATACTGCCAGAAAATAAAATGCACACATAAGCATACATGTGAGTATGGAAAGTGATAAGTAATTGTTGGGAAGCCTGACTAATAAAGAGAAAAGTAAGTAAATTGGGAACTGTTGAGGGTGAAGCATGTTCTCAGGTAATGTAGAAATGTGTGATTTTTTTCTTGTTTTGTGTAATTACTAGTCAAAAAAGTAAATATTTTTTTTCTAACATTTGTTTACTAACATGTGAAGTAAAAAAAATTTTTCATTGTTTATGATGAAGTTCGATGATAAATTATAATGGTCGGCCTGCGAAGACTTTCCGTATTTGCCATATGAGGGCATAAGCTCAATGGCGCAGGAAATAAATCTACGACCATTAACAATGTGATGGCACCACTTTTGGGCCATGCATTCCATTGGGTATTATATCCTATATGCTAACGTGGCACAAAGAAATGAGAATCCAATGCACCTCCCAACATCGCATTGACATAAAACACCCGTACATCACTCCATCAGCACAGATTCAACTCCAAAACAAATAGCCCAAAATTTACCCACCTAAACTACCATAATCTTACAAATCTATACAGCCATTTATGCCTATTATTAATGTAATTAACAAAATTACAAGAATGAAAATAATACTAATAATATCAAACATATTAAAAGAAAATAAAACAAATAATTTACATTTTTGCTTAATCAGATAAGAGACAATGAGTTAGATACCGATTAAATATAGTATTTGAAGTTCTTTTTTAGATTATAAAGTTCATACATTCCATGCTGTTGGTTGATTTGAAGTCCCTCTTGGCGGTCCATGATGCGCTGCACAACTCCGATCGACATCCATTTAGTATTATTATTGTTTTCGGGAAGACCAGTCAATTGTTTGCAGATTTTTTGGAATCATAGTTCTGGAAGTCACCTCAGCTGGTACAAATATGGGAAAATAATTTACTGCACGACCCTTACATTTTTAGAGGTCCGCAATACATGTAAATATGCTTAAATTATATCATGAACAAAAGAAATATCCAAGAACAAAACTCCACTTCACTTTTATATTGTTTTGAATTCCTTATCATCAAACTGTGGTATCGATCTTGCCTGGCTTCGTGCTGATCTTATTGGCGATGATTTTCTCTGTGGACCGTGTGTTCATTCACAACATTACTGGGCAGTTTACTTTGAGCAGGAGCATAAGATTTTATTACTAGGAATTTTTTCATTGATCTTTTATCTGACCGATCAGTTAAATGCCCTTAAAAGCCAGATGCTATTATGTCATTAATTTCAACAGAAAATCATTTCCATTCTAAGATTTAAAATAATTTCTAAATAGAAACTAATTATTATTAATTTCTTTTACATTATTTTAAAATAACCTTTTATTCTTTAGATTTTAACTTGTTTTTAATTATTCAATAGTTTTCCATCTGTGCATTTATATATCTTGTTTTAAATAAAGTTTTTAATATTTTTATAATTTTACTTGAGAGTGATTTTTATTCTTCTATTTACTTTTTTATTGACAAGTGACGTAATGGCATATATGTATACCATTACAATATATATATATACACCTGGGTCTCGTTTTACTCGATAGGTGGGTTCCTCAGAAAACATGTGCAAACGAAATCGCGCAAAAATAGACGTAACTTACATTGAAAAGGGGGGGATACGGACTGTGATTTTTCAAAAATCGCGTAAAAGCAAAGCTCCAATATAAAATTACTTTAAAATTTGCGCAAAAAAAATAAGGAAATAAAATATGACTAATAAAAAATTTCAAATTTGAAAAAAAATTGATACAAGACAAACTTTTTTTAACTATAATATTTAATTTTATTAAAAAAACATTTTTTTATGCATAATTTACAGTAATTTACATTTTTTTATACACGTTTTAATTATTATCGCTATTTGCCAATAAACAGGTTCGTTTGCAAACTGGTAAAAAAATCAGATTATTCACAAGAGAAAATACAATTAGCGCCAACGTCACTCTCATGTTATGTTAATGGTTTTCTGGTGACAACGTAATTAGTAATTAATCTAACAACTAAAAATTAAATTCTTATTTTTGTTTTTAATTTTCAATTTTAATTGTGCCCAACTGCTTTTACTCACCTTTTAAAAATAAACTTGCGGACACTAAATGATGAATAATTGATTACGTTCTTTATTAAAAAGCAAAAACAGAATGTGATTTAAAATGCAAAATTAACACGCACAATGTTTGAACAAATTTACATTATAATCTTGTAAAATTTAATGTGTGTATACATAAAATGTGGAAATCATGATTTTAATTTCATTATTGCATAAAATCTTACTATTATAAAGCACTGAAAATATTGAAATTACTAAGATGAAAGTCAAATTCCAATAATGTGCTTGCGCATTATCGGAGTTAGACTTCCGGAGCAACGTGAATCGCGTAACTTCAAAATCACGTTAAATAAATCCGTGTAAAAAGAGACCCAGGTGTATATATATATTGTAACCCTCACATCTGAGTTTAGAGGCATTGCTTTATGCTAATATTTTTCTTTATTATGTGTATAACAAAATATTAAAAGTTATGTATACAGCATAAATTTTAATGTGTTTTTAAAATGTAACAATAAGTGTAAAACTAAAATACATTATAATTTTTTATTTTAAAATAATATTATGATTTTAAATAAAAGAAAGGTTGCTATAAAAACCAGTCACAAATGATTGGGAGAAAAATAAAAACATTGCTACGAGAACCCATAGAAGCTTTCTAAAATTATCTTCATTTCAAAAAATGGTGGAAATGATAAGCACTTTGCTGTTGTGTCGTTGACTGTAAAAAAGTCAAATTTTTTTTATAAAGACTCGTTTAAGTTAATGTCATGCACTTTATGGTGTAGGACACCCTCCAGAATGTTTTATCTGTTCTTTCCAGGATTGTAGCTAACTATGGAACTGTAGACAAAGAAATGCTTTAAAATTTAACCTTGATTCTATCCATCTATTCATCACTATTGAATGCTGAAGAAATATTTAATATTTACTTGGCAAAAAAAAAGAAAAGAAAACTAGTCATCTAAAGTGATTTTACTATAGAAATGTACTTCTATAAATTAATCTGCGAATCTAGCTATTTTAAATGCTCAGAAGAAAATTGCAATGGAAACTCTCCTAAGAAAAATGCCACAGAATGAAACAAAAACTAAAATATTATATTGCCAGCAAACATTAAAATTTAATGATTAATGGCCATGTTCCCACATTTACACATACAAAATATATATGTGAGCTTACAAAAATGTTAAATCAACTGAAATTTCTATAGCTATCTTCAGAGATTGTAAGTTACAAAAATTTATTCCCTCACATGCATAACTGCTATATAATTTTCTTAATTGTAAATACATTTTTTATTATTATCATTATTATTATATATTTTTATTCTTTAATTAAAGTTGCTGTTGTTAATAATTTTATTGTTTGTCATGACCAAGTTGATTATTTATTTTGATAATGTAATAAATTATTAGGTGGAGAGGTATGATCAGGAAATATAGAAATTTGTCTTATGCAAGTTCAATTGATTATTGTTTGTGACTAGTACCAATTTGTCAATTAAAAATAAATTGTATGTAGTCAATCCACCATATACACAGTTGACCATTAGTAATCTTTAAATTTCCCTAGATGAAAATTAATTTGCCGAAAATTATATTTTTATTTTATTTTATGGTTAACTGGATTCATTATCAATTATTATAAGGGCAATTACCAGTATATATATATATTGATTTTATGTTTATATTGATAATGCTGGTAATGATAATCAATTACTCTGAGGAGTGACTAGCTGATCTCTCTGAGATCTCTTGCTCTTTTGGAATATATCTAAACTGCTTCCTATATATTTTTTAATAATATCTTATTTAAATATTATAACTTTAATAATACTTAAACTTAAATATCATACTTCTTAATATTTGAATTATATTTTTTGTAAATTGTAAATTTAATTCATTTGGGAGTGATGATGATGTTCCACCACCTCAGGAATGACCATCACCTCAGATTTATATTCCCATCCCATTACAATATATATTACAGTAAATAGAATATTTGTCTCTATAAGTGCAAAATGATATACACCTGGATCTCTTTTTATGTGGTAGATAGATTCCGCGAAAAACCCGCATAAAAGAAATCGCACAAAAAGACATTGAAAAATGTGGGATACGTTCCATAATTTTCAAAAATCGCATAAAAAAAAAAAAGAAAATAAAGTATGACTAATAAAACATTTCAAATATCTGAAAATAAACTGATACAAGATAAACTGTTTTTACTTTTTTTATTAACAATTTAATTTTATTCAAAATAATGTTTTTATGTGTAATTAATTTTACATTTTTTCATACATATTTTAATCATTATCACTACTTGACAATATGCGGGGACATTTATAAACTGATAAGAAATCCGATTTGTTACAAGAGGAAATACAATTAGTGCCAACTTCAGACTTGTGCTGTGTTTAATAAGGTGCATTAACTGAAAATTTTTGTTCATGGCTTCAAGCTGCTTTAAAACCATCAATTTTTCCATTATTGTAGCAAATTTACGCTCTTTTTAAAGCTTAAAGTGTACCGTAAGGTGCTGATTTGTTGTTGCTCATTTTGAACTAAAAGGAGGGCTTGACAACAATTTTGACAGCTCCAAGTTCTTTGTTTTGATATTCAAAATGAAAATGTATATTTTAGAGTATTTTTTTATATAATATAAATTATTTTGATAAAATAAGCTGAAAATATAATTTTTTAAAAAAAATAGTTAAGATTTTAGTAAAAATTCTTTACTTTTACACGAAAGTAAATTGAGAAAGAAATCAACGACGTATGCAGCATTTTCTAATTGGATATGAACATTCTTTTTAGGTTCTCCACTATAGAATATTTTTATAATTATAAATAGAAATTTATTTTTGAAAAAACTTTCATTCATTCATAATCTGACAAATTATTAATTTGCTTTTTACAAACGAATCTAATATTAAAAGATGAATACATTTTTACTGCTGATTCTGTAATTGAACCAATCAAAAGTTTAAAACTTTAATTCACTCAGCAAATAAAAAAATTTTCAGTCTAATAGTTAATGGTTTTCTGTCGACAATGTAATCGGTGATTAAGCTCATTCATAATGTGTCATTAACAAGAAAATGATTGTCCAATTGATTAGAAAATTGAAAACTTTCTCGAATCATTTTTCCTGTGAAATGAACAGGATCCACTTCTGTTTCATTATCTTTTTCTAAATCTTCTACAGTATCAAATTTATGGCATTTAAAGTACATAAAATATAATATGTGTATATAAAACAGGGAAATCCCAATTTTAAGTGAAATATGAACTTCTTTATCACATAAAAGAAAACAACATAAAAAGATATTAAGAAGAAACATGAATAGCATAACCTCAAAATCACATTTAAAAAATCCACACAAAAAGAGACCCGGGTGTATATTCAGTTTTGTAGTAATCATCTTTCTCCAATAAAATTACTGATCAGATATTGAAATCATTATGAAAAAAAGTCAGCTTTGTTGACACATTTGTTGATCAAAATAATCACTCTTCAATTGGAAAATATAACTTAAAAATCTGACATTAAACAATTAACATTTTTTAAAAAACTATGCAATTATTGCTATCTATAATAATCGCCTTCATATTAAAAGCAATAATTATTTTACATTTTATCCATATCCTGCATTAGGAACAATAAAAATCTTAAATTTAATTACATAATATACTGAATATTTCAGACAATTAATTTAAAAGTCTAAAGTAAAGGGTGATTGCTAAACACATAATTGCATTAGTTCTAGGTTTGAATGCTCAATAAGAAAAGCAAAAGCTAGAAATTTCTATCGAAATGTGAGCAGAGTAACATTATATTATCTGTCATTCACTGATTACTCAAACCAAAAGTCAGAAATGTCTATGGAAATGTGATTATTCTATCATTATCTGTCATTCACTAATTATTCAGGCTGATTTCTTGAATAAAGAGAAGAGAGCTTCTCTTGAAAATGACTACGCTAAAAAAAATTACTACTATCATTATTTTTAACAAATATTGGCCCAAAAAAATATAACCAATGGAGATCCATTCATTTCTTCAATAATATCCATTTGTTCTCTCTTCTAAGTATTTTTGTTTTCAGCCTTTTTCACTCCCAACATACATCTCTCCATACCTGATTGAAAGTTGAAATTTCTATATTGCTCTTGGGTCCAAGTTTAAGATTCTTGAGAAAGAACTACTAAAATACATCTATTAAAAACTTTACTTTTCAAATACATTTAGCATATTTCTTTTTAATAGTTATTTTTACTAAACACACTCCATCCAAGTTTAATTCTTTGATTAATTTTATCCATTAGGTTTGCATCTATAAGCATTCTGACAAAAGTATGTTTAGTTGTTAATTTCTAATTCATGTTTATCAATATTTTATTGTTCTGGAAAAAAATTACTGAATATTATATTTTATTCTATTTTGTATTCATGCAACTTTCATCTAATAACTTTTGCAACATTTCCTAAATCTCTGAAGAATTAACTGCAAAAATAAACACATCATCTGCAAAATCTAAATGATATAATGGGCTTTTACACTGTCGTAGTCTTATCAATATTAATCTTCATTGTATTCTAAATATAACAATATCCTGGATCTATATATTGATGATCTAAAGATTTAATTACAGTAAAAACATTTATAGAAATCAAATGCTTTTTCATAATCTATAAATCCAAAGCATAATGACAGGTCATATTCATTGATCTTTTCTATAACCTCTCTTAATATGTGAACATGAATCATTTTGTTTACAACCACTTTGTTCTGTTGATTGGTTTGAATTCAAAGTTAAATCCAGAAGAGTTGTCATTCTTTTTTTTTTTGGTAAAAAAAATTGTATAAAAAGATAGAAGAATGATAGGTCTGTAATTTCTGAAATCTTCCTTTATCAAGTTTCATGAATATCAATATTACATTTCTTTCAATCACCTGGTACATCTTTATCATTTAGACACATTTGTACATAGCTGTGGCAATAATTTTGCCAATTTCTTCATCTCTTCATTTAAAATACTTTATAATTCAGAAAATATAAAAATTGTAGGTGATACTTTGGGGATTCCCCCCCCCCTTTATAAAATTCTTTCACATTTCATCTTTTCTTATTGCTGAAATAACTTTTCCTTCAATACTAAGATGTTTTGTTTTTGAAACTTTTATTCTTTTCTATAGGTTTCCTTGCTTTTTATATCACTATTAAATCTTTTCACATTGTAAAGATTCCAAACATTCTACTTTTCTTAATACATCTTTTAAAAATAATTTCATATTCCTTTTTTTTTCATACACTGTTTACTTCAGGTTTTTTTTTCTTTCTACAAGCTATTTTGATCCACCTTTTAGCAGAGAATTAATTTTCTTTTTATTGACCTCAGTTAAGTTTGAAAAATCTTATTGAGTGTTTCAAGATTAGGAATATGTACTGATAATATTACTTTTTTAAATGACTTTGTCTCCAGTTTTCAAGAAGTATCTTACATCTCACTAACAGACAACCATTTCCTAAAGTAAATCAATATTAAGAACATTCAATTCTGTTATACCCTCATATAAATATTTCCATAGTTATCTCCGATAAAGATTTTACTCAAAGAAAGAAATCATAATATAGAATGTCTTTTCTTCAAATACCATAAGACTCCACTTTTACTTCTGTCTTATCAAATTCATCCATGGTACATTTATTTCCCAATTCTAAAATTAAAAACTCCCAAGATTATTTTAAATGTTTGGTGTGATCAAAAATATTTTGTACATCTATGTACCAATTCTCTACTTCATAACAATGAAAATTTGTTGGACCATAAATATGAATTATCTACATGTGATATCTTTCATTAAGATGAATATAATCTTGTCACTCTATCTGATACATCATCAACATATTCTTTTTTCACTTTTTATTTATAATAAATCCTATCCCAATTGTATTTCTAATATTGATGCTTTTAAGTAAAGTATATATCCACTTTTGAAATCTTTTTTTTTTTTTACCTTTCTACTAACTTCACAAAGTGCAATAATATCCTATTTAATACTGTAATTCATGGGGTTTTCCTTCATTTGAAAATGATTTCCAATCACTGATAGTGAAATAAAAGATTATCATCAAATGGCAGCTTAGGTTCTCATTCAAAAGATTTTTAGCATTTTCTGCCTTCAGCTACCAAACTCTGACTTGACTGAGATTTTACAACTTTCTGAAAATAAAGGCCATAATTTTGTTTGTCTCTGCTATTATTGTAAATATCTAATAAGAAGAAAATACATATTGATCCAATTCTTGAAAATTTATCTGATGTATCAAAGTTAAAAACTAACTGCCAAATGAGAAAAGACACCAGAGATAAATGATCAATAACCTTAACATGCTGGTTGGAACATGTTGGTGAATAGTCTATATATGTTAGTTTACCAGATGAATAATCATAAAGTAATAGTAGCTGCAATGATAAGAGCATACATGGTGGATATTAAGATGCTTGATTCTACTAAAGCTCCATAACAAGGAATCAATCAGAAAAAGAAAAACTTTATGAATTCTTTTTTTTGAGAAAAATGTTAAAAGGAAATGGACATGGAAGCATCTAAATGAAGGTACAGCAGCATTGGATTATATTTTGACTAACAGAAAATATTCATTTCAAGATTGTAATGTTCTTAATAAATTTAACACAGGAAGTGATCATCGATTAGTAAGATACATGTTAATGCAAAACTAGAGAGACAAAAATTATTAAGAAAAACAATATTTACAGTTGATATTCCTAATCTTCAGAAACATTCTAATGAATTTAAATTAGAACTTACAAATCGGTTTCAAGTATTAGTAGATTTTGAACATGATTCAGATTTGAATGAAATTAATATGAAAATAACTGATACACTTTTAAAAACTGCAACAAAGATAGCTGATAGAAAAAAGCAGCAATTGACCAATAAAATTTCTACTGAGACTAGAGAATTTATGAAGAAAAGAAGGAATGTGAAGATATACAAAAATGATGCATTAAAAAGGATTGAATATCTAGAATTTTGTAAAATGGTGAGGAAAAGAGTTGAAAATGATATAAGAAAGTATAACTGTAAACTAGCAAGGAAAGCTGTAGAAGAAAATAAAAGTCTCAAGAATGTAAAACAACATTTTGGTATTGGTAGGAAATTTATATCTGCAATAAGAAAAAAAGATGGAATTATTACTAAAAAGAGAGATGACATCATGAAATGGGTAGAAGACTTTTATCAAGAATTATATAGTAATAAAGAACAAGTACCTCCTATATCTATTACATCTTCCGAATTGCCCAGAATTTTAAATGAAGAAGTGAGACATGCAATTAAATATATGAAGAAAGGAAAGGCTCCAGGTAATGATGGAATTACAATTGATATATTAAAAGAAGCAGGTGAAGAAATAGAAATTTTTTTAGCAAAGTTATATACCAAATGTCTAAATGATAAAGATGTACCAGATGATTGGAAGAATGCAGTATTAATATTAATATTTAAAAAAGGGGATAAAGAAGATATTAGAAATTACAGACCTATCAGCCTTTTATCAGTTTTATATAAAATTTTTACCAAGATAATTACAACTTGTCTACAGAGAACATTGGATTTCCACCAACCAAGAGAACAAGCTGGATTTAAAAGTGGTTTTAGTACAGTAGATCATATCCAGGTATTGAGAGAAGTTATAGAAAGGACAAATGAATATGAGTTGCCATTATGTTTTGGATTTGTAGATTATGAAAAGGCATTTGATTCTATAAACATTTCTTCAGTGATTAAAGCATTGGATCATCAAGGTATAGATCCAGGATATTGTCATATTTTAAAGAATATTTATAAAAATGCAACAGCAACAATTAGATTACATAATGATACTGGGAAAGTCAACATTGAGAAGGGTGTAAGACAGGATGACTCCATATCTCCAAAACTTTTTACAGCAGTGCTGCAAGAAGTATTTTGTGGATTAAAATGGGAACCTAAAGAAGTGAAAGTAAATGGAGATTATTTAAGTCATTTAGATTTTGCAGATGATGTAGTTGTTTTTGCAAATAATGCTTTAGAGCTGCAGGAAATGTTGCAGGAGTTATCAGATGAAAGTAGGACTAAAGATAAATGTTAAAAAGACTAAAGTAATGTTTAATCGATTTTCTCAAAATATGAAAATAAAGATTGATTATGATGAGTTAGAAGAAGTTAACAGTTACAAATACCTTGGTCAGATTATTAATACAGATGGAAACATAATGGATGAAATTAATCATAGAATTAAACTTGGTTGGAGTGCTTTTGGTAGAAATAACTTGATACTAAAAGGAAATATGCCTATGTGTTTGAAAAGGAAGGTTTTTAATAAATGTGTTTTACCAGTTCTTACTTATGGATCTGAGACTTGGACACTTAATAGAAGAGCAATACAGAGACTTCAGACCACTCAAAGAAGTATGGAGAGATGCATGTTGGGAGTAACAAGAAGAGATCGAAAACACAATGTATGGGTAAGAGAACAAACAGGTGTTACTGACCTCATTGAAAAAATTAAAAGATTGAAGTGGAGTTGGGTTGGACATATTGCTAGAAGAGATGATAATAGATGGATAATTGAAATCTTAAACTGGATTCCAAAAAATTGTAAAAGATCCAGAAAGAGACCACATGTTAGATGGATGGATGAAATAAGAAAGTGTGCAGGGATGATGTGGAGAAAAGAAGTTAAAGATCAGAGAAGAAGGATTGAACTTGGAGAGACCTTCATCCTGCAGTGGATTGATAATGGTTGATGATGATGAATAGCATACAGTTGGATTTAGAAAATAAAACTTTCTTTTCTTAAAGTCATCACATAAAATATTACAGTCATATTTCAAATTGCCAATAAATCTTAAATATATATCACCAAACCTATGAAAATTTACATGATAATATTTTTAATAATTCTGGCTTAACTATCCTTCCAATTAATGAAAAACAACTTTTGCCATAAAACATCTGAGACCTGTAAATTATGATAACTTTTTCAAATTAGAACATTTCCCCCCTCATTTTTTAGACAGCTGTTATTGTCTCACCTCACTGATAATACTATTCAATATAAGCATAATTAAACAATGGATAGACAGCAGTGTAAATGGATTCTTTCAACTTGGTTTCTAATTCATTCCTCTTTTCTTTTTTTTCAGTAAAAAGCTCTATTTTGAAAAATGCCTTCTTAGCAAAAGCTCATTTATGCTGGTCCTTGCTAGACTGGCAGGAAAATTTGTAATAACAAAATAATAAGAATTTAAACTTTTAAGTAATATAAACAATTTTTATTTATTTTTTTTCATCTCATTTTTACCCAATTTAAAAAAAAAAGAGTCAAGCATTGGTGGACGAGAGGTCAGCGGCAGCTGCTTTACAAGCAGTTGTCCTGGGTTAGCGGGTTCGCTTCCCGGCTGATGGTATGACACATGGGGGAAAAAAAAATTAAAAAAAAAAAAACAGAAGGAAAACAAAATCTAATCAATCATACATAAATTAATTTGTTTTTTGTTATCACAGATGTTTATTGGGGGGGGGGGGGGGGCAGAATTAAATTTATTATTACTTTTCTTAAAAAAATTCAAATTTAAAAAAAAAAAAAGGTTTTTATTATACAAACTCCACATATATATATATAATTTCATCTTGTATATTTAACATTATTGTTTTGATCAGTTATAACAATTATGCTCATCTAAGGCTAAGCAGTTTACATCTTTAAGAAAATTTATCTATAGACTTCTGCTGGTCCATGAAACCTTATCCTGCGGGTGTGAAAAGGTGGAAGACTACTGAGCTAAATAAAGAAATAAAAATCTTTCTTCTTTAAGCCAATTAAAATTTGTAAACTGTTTAAATTTTGTGTTCAATTTGTTTATTTGTTAGAGCAACACTCCAACAAAAAGCAAATGAACAGAATTTATTGCATAACAATTCCAAACTTCATTAGAAAGTCTCATTTTCTAATCGAAAAAATTAAATACATCTATATTTTAATTCCCAGCTGGATAATATAATAACTGAAAAACAGTATATCTATATAATACTCTAAATTCAATCCAAAATATCACTCCATTATAAGACAGTTTCACAGTATTAATGAACTTAATATTATCTTTGAAATCTAAAATAATTTTTCCACAAATTTAAGCATATTTTACCCTAACACCCCTAATAGATAAGGGTTTTTTAAAAAAAGAACTTTTTTATTTAATATCAAAAGTTTATAATGGCATCATTAATACACAGTATACTGACAATTATTATTTTAAGAAAAGGAGTAAGTATTATTTATTATTTATATGTGTTTTCAATTTGCTTTAAAGATGTTTATGCAGAAGGTTTTGATTACAGGCTCATCATAAAATGAAAATAGAAAAGAATGTTCAAACCAGTTAAGATATCAGAAAGATTTGTCATGTTTTTAAGAGAAGAAAAAAATATATATTTACATTACTCAAAATTGATACCAGATAATATAAATTAAAAATTCAAGTTGAAATGATGTTAATTTGATAATAAATTTTAAAACTTTACCATTATAATGCAAAATTATTAACTATTGAAAATTGAGAATACAACTGATGGATTAGTAATGTAAATTATCAATTAATTTTTGAAGATATATAATTTACTTGAAGTAATATGCCATTTCTGTTTCTAAAATATAAATCTCATAAGTGTTTTTAATGTTATCACACACAAAAAAAATAATAATGCATTTTGGAACATAACAAAATATTAAAGGATAAATTAAAACTATCTTCTAAAATTTACTTTGTTTGCTTTTGCATGGTTTGTTAATTTTGTTTAAATAGATGTTTTGAGTAATTCTTGAATTAAGTGAGAAAATCACATTATGCTGAAATTTTAATATCTGCCCATTCCTTTGGAAAAGGTACTTCTTTCTTCAAGGTTGCATTATTCTAGGGACAAATTCCTGTAAATTAATTAATATTATGAGTACAATGGAAAGTACAGTGATAACATACTATGATGACAATATGTACAAATTTTATTATTTACTTGATATGCATTTAAAAGCAAGTAAAATTATAAATCAAAATAGAAATGCATCTTTCTCTAATATCGCAATTTAATTTTTATTTAGAAATATATTAAAGAAAGTAAAAATATTTACCACTTTTATCTTTTTTAATATCTTTTGATAATTAATTTTTTTTCATTAAAAAATGTTTACTATCACTGCAGATTTTTATAACATAAGATGTTACTAAAATTATTTTGATCAAATATTTTTCAACATTAATAAAATTTCAAAAATGCATTACATTTGTCTTCCGATAAAGGAGAAATAACTAAAAAAAAATTAGGATTGAGACCTTTCTTGAAAATAGTAATCTCATATTCATTAAATTTTGGGAAAGTAATTGTACATTTTCACATTAGTACTAGACTGACAATAATAATGAAAATTGATGCAAGTTTACTAATATTAATTTTTTTGATAAAATGTTAAGTGGAAAAAAAGTATTGCATCTCTTTAAATAATTTTAATATTAAAATTTTTGCATATTTTCTTTCTAATCAAAAGTTTAAAACATATTAAACACCTTTAATACTACTGTTGAAATTTATATTGAGATTTTAATAGTTAGAATCAACTTAGATCATTGAAGGCTTCAATAAAAATTTTATTTTTAAAACTATTTAGGAAATAAGATTTTAGTTGTAACTATTGTACTTCAATGTCTGCAGCAATCAGACTCTTTGGGAGAAAATTATACTTCAGTATTTGCATTTAATAATTATACAATATTTATGTATAGTTCATTCTTCATTACATTTGATTATTACATAAAAATGTCTTTGTATTATTCACTTTTTACATTTTTGAGAGATAGGTAGTAAATTTATACTGAACCCATCAAAAAGTAGCAATCGTAGTAGGTGAAACCAATGCCTCCATATGAAAACCAGACTTCATTTTGATGGATTTCTGTTAAAGACAGCAAAATATAAAAACATAAAGCTGTTAAAATGAATTCTCATGGTAATGGTATCAGGTGTAATAGTTATATGTTATTACAAGAGAATATCTCAAATGCCAGATATACCCTCAACAAAGCAATCTTCATGCGGAAAACACAACAAAATAATTCCAACTTAATATCTGAAGTGTTAGGTATATCTTCCACAAAGTGTTCTTAACCAAAAAATGATTCAATATTGCCTACTGATCTTTTAACATTGAATCATTCCTTTGTAGCCAGCACAAAGTTGAGTTTATTCGCTCACTGAAAACACATTCCAACAAAAAAAAATTATCCAGTTTTGAAATGGAATTTAAGAATACTTAACTGGTGTTGATGTACTGAATATTTTGAACAGGATATTAATAAAATTTCTCCAACTGTCAGAGTACATCCCTCATCGATACCGAAAATCAACTGGTATAGTCACATTGAAAGAAAACTAATAATGTTCTACTAAAGGTCCAGCAAATGCTTAAAAACATTAAATTACTAAATGATGCTATAAAAAAAAGGGAGAATGAAAAACAAATCTTTGCAAAATTTAGTCAAAGAATCTTGTTGTTTTATGCAAGAATGCTAACTGTAAGAGAATCTTTCTACAAGATATTATTGCTAATGCAATTTCCAATCTTATAAAATTGACTGCTAAACCAAGATTGAGAGAATGACAAAACCTATCATTAGAGCAAAATTGCAAGCTTCTCTTTTACAATATTTCTCTAATATCAATCTAATAAAAACAAGATATTGTTGAGCATGCTACTGATTACAAATGAGAAAAGACTCCCCGAGATCAAACAGCATTTTTCCAGAGGTTCTAAAAATTTAGGATCTAAGCAAAAGCATAATTGAAGATACTATTAAGGAATATTATTCATAAAGCAATAACAAAAATTTGGCATAAAAGCCAAACTATTACAATCCTAAAACCAAATACATAATAATGATTCAAAATATTATTGCATAATATCATTATTGTTTGCTATATATTATTTAAAAGAATCATAATAATAATAATAGTTCTGCAAAAAAACTGAAAGCCATCTATCCTATAAAGCACACTGGAAATTTTTTTCAAAATAAATTAATAGGTGCTGCTACCTTTAATGATCTATCCTCAGCTTACACTTCTTTATAAAAAAAAATAATTTTCTGCTAAAAGTTTACTTGTTAAAATGCTCTCCAATAGAAAAATTCATGTGAGACTAATTGTAAAAGATATAAAAATTACATAATGGTCTGCCACAAAGTTTAGTTCTCTTACCTATTTTAATAAATACACTTATCAATCACCTTCCAGAAATAGAAAGTAAAAAATTCATCTATGTTGACAAAATTGCATTGATTTTACAAAAGAGAGGCATTCTAGGCATAAATGAATATCTCAATAAGAATATGAAAAGTTTGGAAATCTTTTTCAAAAATAATCTACTCAAATTTTTCATCTGTATGATAGAGAAATATCAGAATATAATCTTTTGCATCAATAGATTGAAACAACAATTTAATCTCATGTGATTTAAGAATAATCTTGGATTGTTGCTGAACTTATTTTCCTTATTTTATCAAGTTTAGATATAAATATTTTTTAGAAATAACTTTTTTGGAATGCTGGCTGGCACTATTTGGAGTTGAGATTCAAGCATTTTACAGAAAGCTTCTTTAGCACTAGCATATTTTACAAATGAATATTTTCTCTTATTTGAAAAAAAACGATACCAAATCAAACTTTTGGATATACAAATATTACCATAAGAAATACTTCAGAAATGAATATGTCAATTTTTTTGTACTTCTTTACTTCACATGTTCATCCACCAGATATCAGAAGATATGTTACCTCATAGAAAAAGCTGTTAAAGAGATGTGATGTCCATAATTCAAATTAGTTTTAACACTTGCAACATATCTCAAATCCTGATTCCCTTTAGAGATATTCACCTAAGAATCTATAATTGAAATTTAGAGCAGGCACATCCAAACCAAGGCCAACATGCAGCCAACACAAAATTGTAAATTTATTAAAAATATTATAAGATGATTGTAAATTTATTTAAAATACAGTGACTTTTTTGTTAATTATATGTAACAATGTATATGTTCTTGCTATTTGTACAGGTGTGGTTTCAGTTTTATGGTCGTGAGCAGGTTCGAATACGTTATCATTCAAGTACAGACACTAGGGTTGCCAATATCAAACACTGCATGTGCTCATGGTGACTTGACAAGACTGTGATTATTAATGATCTTTAAACCTATCAGTGCAACATTAGGGATTTGAAATTATTTAGAAGCCAGGTAAGCATTCTTCAACATCTTAAGTGTCACTTTACATGCACTCCATGTCATAGAACTAATGATCAGACAATGAACAAGTATTTGCTCTATCATTCAGAATGAATTGATTTAATAGGTTTAAAAATCATCAATTATAGGCTGCACATCATACATATAGTAAGTGATGGATGGCCCTCCCTGCGCAATAGTCGAGCCTTGTAATATGCTCTAAATGAGCACCAATTTATAAGATTGGCACTTGTTTACAGGCAGGTTCAAGCTGTCTAATAGAGCTCTTACAATTGACCCTCCATTTTGCCTGCACTGGCAGTGCAGAGGGGTATAAAAGGGGCCAAACATTACTTTCTATTTTTCTGTTAATAAATTTTCATATTAAAAGTGAATAAACTCACATCAATTATTATTTTTTTCATCTTAATATCGCTTCTGTAATGGTTCAAAAAAAGAAAGAAAAATTGTGGATGAAGGAAAATTGTGCAATAAAAGACTATCGTTTTCTCGAGTCAAATAGTAAGGCATTCCTGTTTAATTTATAGGAAATTTGTGCAGGTTTTCAAAAATTATAATTTGTAAAAGCATCATATACGAAAACATGCTGCAAAATGCAATGCATTATAAGATTCTGTCGCAATGACCTAATAGTGAAACTGGAAAAAAATCTTTAGATAATTTTTTTTTTTTCTACAAGTTCAATTGTAACTACAGCGAGTTTATTAAGAAATGAACGGAAAGTATAACAGTTATGGTTTGGTCTGACAACGAGGATATTTCTAAAATCAGTTTGTCTTATCAGATTATAGCCAAGCAAATTAGAAATTGGAAAATCTATTAAAAGAAATTTGGAGAGTAAAGTTGCTAATTTTAAATTTTATGTTTATGCAATAAATAGCACTAACCTATAGATAGAGCTCAACTTTCATCTTCATTACTATTTGAGGAGGTATATTATGTCAGAAAAAATAGCTTTTTTAGCACCATTAAAAGACAACTATTCAAAGCAGTAAAAATATATATTAAGTCTCCACTATCAATATATCTGGCATAGTTAGTGATGGTACCTTAATAATGTTAGATAAGAGAAGAGATTGTTAAATTAATATAAGATGATGCCATTGATGCACAAAACTCACATTTTATGAAGTATCATTGCAGAATACATCAAAAAATTTAATGCACTAAAGCTTAAAAATATATAGCATCGTGTACATTATTATCAAGACTGTGAATTTCATAATGGCAAAGGGATTGAATCATTGACAAATCCAGGAATTTCTTATAAGCATTAATGCTGACTATGATGATATCATTTCCTTTTTAGAAGTAATCAAATTAAAGGCAAATATTGAAAAGATTTTGTGACATATTATAAAGTCATTTATGGTATCAAAAAAGAAATTTGTGTCAGAACTTGATTATAAAAGCTGGCTTTAATTTTTCATTTAATTGAGTTAAACATGTATCTTCAAGGGTAAATACCAATACAATATTTCAAACCGTGTTTTAAATGATACAAATTATAGCAAGATCAAATTAAAACAAACAATTTTATTCATTTCTATTTGTCGGTTTAACAAAGTCATAGGAATAGCAAAAAATACACAGCCTTGCTTTTTGATTTGATACAAAAAATATCAAAACAGATTTCAAGATTTCTGGCAAAATAATGAATATTTTGCTATATTTGAGACTCCATTTTCAATCCATACAAATAAGTTATCTGATAATTTGCAAAGAGAATGTATAACAATGCAATCTGACATTTAACTTACGGAAAATTTAATCCTCATTCTTTACTGGACTTTTATAGATTCTATCTAACCAGAGATAAATACTCCTTGTTCACAATCATGCTTTATTTAATCATCATATTTGTGAGCAATTATTTTCAAGAATAATAAGGGTAAAATTTTTTTTAAAAATCAGACAAGCGACTCGAGAACTCATTAAGAATTGCAATTATTCCCCTTAAACACACATTTAATATATATACCCACACATGTAGACACATATATATTACATATATTTTAAAACTTCTATTTTACAACACATTTTCAAATACATAAAAAAAGCCAAATGATTCCAAGTGTGCATTGTTGTCCAAGTCAAAATCACTTATCATCTTCGTTTCAATAGTAAATTTCTACAACTCAAAAGTGCCAAATTTCTTGCACTTCTCAAATGAATGCATGACATTTATAAATTGAAGTTTAGTATTATGTTTGAAAATATGAGTTCAAATCCCTTCTAATTACATTAAATTCAGTATAGATAATATACTTGTATTTAAATATTATATGTATATTAAAAGTAACAAAAATGGAATATGAAAGAGAAAAGTAAAAGATTAAATTAAACAAGGTTGGACATAGTACTAGAAGAGATTGTAAAAGATCTTGACAAGGTTGTATGTGAAATGGATGGCTGAGATAAAAAGTTTATTTCAGTAATCTGCAGTCTTCCTGCATGAATGTCTATAGAATTTCTTGTTCATCTTTTAACAGCACTTTCAAGGTTTTCCCCTAGGCAAAAAGACTGCATTTTCAGTCATAACCAAATTTCACATGGCTTAATATTTGCTTTTGTTTGTAAAGCTGTTTATGAGCACACATTTTTATGCAACAGCCCTTTAATTATTTTATAAATATACATTATAGAAAAATTGCATCACAGTAATAAAATAAAAATTATGAAGAGTTTCTAAGAAACTGTTTGTTATGACTCACTATTCCTTCCACCATATAATATCTCTGAGTATAAATATATTTTATAATACACATAATTTTTAAATTCAAAGCTTTTGTGTCTTGTTCCACTTTGCAAATATTTTTAGCTATTCCTGTCTTTAAAATTATTAATTAAACTTTTTCTTTGCATCTTTTCTTTGAATTCTCCAACATTTTGTATATTACCATAATCTAAACATATATATTTAAAACATAGCTCTTCTATTGTCAAATTTTCCTAATAAATAATACTTTTGAATATTCACTTGCTATAGTAAATCCAGTCTTATTTTCTCTCTTTGATCCATATAACTATAGCTTCATATAACAGACCTCTTTCACAATTCTTTTTTTAAAACTGATCACAATAATTTCCACACCTTATTAAAAACTCATTTGCTATTTAAATTGTATACTTATATCTTTGTCATTATTTCCACTAACAGACTTTCTAAATACTTTATTATAAATTCTCTAATTTCCTGCACATTTTACTGTTGCATCATTTCTTTAAATTTAGATTTTTACATATTTCATTTAATATAACACCATAACAATAATAAGCCTGATTTAACGAATCTTCATACCTTCAATATAAATTATTCCTTAATACAATTCATTTAGCAATTTAATTAATATATTAAATATCTCTATCTTTTCATTAAAAAAAAAATATTAACAGATATCTGACTGACACATGTTAAAATTTCATAGAAATCAATTTTCTTATAACCAAAACTTTTCTTATTCAAAAAATATTAAATAAAATAATTCACTAAATTGAATTACCTTTCATAACCAATAGATAATAAATATTACTCCCCTTTTGTCTTTAGATTTATTATAATTGTGCGATTATAATTACAATATTATTGGTGAAGAAAAAAGACAATTTATTACTTTAGATTTATTTAATTTACAATAATTAATATTTCAATTGCATAAATACTGTGTTTTTTTAAACTAAAATTCCTCTTAAGATAGAAACTATATAGTCTTATATAAATATGTATGTTTTCAACCTAATATATATATATATATTGCGATATCTACATAAATGTAGGCTCGCATGTATATATTATTGATTCTCAATAATATTAATAAAGAGAAGGGTTTCGTTAAAAGAAAAAAAAAAAAAAAAAGAAAGAAAAAATTTAGTTAAAAGGATTCTAAAAACTTATTTTAAAAGAAATTAGAAAAGCTAAATAATGATGAAAGATTAGAAAGGAAAGGGGAGGGGTGTAAAACTGAACGCGTCTCTTTCTTTCTTTGTTAAATAAGAAAATCACGTGTAAAAAGAACGAAAGAATAATTATAATTGTGAAATTAAAAAAAGTAAACTTGTACCAAATTTCCAAATAGATTGGTACAAGATAAAGTGAGAGAAAGGAATGTTGCAATTAGTAACATTCAATATTTAAAAGAATGAAAGAAATTAATTATAATTGTAAAATTAAAAATGTAAACTTGTACCAAATTTCCAAATAGATTGGTACGAGATAAAGTAATGAAAAGGAATGTTGCAAGTAGTGGCATTCAATATTAAATGTATCAAAAGAATGAAATGAAAATTGTAATTAGAAATTGGGAAAATGTAAACTGTATAAAAAAAATTCCAGATAGATTGGTAAGATAAGAATGAAAAGGAAGGAGGCAATTAGAGACATTCTATAGCAAGACAGCGAGAGAAAAGGAGAGCGGATTTAGAAGTAACCGGTTGTGTTTTTTGCTGGCTAGAATTTAACAAAATAAAATAGAAGGGTACGCTGACATGGAGGGCTAGTGGCAAACACCGGGCGTTTGCTAGGTCTATCTCCGTCTAACCATTCGCTCACTACTTATAACAACTAAAATGCTGCCTAGAAGAGACCGCCGTTACAGAAGCAGATCTGCCTGGAGATTCGAAGTAGAATGTTAAAGGGATGAATACCGACTAAAATGTGGAATTAGAAAGGAAACAAACCCACGTCAAAAGACTATAACTCTCACTCCATTCACTGGAACGTCTGAAAAAGCGAGCAACCATCTCTGCAAAAGAAGGGAAGGTTTTCCCCCTCGATGGTTGACCCGACATTGGAAAAATCATACCTAGGTAACTATTAATACATGCATGTCAGAATTAATTTGAAATAAGAAATCGGTCAGAACTAAATTATTAACAAGTTGCGCAACACTTCGGACAGTTATCATTAAAAGAACTTATGATTGTAATCTATTAATGTATGAGAAGGTAACAATTGAGTTACGATAATTTTATTTAATGTTTCATTTGAATTTATATTCTTTATTGTATATTTATGTATTTATTATGTTAGTGTGTGGATATATATGTGTGTTTTAGGATTTTATTATTCATTAGAATTAGCGAATTGCAAATTAAATTTTATTTATAAAAGGAAGTACTTAGTCATTTGCGTTTTCTTTTCTCTACCAAGCGAATAACTACTCAGAGTGAATTAAAATTAGATCAGTGAGCTAACAAGTTGATTAATTGAGGAATAAAATAAAGTAAGCTAAATGGATAAATAAATCCAGTCTGTATTGGAAATAGAGTAAAGGAAGGAAGGGCTATAATTTATATTCCTGCTGTACCGTGATAATTCCGGGAAAATTTATAAATATTCCAGGCGCTGGGCAGAACTAATTACTCGATACAAATAATTTGCCCAGCAGAGAAGAAGCGTTTAATTGGGAAATATAATGCTGGGATGATATTTTATTATGTCAGTATTCAATTAAGAATATATACTCGATTTTAGGGGTGTATATTGGCTTCTTGCTTGTGGTAATCATCATCATCGGTGGTTAACCGGTCGATCACATAATTAAGTGCGGCTGGGGTCTTTAACCGCGCGGCGGTGGTGTTACAGTTTTTGGGGGCCAGTCCGGGATCTTGTCACATTCAGAAAAAAAAAAAAAAAAGTAGATTGAATTAAATTATAGCGCCCTGAGTAAAATAGATATACACATATGTGATCTATACAGCGAGGTTAAAAAAAAGTCAAACAATCGGAAAACCGAATTTAGACTGAGAAATATTTTATAAAAAAAAAAGAAAAAGGGAAGAAAGAAAAGTTTTTTTTTGTAAAGAAAAAAAAAAAAAACAAACAACAAAGGGGTTTCGTTCAAGTTAAGAATTTATATGTGTTATTATAAAAATATATATAAAAATGACAAAATAGTGTTAACAGAAAAAAGTGTTAAAATAAGGATTAGACGGCATAACCGTATATATGTAGTTGTATAGTAGTTGTAAAGACAGTAGAATAGACCTAAGGTTTAGATAAAAATATAGAATAATAATAAAAGATCGCTTGGTGAGAGAGGGAAAGTGGAGCAAAAGACAACTGAATTTTATAAGAGAGAGAAAGAGACGGGGTAAAATTTTCTAGGCACGATCTACATTATGTAAATAAATAAAATAAAGAGAGGGAAAAGATTTTATTGTTTGAATAATAAAAGCTTGTGAGTTTAAGAGGATCTTTAAAGCAGCACAAACAAGTGAGTTAATGGATGAGGACGGGGCAGGCCAGCAAACGTACCTAATATGAAATAGAGTTGATAAACAGTATTGCATTTAATAATAATTGGGAGAAAATAATTACTTAGTCAGTGATAACATTTATTTAGAGTCAATGCAAACGAGGTCGAAAGCAAAAATGGACGATCAACTTGCAACCACGAAAAGTACCAGTGAAGAACAAACGGAATTTTCCGGAGAAACCGATAGGGAAAGAGAAATAGAAACCAGTAGTGGAAATGAAATTGACATTAATGATGATAAACAAGAGCCGAAAGTTAGTATAGAAATTTATAATTTAATAAAAATGATGGAGAAAATGGGGGAGGATCAACGGCAGTTCATAAAGGAGATAAGGGAAAGAGATGAGCAGAGAGATGAAATAAATAAGAAAATGATAGAAGATCAGCAAAGGTTTATGAAGGAATTAAAGGAAGATAATAAGAAGATGATAGACGAGTGGCAAAAACAGTTGGTTGACAAATTCGACATAAAAAATGAAGAGTTAAGTAAAAGGGTTGAAGAAACCTCAAATCAGATTTTTGTCGCGAATGAGAGGTTAAACGGACAGGCTGAGTTACTAGAAAACTTAGAGCAGAGACTCACTGGAGAAGTAAATAATTTAGAACAAGAGGTTGTGATGAAAGTAGAGGGAAGGATGGCACATTTTGAGGATAAAATAGAAATTGTGTGTCGAGAAGTAGAAGAGGTTAAAAATATGAGAGGGACAAGTTTGTGGGATAGCAGACGCAATAACGTAGTAACGATAAATCAATTTTTGAAAATTCGAGTTTTTTCGGGCCACATGGGAGAAAACCCCATAGAACACCTGGGTAGCCTGGAAAGGTACGGCACATTGAATGGATTGGATGAAGAAGCCATGATTGCCATCGCATGCAGTCACCTACAGAATGCTTCACAGGAATGGTGGGACTCGTTGTTTGAAAAACCAAAAACATTTGGGGATTATAAGACAGCTTTGCTCACCAGTTACTGGAGCGAAGAGCACCAGGAAAACATTCGGCACCAGATATCACAAGACAGGTGGAGACCGGGAGAAACGTTTACGCCATTTTTCCGTCGCCAGGTAGCGAAATTGCGCGCACTCACTGCTAGTCCATTATCAGAGAGGCAAATTATTCGTGTAATCAGACACAATTTGCCGCAAAATGTTGAGCAAGTGCTGATAGGCACTGAACGGAAAACGGTCGAACAGGTCGCGGAACTACTAAATGCGTTCGACAGCGCTCATTCTGGTCGTAGGATAGAGGATCGAGGATTCAAACCTCCGAGAGATCCTGTGATAAATGTGGGACCAGGTAAACCCCAACGAAGGTACGGGGAAGATAGCGGTAGATTTTATGGCGGCTTGGATGGAGCTATAGGGCCTAGGCAGAATGAAGGGGATCCGAGAGGGAAGTATCCGAATGAGGACAGAGGCTTTGATAGACGGAGGGACAATAGTCCATTCCCTAGCACAAGTGGGTATATTCCCCAGAAAAAAAAGAACCTCCCGATAGGAACTAAAAGAAAAGAAGCAACTGGACAAACACCTGTTGATGACTAAAGGATACCGACCCTGGACTTTGAACACGATAATCCACATGATAATGGAAATGTAGGGGGGATGGTGAACTACGAAAAGTAGCGAATATATGAATGAGGGTCTGGATTTTGAGACAAATGTGTGCAGATATGAATCATGCGGGGATTCCATTTGAGCTTGGTCTAGCCGTCTTGCCGTTCATAAAAAGAAAAAAAAAAAAAATAGGGAGTGTGTGTGTTAATCTTGTCTATACACATAAGGATAGACAGGAAAATAAATAAAAAAATTAGAATGAGGACTCAGCAGAGATCTGGGCTCATTATCCGTCGTACTGGGTGAAAATCCCAAAGGTATTGGAAAGATACGAAGAATTAAACTAAAAATAGAATGAGGACTCAGCAGAGATCTGAGCTCATGATCCGTTTTACTGAAAAAAAAAAAAAAATCAACTCTCTGTGCAGAATAATGTTCGGTGGAGATTAAAAGTGTTTGGGCAGTTCAAATGAATCAAATGGAATGCAGATAGTTTAACCTAGTTGTCTCTCTAAGATAATCTCATCATACGGAAGTTATACATACTAAACGGGTAGCATTAAAATTTATATCAAGAAGAAGAAAAAAAAAATATAGTAATAAAGGAAGATAGGGGTTAAGAATTAAAATGGCTTGACCTCAGAAAATAACTCCAGTAGATTTTAATTCTTAAAAAAAATGGGGAGCGGTGTAATGCGATATCTACATAAATGTAGGCTCGCATGTATATATTATTGATTCTCAATAATATTAATAAAGAGAAGGGTTTCGTTAAAAGAAATAAAAAAAAAAAGAAAGAAAAATTTAGTTAAAAGGATTCTAAAAAAACTTATTTTAAAAGAAATTAGAAAAAACTAAATAATGATGAAAGATTAGAAAGGAAAGGGGAGGGGTGTAAACTGAACGCGTCTCTTTCTTTCTTTGTTAAATAAGAAAATCACTTGTAAAAAGAACGAAAGAATAATTATAATTGTGAAATTAAAAAAAGGTAAACTTGTACCAAATTTCCAAATAGATTGGTACAAGATAAAGTGAGAGAAAGGAATGTTGCAATTAGTAACATTCAATATTTAAAAGAATGAAAGAAATTAATTATAATTGTAAAATTAAAAATGTAAACTTGTACCAAATTTCCAAATAGATTGGTACGAGATAAAGTAATGAAAAGGAATGTTGCAAGTAGTGGCATTCAATATTAAATGTATCAAAAGAATGAAATGAAAATTGTAATTAGAAATTGGGAAAATGTAAACTGTATAAAAAAAATTCCAGATAGATTGGTAAGATAAGAATGAAAAGGAAGGAGGCAATTAGAGACATTCTATAGCAAGACAGCGAGAGAAAAGGAGAGCGGATTTAGAAGTAACCGGTTGTGTTTTTTGCTGGCTAGAATTTAACAAAATAAAATAGAAGGGTACGCTGACATGGAGGGCTAGTGGCAAACACCGGGCGTTTGCTCGGTCTATCTCCGTCTAACCATTCGCTCACTACTTATAACAACTAAAATGCTGCCTAGAAGAGACCGCCGTTACAGAACCAGATCTGCCTGGAGATTCGAAGTAGAATGTTAAAGGGATGAATACCGACTAAAATGTGGAATTAGAAAGGAAACAAACCCACGTCAAAAGACTATAACTCTCACTCCATTCACTGGAATGTCTGAAAAAGCGAGCAACCATCTCTGCAAAAGAAGGGAAGGTTTTCCCCCTCGATGGTTGACCCGACATTGGAAAAATCATACCTAGGTAACTATTAATACATGCATGTCAGAATTAATTTGAAATAAGAAATCGGTCAGAACTAAATTATTAACAAGTTGCGCAACACTTCGGACAGTTATCATTAAAAGAATTTATGATTGTAATCTATTAATGTATGAGAAGATAACAATTGAGTTACGATAATTTTATTTAATGTTTCATTTGAATTATATTCTTTATTGTATATTTATGTATTTATTATGTTAGTGTGTGGATATATATGTGTGTTTTAGGATTTTATTATTCATTAGAATTAGCGAATTGCAAATTAAATTTTATTTATAAAAGGAAGTACTTAGTCATTTGCGTTTTCTTTTCTCTACCAAGCGAATAACTACTCAGAGTGAATTAAAATTAGATCAGTGAGCTAACAAGTTGATTAATTGAGGAATAAAATAAAGTAAGCTAAATGGATAAATAAATCCAGTCTGTATTGGAAGTAGAGTAAAGGAAGGAAGGGCTATAATTTATATTCCTGCTGTACCGTGATAATTC